>JAOXJP010000016.1:486127-503749 GCA_025762735.1 Platanus orientalis
GTGTTTGAGAGGTGTATGGATCAACAAATTTTAAATATCCTACATCACAGTTAGGCTGGACATTATGTATTTTATCATTAGTTTTTCAAAAAAATTCCTAACATCCAAACATCAAATTGAGAAAATCTCGTTTTATTTTCTTTCCAAGCTCAAAGTATTATCAGACAAGGCCAAAATATTTATGCTAATATGAAATCCAAATGGATTCCAAAACTGTTTTCCAATTCTTAGGAAAGCAGGGCCTAGGGCCCGGAAGAATTGATTCCAATCTGGTATAAAATTTGTTACACAAGAGTGCTCAGACATTGTGTCACATCCTAAGTAAAAAATAGAGTGGTACCAATTTAGTCAGATTAGATTTGACTGAACTCATTTTCTGGTAAGGTGAGGCAACTGATTATAACCCGCGGTGGTGTGGCTATAAAAGACTTTGGAAAACTCAAATGACCCAATTTTTTTTTTTTTTTTTTGGTGGGCAACTTTCAAACATTTCAATTATTAAAAGTTATTTTTTGTTGTTATGAGATTACGAGTGAAGGAACCTGCAAGAATTTTTTAGCTCATCACCAATTATTTACGTTATAATAGTGCAACACAAGGCTCTTCATACATGGTAGCATGCAAGTGCATATGGAGAGAGAGAGAGAGAGAGAAGGAGAGCGATGGATAATAAATCCTCCTTGTCACACTTAATTAACCATTTACTTGACTCATCAGTATCATCTGGCGAAGGCCTTTCGCGTAATCCAGCAATTTATCGGCAGCTGGAATAGTTTCCTTCACCTCCTTCTGCTCTTCAAAGTCCCGAAGCCACGAATGGAACCTGGGGAAAGTACCCGAGTCGACGAGCTTCACCCCTGAAACCTCTTCCAAAACCCAGAGCCAGTATGAACCACACCCTAAAACTATGTCCAACAACCCCATCTTTTCTCCCCCAAAGAACCTCCTCCCTTTGAAGAACCCATTTTGAAGCTCGTCTTCCAGCAACTTCAGATTGTTGTGAACTTGCTCAACTGCAGCCTTTTGCTCGTCGCCTGTTGATTGGAAGACTACTCCCACTGATGGACCAAGCTGCACCCCCACCACCGCAACCCATTAGACAAAGAAAAAGAAAAAGAAAATGGAAGAAAACTTACAAAGTCTAGCTTCTACGACCTTGTCATCGGCAAAATGAGACCAGAAACGCATAATGGCTCTCTCATATGGATTTTCCGGCATAAGGGGGTTCTCCGGCCACGTTTCGTCTACGTATTGAAGGATGATGACTGACTCGGCAACTGGCTTCTCATCGTGCACCAGAACTGGGACCTTCTTGTGAACCGGGTTGTAGAGTAAGACAGATGGGCTTTTGTTGCTTAGATCTTCTTCGATATATTCGGAGTCTATGCCTTTGAGCTTCAGGGCAAGTTGGACTCGGTGAGTGTATGAACTCGCCCATGAACCCAACAACTTCACACGAGCTGATCCCATTACTTTTCTGACTGTTCTGAGTTGGTTGTTTGCCTACCCAACACCCACGCTCTCTTGACATTTTATAGACAGAAGATGGAAGAGTAGTTGGTGACTTGATAGAGTGGAAAAAATCTAGGTGGGCCCCTGAACTTTTGTAGCTTGGAATCGACCTCGCTTTCTTCTCGTAGGTGACATTGTAATAAGGAGACTGCCAGTCAATTGACTCTTAAGTAACTCAACTCAGGTCGGCTCAGCTCCACTTGGTCTAGTAATCCGTGCTGGCGGGTTGGATTAAAGTTAAGGGTATCCAATTATATGGGTCAATCCGAATATGACCCATTTCAAAGCAGGTTGACCCGCTTTGCCCCACAAAACACACGATTACAGAATCCCCAATTCACTAATTTAACGTTGGATTTGTGTCAGATTCATGGGATCATGTGAACTAGAGGTGGCAATTCATGTTGGGGGCTCATGTTGTATCAACTTAAGGGTATACAACTATATGGGTCAACCTGAACACGGCTCATTTATTAAGTGTGCCAAAATGAGTTGACCTATTTTGGCTCAAATCACAATTGCAATAAAACTTAACCCGCTAATTACTTGTCAGGCTTGCAGACGTATCGTATGAAGTTAAGGGAACACTCCCATTTATTAATCATATCAAAACGGATCAACCAGTTTTGACCCAAAACACAATTACAGTAAACCCTAACCTGCTAATTTCACATCGGTTCATGGGTTGTGTCAAACATTGCCACCCCTAACTTGGTCTTACAATAAGAACGTGATTGAAATGATCTAATGAAATCAGTTAACCAGCACTCAGTCAACCCACTTGGGGAACCTCCTATGGGTTGTGGCCTCAGTTTGAACTTGGAGCTGGTCTTTCCAGTTCCAAAGCTGCTCAGAGGTGGATTGCTCGTTCATAGAATAAAAAAGCCTGACTTGCTGATGGCTTATTACACAAGCTCAGCTCAAGCAAGAGCCCTATTGACTAGGGAATCAGGTCGTCCTTACATCCCAATTCACGAGGCGCAAAGGAGGTGGGCATGCACAGCTGCACAGGCCCCACCCAAGTCACAATTCACGAGGACACCCCAAAGAACTGAAGCAGAGTATTACCTTCATACATTGGTCACGTCAAATAAGTTCTCATGGAGTTCTTCCATCATTCAATCCCCTCTTTTCAGTGCCTTCTGCCCATTTATGTTTACTATTTGTAGTGTAGACAACTTCCCAGTTCCAGCTCTGTATAATTGTAGAGTCTGTTCGTGTGAAAAAAGTTTCTTGGTTTTTACCCTCTCTGAGTGAAATGGTTGTTTAGTTTTACCATTCTGTTTCTGCCCCCACCTAAGTAGCTGGTTCAATGCAGGCAGGCGTGTGGACGGCACCTTCCTTCTGAATTCTGATTCAATGAAACAAGGCAAAGCATTCGTAGGGTTAATCACTTTGATGAATTCTCTCTTTTTGCTTTATCTGACCCGGCTGTCCTTTGAGTTTCAACGTTTCCTTACTACAGCATCCACCACCGAAGCACTCTAAACCCCAATGCGTTTTCTCAGTTCAATGGTAGATGGGTTACAATTCATATCTATCTAAAATATTTCAATCTCATTGTGATTGTGAGATGAAAACACAGCCAGTTCAGGAGGTAGCCCATCCACAAAAAAATTAAAAAAAAAAAAAAATACACCAATCAGAATGGTTAGGATCTAATGGCTACCCAATACATGGCGCACTGATTGGGTGTTCATGACCCACTTGGATTGGGCTTGGATTATGTGCAAACGAATCTCGTGAGAACCATGAAAACGGCACCAGAGGGGCTGACGCATCAGTATCGAAAAGTGATTTGCACTTTTTGGGGGGCAATTATTACTTTTCGGTGCTGATGTGTCCGCACCCTGTTGCCGTTTTCACAGTTCTCACAAGATTCGTTCTCACCTAATATTTAGTGACTTGGATTTGATCCATATGGATGGCATAGTGAGTGAAGAATACCCAATTAACCATAATGAGTTCTAAAAACAAATGCATCTTCTATTAAATTTTGGGTTGCCAAGTGAAAATATTAATGAAGATTCCTTCCAGGTCATATTCTCAATTCAATCTATCTATATGTTGTCTCCTACTAGGCTAGTAGCCCCTCTAAAGAGGTCAAGATCCATTAGCTTACCTGTCACTTGTTTGTTTTTTAAGATTTGATTTGAAGACAAAATAAAGAAGACCAGTGAAGAAGGATGGCCCTTAGACGTATAAAACCCAAATGTAGATTCGGTCTTATAAAATAAACACACATAGGAGATGTCGGTGCACCACTTAGACTAACAAAAGGATAAATGAACATAAAACCAAAGCAAAGGACTTGGTGATTACAGTCAAAGTACAGGTATGAAAGTGGCGTGCACGGGGCTCAAAGGACGGTGGCAAGCAACCCCTACCATAAAGTAGGGTCGACCCTATCTATCACTGTTTACTGTGAGCAGATTGTAGTAGAAAACAGTAGAAGTGGGACGGGGATAAAGAGAGAGAAGAGGGAGAGAGGCCATTATTAATTTTTACTGGTGGGAATGGATTGATCCGTAGATCTCTGGAAAAGTTTAATACACTTTTGTTAGGTAGCAGGTATCAGTTCTTTGGCACTTCTTTGACAGCCCTAAACCGGACAACAAAAGAAATGGCTCCAGTCACTATCAGTCAGTAGTGGCCATGGGCAGGGCCAAGCGATCAGTCCACGTTCTGATCCAACAATAGGAACTCAAACCCAGTTCTAAATTACCAAACCTTTAACCCAATTCTTCAGACTATGTTGAAAGACAAATCAATTCATTTCATCTTCGTTTGAAATGATCTCATTATGGATTAAAGTGTTATCTGAACCGGGTAACAGATATTTATCAAAAAAATAATAATAATGATAAAGAACAGGGTAATAAATTCTCTGCAATGCAATAATAGTACGGGGGAATAAGACTGTTGAACAAATTTTTTATGGTAAAATGACTGTAGAGCCAGTTGAAAAAGAATAAAACATATCTTCAGAAAATACAATCCTGGGGGCACAAACCTATACTGGGCTATCAGAGGAGCGTCCTTTGATGCTTTATTCTTTCATGTGGTTCGGTCATTGTATGCTATGCAATATGCATTCCACTCCTTCACCTTGGGATGGTTACGATGAAAGAACTAGCCAGTAAAAGAAAATAGAAAATGAACTTGCCTAAATCAGAGCATTAGATTTTCACGAAATGAACTAATTTTTACTTTCATCATCAATTCTTGATGACTACATTTAAATGATATAAACAAACATGCATTTTTTTTGTTGATAAAAAGAATAATTCTTCAAGGAAAAAAAGGGCAAAAGAGCACTTACATCGAAGGAAATCGATGAGCTTAACCAGGAAGGGAGAAGCTCAGTGCAAAAATAAGTTCTATTTTGAGAGACCCCGCAATAAACTACCAGGTGGGTCACCCTGTATTTAACCCTTCCTAGCGTGAATGATACAAACATATTAAAAAATATGTTTTTCAATGACAAATGCCAGCAGCAAAACTAAATTCTACAACAAATCCTTGGTTTAGAGAATGCAAAGGGCCTTATAGAAGGTCAAGTCCTAATTCCCCAGCTATGCAAACCAGGGGGTTTAAGGAACCGAATTTCACCTCTAACATTACCTTTCTCCTGTTTTTCTCATCATTGCCCAAAGAAAGCATACTCACTGTGCACTGTGTTCAAGCATTTCATAGGTGACATGACTAGCATAAATATAGAGTCTAAACTACTAAAAAGAATTACAACTTTTATCCCCCTTGAATTCATGCTGGCCTTGACTTAGTGATTGCAGGGCAGTGAGTGATCAAATAAAATGATATTTACTTCTAATTAAGGCAGTAACTGGTAAAGGTCTCATACCCCTAAAGATTCAAACAATATGCCATGGGAGCCTATTATAGGCTATAGCAATGGTATATGAGATTACTTTCAAGGAAACAAAATTTGAAACTATTATGAAGGATGAAAACGATTCCAACCAAAGCTCCTTATTAGTTTGTAGAAAGGATAAAATGTAAGTTGACAGAATTTCTCTAAAAGCAGAGAAATTATTCTATGGAACAATCCCATTTCACTCAAGAAACAAACTACAGCCTCATCACCTCTGTCTCAGCTCCGGGTCCCTGGAAACATAAATTAATCTGCAAGGTCAGATGCAAAAACATAATTCTAAAGAACTTGTCTATGGGGTGTAGCTCAAACCTCTGGACGTGATCAAGAATGAGGAGCCTTGGTCCAGGAGGGATTTTCACATCTTGGAGAGCACTGAAACAGATCAAGGCAAGTGAAGGCTCTCTCATCACTATACATATAAAATATTGATAACTGCAAAAAGATTATGTAATTAAACTGCCACTACTTGCCTATCTGTAAGCAAAGGCAAAGTACTGTCTGTTAGCAAGCCTTTCTTAAAGTTTTTCTCATACTTCTGAAGGCCAAGGCCTGTCAACATGTTTCTTGTTCTGACATAGAATGCATCTTCAGATGGTGGCTGAGAGAACTTTTCCCCTAGCTGAAAAACACCACGGGAAACCAACCTCAGCAAGGATAAATCACTAGTGTCAACACTACTATATTATCTTCTCAGAATTTTCATTTGGCTTATTAGAGTAGACCAGAAGGTGAATGGAGGGTTCTTGCATGTACCGCATAATAAAATATGACATTGGCCTCAATACCTGGACCATCCATTTAGGGTGAAATATCTCAGACTAATAAGTACAACAACAGTTTGAGAAATTCTGCAACCATATATTGTCCTGTTATTCTCTTCTTTTTTTTTTTTGATAGGTATATAATTGTCTTGTTATTCTACCTTGTTTCTACATTATAATCTACAAACTTTGAAGGCTAGAGCCACAGTAGCCATAATGCTGTGGCATCAAAATCCAGTAGTCAACCACACAAATTTTCTCCATTTAACTTCCAAATAATGGAAACAGACAAGCAGGATCAGTCCCAAACAAGGACTCAATAATATGCCTGGAAATCTTAGGATTAAGGTTTCTAGCAGGTCTCTGTGCAGCCATGACATATCCTGGCACAATTGTGGACAGGGCTCCCTACTTGAACAAACTCCTCTGCCTACCTAATAGAAGGGTCCTATCTGTTCTTGAAACATAAAGTCACTACTGATAAGCTGTTTTACTTAATAGATTCTAGTAGACTACCTGAATCAGTTGCTTTGTTTAGCTAAATGTTCAATTAAGAAATAATACTTAACTATGATAAAAAATAAAAATGAAATTAAATAAAAAACTGAAATCACTATTTAAAGTTGGCAAAAACCTATAGTTCACTTTACAAAATTGCAAAATCAATTTTAAAACAAACATAACATAAAAAGGGCAACCCAGTGCACGAGGGTCCCGCTAACACGGGGTCTGGGGAAAACAAACCTAACATCATTCTCAAAATTAAATGGTAACCCACCGACCTGTTGCCATTGCCTTCAACACCACTTTTCTGTCCTCATTACCATAAAATAGAGTTGCAAAGCCAAGAGGGAGGAGGATCACCATCAATGAAGGAGAGGGAAGACTAGAGGGGCAAGAAAGAGGAACATAGAAAACAAAAACAAAGAAAAAGCAAACAGGATCTCCAGGCTGCCTGATTTTCAGCATCCACCTGTCTAATTATTACTAGGTTGTGATACTTTTTATGCCACAGTAGCTGTAGTCATAACAATTTCTTTTAACATTTTAAGCCTACAAATAACAGACTAGATACCATATAAAAATCAGTACTCTCTATATTGCCAAAGTCAATGTCATGCATGTTTTACTTGATGATAATTCAAGCACAGCTGGAACTAGGGCTCACAAAAGCATGGAAGAAAGCACAGCAACACTGCTCTAGTGTGAAACATGCAGCTGAGAAACTACAAACTCCCACTGCTAAAGATGTTAACTAAGTTCTAACGGATACTGTACAAGTGACTTCAAAGTTAACGATCAACCTCAAAGCACAAAGGAATAGTACTTTGGGCCTCGACCATGCCATCCAAAGTTTGGTTCAATGCTTACCTTCAGAGAAAGGCAGCATGACTGAAAAAAGTAAGCTATCCACTTAACATCAACTCCAAGTAGCTCTTCCTCACTTGGGTCCACAATAATCAAAATTTTACCATGAATTTTTTCAATTTTATTGCCAACTAAAGCATTTTTATTGAAAGGGTAATTTGTAGTTTAAACTTAAATACATAGGGGTGGATGTTGAATGCTGCTCCAGCTGAACCCGTAAAGCTAAAATTATAGCATTGGTATCCAAGTCCACTCAACTCAAAAATCCATATGTCAAGTTCTCAACCACTTAGGGTAGGCTACACAAAGCCTATAACAGCATTCAACCCTATCTAGAGTCAAATCTTCCGTTAAATCACAAGTACTCATGTGTCTCCTCACTACTTCAACCCAAGTCATTTATGGCCTTCCCTTTGTCCGTTTATGCCTTCCACTTGAACTATATCTTTCATTCTCATTAATGCAGTCATTGAGCTTTGTTACATATGACCAAACCATCTCAGTCAACTTTCCTTATCTTGTCACTTATTGGTGCTACCCCTAAGTTCTTGCAATTTGCAAATGCATAAATCTCTAACTCAATTATCTTGCCACTCATTCTATGCATGCATTGATTCTTGGTTTCCCAACATTTTGCTTCATAAAGCATGCCTGGTCTTATAGTCACCTTATAAAAATCACTTCATATTTTATTTTGGGTCTACATCAATCACACAACACTCCATAAGCACCCTCCACTTCATCCACCCTACCATAATTCTATGAGCAACACTCTCTACAATCTCTCCCTCCTTATTTACTATCGAACAAAGATAAAAAAACGGTCTCTCGGGGGTATATCTTGGTTATCAGTCTTAACAACTCCATTTCTGCTCATACTTTTACTAAAACTGCAATCTATGTATTCTGTTTTAGTCCAGCTTTTCTTAAAACCTTTTGATTCTAAAACTCCCCTCAATAGTTCTAATTTAGCATTTACTCCTCTAGTCTAGTAAAAAATATCTATATCAGAAAACATATGATAACTAATGCCACTTTGAATATCTCCCTTGTTCTTATAAATAGGCACCACAATTTTTTCTTCATTCATTTGCATATCTTTTCTCTGATGAACTTAATTTAGTTAACCAATACAAGCATGTTACCCATTCATTTCTAAACCTCAATTGGGATTAGATCTGGTCGTAATACCTTTTTTCCTTCATCATTTTTTTTTTCCTTTTTTGCTCTTTAACTTCAAACAGCCTAATTATATAAAGTACCTATATCAAGTCCAATCTCATGAACACTATTGACTCCTCATAAACCTACTGCATGATCCTCATTTAAAAATTTATGAAATCTCCTCCACCTTTCTTTAATCTAATCGTCCTTCACGAAAATTGTTTAACCCTCACTCTTAACGGATCTAAAATGATCTTAGATCTCTATCTCTCATCTCCCTTATCCTAGCAAGTTTGTACAAGTCTACCTCACCATCCCTAGTACCTAGCCAATGATAATAATTATCATCTACCTTGAATTTAGCCTCTAACTGCTCTTTTTTCTTCTTTTTTTTGACACCTTTATAAATTCATAAAATTTCCTCATTCTGAGTCTTTTGACCACCCTTAAAACAAGATCTCTTGGCTTTGTAGTTGTTTGAACATCATCATTCCACCACCAAGTTTCTTTAGATAAGTATGTGCGTGTTTGTTTTCCTCTAGACTCTCCAAAGACATCTTGCATTACTCTTTTAACACAACTAGCCCTCCCGCTTCACATAACATCAGTTTCTTCCTCCAAATTCTATTTTCCTTCCTTTACCAATTCATCTATAAATATCACTATTTTTTTTTCTTTTAAGTTCCACCATCTAGTTATCCTCTCTTTCACTTCCATCTCTTGAAACAAACATTTAAAATGATTAACCTGTGTTGCATGGTTAAGCTCTCTCCAGGCAATCAAGGATAACCTTGTCGTCCTTGCATTTTGACCATTCGATCCTTCTAGCGAGAAAAAGTCTATTTGGCTCCTATTTGATCGGCTTTAAAAATCACCATATTTTCTTTTATCTTTTGTAAGTATGTATTCGCTATCTCAAGATCACATGTCATTGCAAAGTGTAGGATCAAATTTCCTCCCTCATTCCTTTTATCCTCCATTAATTCTTTTATATCCTCCACTGGTTTTAGCTACACGCCCATTAAAAGAGAGTAAATCTTCTGTGACCAAAATTGAGAGTGACCAAGTGTGACCACACCACAGGCTGACATATGGCATGCATAGGGTAAAAAGTGCTCAATTCAAAAAGTAGGTGTCCAAAAAGAGGAAACAAATTCAAAATACATCATGTGTCAATATGTGCTGCATGTTAAACTTGGTCACCGTCAAGTTTGGTCATAGAAGATTTGTTCCACCATTTAAATCCCATCCTATAAATATTCTCTCTCCCTCACAAATTTCTTGAATTAATATATCCACGTTTCCCAAAAATATTTCTTAATGCCATTATCAAATCTAACTTGAGGTGCATATGGACTAATTATGCTAATTATTTCTATTACATGTTTAATTGATATTATTCTATCACCTATTCTTTCGACATCTACAATTTCATCCTATAAATCCTCAATTGCAATGATTCCTACCTCATTTCTTTTATTGCCTTCTCCTATGTACCAAAGTTTATAACCAATGATGTCCTTAGCTTTTTGCCCCCTTCCACTTAGTATTGAAGACAAGCTATATTGTATATTTATTAACTTTGTATTCTTACATGTCATGGGACCTATGTCACAAGACATTAGGCAAATCCTAATATCTAGGAGTAGCTTCTTTAACTACACTTGTCCACGGTGTGGGAACCCTATCCTACTTCTCACCATATCTGAGTGATGATACAGCGCAATGTTTCTAAGGGACAATCTAGTTAATCCTTGCTCATTTCTTACTACATCCAGTGATAATGCAGCACATTGCCTCAGAGAAATGTCCGACCATAGATTGAAAAAATGGATTTTCAGAATTCATTTTTAAAAGTTTGGGTAGGTTTTATGCCGATTATTTACCTGGCACAACCCACCTCCTTTATCTAGGCTTGCGACCAGCAATGCAGAACCCTAACAATGTTAAGGGATGCAAGTCACCTATGGCATGAATATGCCATGTAAACTATGATTCCATGACATGTGCATCCAAAAATATGTGCAATTCATCAATTATTCAGAATGCAAGTTCAAAGAAATGCCTAGAACCTGTTTGCACCCACATGGCATTGTGTATGTGCATGGATCTAAATGTCAAACTTACTCGAAACCAAAACCCATAGCAATTGCACTCCAGTAGAACAATGACCTAATTTTTTACATCTATTTTGGCCATCTAGGCATCTAAGCATACCTGCTGCAGATAGCATTGACCAAGGTACAGAAGTAAACTCAAGCACTCACCCATTATGTAGGATATGAAGCATGGGATCAAGACCTAAGCTACATGAGGTTACCAACAGTCACTTTCATTAGGGACATCACTTTCCACATTAATATATGCCCAAATAACATGATTTTGGTATGTTAGAAAGCTTTTTTTTTTTTTTTTCGGTAAATATGAAATGCATTAAGAAGCAGAACAAGGGCCCGAATCTGAAGATTCACCCCGGAGAAACCATCTAGGAAAGTCTACCACAGCCGAGATGTTCCACACACCCCATTGCGCTTGGTCATGCGCTAGAGTATTATAGTTCCTGTTTATGTGTTTAATATAAACATCATCAAAAGAGGACATTAAACATTTAGCTTCAAAAAATAGATGCCTGACGGTCCATGGGCAGTGGATGAAATCGCCTTGAACTGTACAAGCCCAAGATGTTCAAGCCACGGTTGAGCAGTTTATGACAGTTTATGACCAGATTTAGAAAAGGATACGGGTCCATGGGAAGATTTCCACTTTGGAGTTCTAGTAGAGTACTTGTCTTCCAGGAGAAAAAAAAAAGTCCTTTAGTAGTTTCTTTTTAGTCTTCATTTAATTTAAAGGAAAGATCTTATTTTATCCAAATGTAATAAGAGTTAACTTTCATAGTTTATTGTAAAAAAGTTTTAAGTCCTACTTAGATTAGGAAAATCATAGTTAAAAACATTTACGTTTTGTCCTAGTCATTTTAATTATAGAGTACTAGAAGAGATAATCAGACCTCCTAAAGTAACCCTCATCCCCCCCTAATGAGGGCATCAGGCCTATGCAGGAGGAGGCCCACTGTGTTGCCACTTTGGTTCGAGTAGATGTGTGGGTCCTACATGTCTTGGGGTGGGCCCATGGGGTATTATGAGTCTTTTCTTTGTTGGGTTATTTCTTATTGGGTACAATTTGAGTCATTTATGTTTTGTTTACATGTGGAGACACAGGGTATATTTATTTTTGTTTTGGGCTATTTTTAGGGCTGTCAATCGGGCCAAGCTGAGCCGGGCCGAGGTATGCCCAAACTGAGCCCAAAATGTTTTACCTGAGCCCAAACTCAGCCCGAATAAAACTTCGGGCCTAAAAGTTGGGCCCAAACTCAGCTCGTTTTAAAACAACGGGCTTCAGGCCAAGTTCAGTCTGCCTGAACAAAATTCTTTTCTCAATTTTTAGGTTGATTTTAGGCCCATAAATGCCCCTAAATGCATATTATGAGTTTTTTTAACAATTGACACTTAAACTATTTGATGATAGTAAATTTGTTAAAAATATATGGATCCAAAAATAATTATATATATATTTATATATAGACATAATATCAACATATAAATAAAATTATTATTTGCTAACTAGTTCGGGCTGGGCCTCAGGCTAAAATTGAGCCTGCCCAAACTCAGCCCAAATAAAACTCCGGGCCTAAAAGTTGGAACCAAACTCAGTCCAGCCAGAAATTAGGTTAGCCCAACCCAATTATTTTTTGGGCCGAACATGTTGGGCTTCAAGCCAGCCTGACCCAATTGACAGGGTTAGCTATTTTATAAAGTCCAATATGGGGGTTTTATTGGGCTGGTCAACCAGCCCATATTGGGGGTCATAAAGTAGTTTTTTTTTTTTTAATCTCTTTTACTTCATGTAATAAGGCCCACGTGAACCCATTAGCATTAGGTTTGATATAACCTAAGAGAGGGATATATAATAAGCCACCTCTTTATTTTTCAGCAATAGAGAATTAATAAAATTTTGAAACTCATGTTTTGAAGACTTGCACGAATGCACCATCATAGTAGCTGTTTTCTTTCTTTCAATGATGCCTCTCCATTGAAGCTCTATGTGGGATTGCTAGAGAAAAGGGTGGGATTGCTCCTAGAGGTGAGTTTTTATTATCTTTTTATTCTTCCTCCCTATTTCTTCTTGTTCTTTTTCCTCTTCTTCTTCTATATTTTTCTGGTTTCTTTGTTCCTCCATTAAAGCTTGGTGCTCACCATAACCAGCAACCTAATTCCATTTCCATCTTCATCACTTCATTCCATAATTCCATCTTAGGTAGCCGGCCATCTCTACCATTACCCCTTTTGTTTTCTTTGTGATATTACACCACAAATCACCCTATAACCCATTACCATCAGTCGACCAAAGCTGTACTCCCATAACCTATCTCCAAATTTCGGCTCCCAATAAAATCTTCTTGCTGAACAGATTTTTCCAGCAACCAATATCCCTTGTTAATCCTTAATTTCCACAAGATATACACACCCCATAACCTGTGGCTGACCTAAAATCCTTTTCCCAAAGGTTTCTTATAACGTAAACCCAAAACCCATTATTTCACTTACCTATGGTTGCATATAAATATCCCTTGCTAATATTTTAAGCCCAGATCAGAACCATCACCTAAAATACCCATGGCTGCCTTAGAAGTGCTGCTTTAGTCATTGTTTGAATGATTATCTCAGTACCTTAATGTGTACACATGGCTGCATGGATTTGAACTGCTCCTAAGGTGTTTGATTCACTGCATGACTGATTACTAAGCTGGGTTTTATATGTGCTGGCACCTGGCAGCTATTGATTGATGGGACTAACTTGAAGTCCTAGTTAGTGGGAGGGTTGAAGGCTTAAGTTGGGAAGAACTTCTAAAGGTCTGCTACCCCAATTGGATGGATAAAGACCTTGTACATTTTCAACTAGCTGCTGCCCAGAATTTTGTACACAAGGTGTTTGTTAAATTGCTTGAAGGGTGGCTGCATACTTGTACTACATCACCACCAGCCCCCCCCCCCCCCTCAATTTCCCTTTATCATAGTTCAAGTGCTTTCTTAACTGGCAATTTTAAAGGCTTGTTGTAAAGGGTGATTTCTTGATTGGGTGGTGCTATTTATCCGAAATTCCATGTTTCCCCTACATATAAGCCTTTATATTTGAAGTTTTGATCCTACTTTCAAGAACTTTAAGACCTCAAAACCTTAACAAAAGAAGAAGAAGAAGAAGAAACTTAAGTGATCACGCTTCCTTGTAGTAAAAAAAAAAAAAAATTTAAAAGGGCATTCTCATGCCTCGAAACCTAAAAAAAGAGGAGTGATTGGGATGGGATAAAAGAAAGTCCAAGAAAAAGATTCCCAGATACAGTACTTGAGTTTCAGGTTGGGCTCACAAGACTTAGTGGAGCCCAGTCAACTGAAGCTACCAGCCAATCCAGGAGAACCATATACACCCCAAGATTGAAATGTGGTGTCTACATTCCATTTGGCTTTTGAATATATCAAATTTCCCATAGATTTTATGCAGGAATTTTTTGGTTCAACAGATTTGACTGGGTTAATTTCTGTGTCTAGGTTTATTCAGTCAGTGTCAGTTGAGTTGTCATAGTCGAGTCAGGGTTTCCTCAGGAGTTTGAATTGAAGTGAGAATTATAGACTACACATGTGAATGCCTCTATAAACCCAATAATGGACTTTTCAGACTGAAAACTTGTGTTGATGCTTTGGCGTATTGATTTGGTGTAAACTCTATGTCCCTCTCTCTTGAGAGTGTTGATCCTTTCAAGGCCTATAGTTGCTAACTCCTACAAGTCCAGTGATGCTTTCCAGGTTTTCTCCTTCTTCTATTTCTATTTCTATTTTAATTTTATTTATTTATTTCTCTGCCAAATTTCCTGATGCGGACATTAAAGCAAGGTGGGGCCCACACATGGCCTTGGTGGGGTCCACACATGAGAAGATACATGGAGGAACATCCTTCAGACACATGATGGAGTCTTTATTGAGTTAATTTACTACTTTAGTTAATATTTCATGAGTTATTAGAATCTAGGACATGAGGGTCATTTTAATTTTTGTTTTTGGGTATTTATGTAATAAGACATTATTGCCAATGGTATTTTAGTAATATTAGGAGTCAACAAGTCAAAGTGGGGCCCTCTAAGAGTGTTAGATGAAATTCTCTAGAAGGGCCTGATTTGGCCCTTTTTGTTTTTAGAAAATGAATTTTTTAATAGTTTTGACTTTAGAAAAGTCTTAGGTAGCAAGTAAGCTAGTAGTTTAGAAGTTTCTAAGTTAGTTTCTTGCTATTTTCATGAGTTTGTGAGCCTATATATGGGATGCACGTTTTTGTACTTAGAATGATGGAATTAATAAAAAAAATTTGGTTGTTTTTTTGCTGTCTATGAGTGGAACTCCTTTTCTTCAAGCTTGAAGAATCTTCAAGTCCTTGGTGCCTAAGGCTTGCCTTGGTTGGTGATTTCCAAGTTTGAGGTTGGTGATTTCCTCAAGGTGTTTGATTGAATGCTTGAGAACCTATTGCTTTCTGCATTGACCTCTTGTTGGTGGGCTGCATCGGATTTTGGGCTTGTTCTTGACTTGTACTACATCAGTTCCGTTCCCTTCATTTCCAATTCTGATTTCGCATTGTTGATCTCAAAAATATGTTTAAAACCCTATCCTATCCCTGATTTCCCCAAAGTTTTCAACCCATTGCTACTTCACTTTTATAAGTTAAATGATTTTAATATTACACTGATACCCCATGGCTACTATATTGCTTGCTGAATTTCTTTATAAAAAATCTGGTTTATATTTTTTATATTTATCATTTTAGTTCCACTTCAACCATTCAGCTCTATAGATTAGATCTCTATATCATTCCACAAAAAGCTTTAAACCCTATTGCTGTGTTTATCTTGTTCTCTCCATAGCTCTTGCATCAAGGAAACTCAAATTTCCATGCTTCTCTATAGGACGGAATTTCCTCTTTTCAGTACTTAGAGTAAGATTTAAACACAAATGATAAAAACTAAGATCTCTTATAATAGAATTTAGTTGGAAAATTTATAGGGATACACCTTGAATTCTACCAATAAAATTGGGATTAAACATACATTGATCCTAAGGCTCTATATGATGGTCCAGTAAGTGGTCAAAAAGAAAATGTAATGTTATTTTTCCGCAGCTGTTTGGTTGTCAAGAAAATAAAATCAGAGCAAAGTAAATGAAATGTGGTCCCCACTCTATTGTCTCCCCATTTTGTACACAAAATAACAAAAGGCCGAATAAATTTGAGGGGAAAGTTAAGAGTCATTTATGAGAAAAAAAAATGGGAGGCTTGAGAAATGCAAAAATCCCAAGGTCTTACACTTTCTAACTCAACTACATGCCTTAGAAAGTCCCTTTCCTTAAGAAAATACACCTATTTTTTACACAATCATACTTTCCAAACAACCAAACACAGCCTAAGGTCTAATACAAATAGTTAAGTAAAAACAATAATAATAAAAAATAAATAAGTAACCCAAATATGGGTGTAAATGGATTTAAGTGAAGCCAAGGCAAGGAAGCTATCCGAGTTTATCATGAAAGGTGACTCATCGGCAGTGGTTAGTTGGGGGCAAAGGCCAAGTTGGGGCCATGGGAACTATCTCATACTACGATGGAAATCCAGGAGCTTTCACATGAATTGAAAGCTTCATTCTTGCATGTTCCAATGGAGCAAAATAGCTTAGCGGATGCCTTAGCTCAATGAGATGTTACAGTCTTTGAATCAATTAAAATTATGGACATGATCCAACGTAGAACTGTAGAAGGCCTAACATGACTCTCCTCCTCCCCAACTAGTGTGTTCTATGAAAAAACAAAAGTGAGACAGCTCGGCACATATTTATGCATTGTGAATTCTCTAGGAGCATTTGGAACTTCTTCCATAGCAGCCTTAATCACTCTTGGGTTATGCCGGAAAACACTTTGGAGCTGATTCATCAATGGAACAGCTGGGGTCTAGGACCTCAGGGAAAAATGTTTTGGAATTGTCTCATGCATGGTGTGCTTTGGGGTATATGGAAGGAAAGAAATCATCGGATATTCGAAGGTTTAAGCTGGGGGCAGTTCAAGGTGGCGGATTCGATTCAAAGGGAAGTGGGCAGCTGGATCTTCATTACAAAGTAATTCAAGGATATCCCTTGTGCTAGTTTCAAAAGTGATTGGACTACTGTGATTTCCCTTAACTGTCCAAAGTCTATTCCTAGATTGTTGCAGTGGGCTCCTCCTCCTATTGATATGTTGAAGCTTAACTTTGATGGTGCTTTGAAAGGCAATATAGGGCCAGGAGGCTTTGGATGTATTATTCAAGACTCAAGGAGCTGCAACCTTTGGTTATGTGTGGGCCCTTAGACTCCTGTGACTCTATAAAAGCTGAAACTTTTGGTTTGCTCATGGGCCTTCGTGAATTGTATCGAATGGGCTATTGGCAGCATTGTGGAAGGGGATTCGGCCATTATCATTGGGTGGGCCAAAGGTCTTGGGGAGATTCTTGCAAAATGGGGCATTATGTAAATGAGATTAGGGACTTATCTCAATTATTGGGCATTTCGCTAGTCCATGTCCCTAGAGTCCAAAACTCTATGGCAGACAAATTGGCAAGTTGGGGGGTCAGGATTTCTTTGGTGTTTACTGGCAACGAGCTTCCTATAGGTTCTGAGTAGTTGGATGTCCCTTCGGCTTGCTGTGTCGGTGTGCTTGTGATGCAGGACAAGGGAGAAGAGACTAAAAATTGATGTAGAATAATTTTTCAAAGCCTCCAACAATGATTAGATTTAAAGTGCGGAAGCAAAAGTTTTCAAGACTTGAATTTAACACTCAAGTAGCCCCAAAATAAGAGAAAATT
>JAOXJP010000016.1:517069-537260 GCA_025762735.1 Platanus orientalis
CCCCCCCCGCGTCCCATCAGGGGGGGTGGCATAGACGATTTCAACCCTAGTGTTACAACTGTCTTAACCACCTACTCGACTCTCTATCTACTTAACCACTTTTTAACTTTTTTGGAACCTTCACTCTTTTCACCTTAATGCACTTGAGCCTGAGCCAAGCTGGCCTCAATCTTAATGAGCTGAGTTTGAGTCTGAGCTTGATCCTTATCATTGTGTGATGAGCCTGAGCTGAGCTGGCCAAGGCTCAGCTCGTTGTAAACCCAATCCTCTAATAAATAAATAAATAAAGGACAAAGATCAGCTCAAGCAAGGTTTTCGCAAGCATCCATAAGCAGTCTTGCTCAAACAGTCACGTAGAACAAAAGAAAGAAAGAAATCAAACCTAATGTATAACTTGGATTTTTGCCTTCCCTTCTTTGCAACGTAACAGGTCGAGCAAGATGTTTACGCATGCTTGCGGAAACCTTCCTTGAACTGATCTTTTGCCATAAATAAATTATGATCATGGGATCATGTGATCCATCAAATGGTCCACACACACAATATGATTCATTACAACCTACCCCACAAGAGGACAATGATATAAAAGTGATTTTTTTTTTTTTTGGTGAAAAATAAAAGTGATGATTATGACAACAACAAGAATAATGCTACTTGTAGCTAAAAGAAATTGCATAATCAATAGGCCATTTTGGGATTATGAATGGAAAATGATACATAAATCTCCACGGCTCTCTAATAAACCTATAATTGAATTCCGAAAAATGAATTCAAACAGAAAGTGGGTAACGGTTAATTGTTAAGAGGTGATGACAGGGTTGGAACGCAGATCCATTGGCACAAGACAATAGAATTAAGGCTGTTTATGAGCTGAGCCTGAGCCTTGTTTTAAGATTGGTGAACCTAGCCTGAACTTTGATTTAAGCTCGTTTCCTAAGTGAGCCTGAACCTAGCTTCACTAAGCTTAATTTTCTAAAAGCTAGGTTTGGTTAAAAATTTTATATATATGAAATTAGTAATGGGCAAACAAGATAAATTGAAGTAGTGGATCATTAGGCTATTAACTTAGGTTTTTTTTGGTTGGAGAGCCGAGCTAGAGCTTTTTGTCATGAGCCCGAGTCGAGCTGAGCTTTTTGTCATAAGCCTGAGTCGAGCCTCAACTTAGACTTCATGTGACGAGCCCAAACTGAGCTGGGCAAAGTTTGGCTCAACTCATCTCAGCTCGTTGACACCCCTAGATAGAATGTTGGGAGGCACCAAATTATGCTTGTTGTGCAATTTAAATTATTCTTGTCCACATGCCAGTAAACTAGATTGCCGATTAGGCATTCTCCTTTACACTTAAAGGGCACCCATTGGTTCTCTTAAACCCATTACATGTAAGTCATTTTTTTGGGTAATCATTACATATAAATCAATTGATCTTTTCCCGAAACACCAATTGCGAAAACCAATTGAAGTTAAGGTGATGATCTTATCATAACTTTTATGGGCGTGCAGTAGTCCCAACTACTGTGTATAATTTTTCCTTTTTTTATCAATCTTGTTTTTGACCTCTCTAAAGAACTTCCTAATAAAATTACTACCCCTTTTTCTAATAATAATATAACATGCACCCTTAGTACGGAAAACTCTACTGTGAAGGAACCCAACAGAGACATAGCTGAATATATGTAGTCTCTCTGTTCTCTGTTCTCTGTTCTCTTGGTGGATGGAAGATTGGTGTCTATTCCTTCTATGTGCATTTATTCTCCAATTTATACTGATGATACAAAATGCCATTCCTTGAAACATATTTAAGTATAATCCCTGATTATCTTGGAAAAGAAAATAAAGTCCATGACAACATTAGATACTTGGTCTATAGTAAACTTTGGAGTAATTATAACGCGATGAGACCACAGGTATGCACATATGGCGCACATGCTCAAAGTGTAGAACAGAACCCACCGGTTAGGAGATTTACAAACAACTCGGCCCCCTGTTGGGAGTATCCTCTGCACCACCCCCCTCTGTGCGACTTCATGAGCCGAGACAGAGGGGAAGTATCATTTCACTTTTAGGGGATGATGTGACATCTCCAAAAAGTGAAATGATACCTCCCTTGTGTTTCGGCTCACGACATCGCACAAGGGGGGCAGTGCAAAGGATATGAGGCCCCCTGTTGGTGGGAAAAAAAATTTATTCCTCACTTGGTTTCAAATATGGGTAACTTGGATGACTAGAATGGATCCAGTACATGCCTCAACAAAGAGAACTTTTCACATATTTCAAAGAGAAAGAATGAAAAAAGTAAAACCAAACTTTATTGATACAACAATTGATAGCGTTGTATAAAAGACTTGGTCAATTCAAGAAGTCACAAATCTCTTCATAAGAGTTGTATTATTCAACGTCAAACAAGTTGGTGATAAAAGCCAGGGAATGAACTCAGTCCTCTTGAGCCAAATTGTAGACTAAGTTAAGTTACTCTTACTCCTAAGATAGAAATAAAATTTAATGTTGATGTTAGAAACTCCTTCTTCTTCCGTTGATCACATATTTATATAGATCCAATCAGTTGTGGCAGCTGTAACTCTCTCTTCACGTCGCTAGGTAGTTATGTGCACATTCCCACTCTTTTCCGTTGCCACAATTACTATTTTCATTCTTTGTTGTGGCAGGGAATGCCCGTGATAGGATGTGTAGTGACCTTATTTTACTTGTTTTGTGTAAGTAATGGTCCACGTTCATTACTCAACGCGTGTCATGACTATTGCTTCAAATCTTCGTTGGGAATATGACATGTGTCTCCATTTTGTGGATGTGTTCCTGGGTTAAACAAAATCCAAATGTCACCTATTTGTAGGCAAAATTTTAGGATGGTGCCAGCACCCTAAAAAAAAAAAAAATAGTTTGATGAAGTGTTGGTAAACCATGAAGTTATTAAGCTACTATAAGAAAGACCTTTCACTATTTTGATGTCTGCAAGTCTGAAAAACCAAACCAAATCCTAAGGGGTCAATCCGTTTATGAGACGCATAGCTTCTAAATCTAAACATGCTTCCTTGTATGCATGACATTCTAAGTCTTGCAAGTGCTGCATAGCTTCTAAATATTTACCTACTTCATTCCTTTCATGCAGGATGTTCTAAGTTGTACAAGTACTAGTACATACATTTATATCAACATATAATATGCATGTGTAAACATATTATATGCATGCATACGAGAAGGAAAATTTACATGAGTTCACATGTGTTAAGACATTTTAATCTATCAGCCAGTGTGCATGTCTCCTTGGGACACGCACCCTCTTCCATGCCAACTGGTCATTTGCCATTCGCAAGACATGACCTTTCCTTTGCTTACCTCTTTTGCGAGCGACCTAGAAAACCAAATGTTTCTTATGTGTTGTCACATCAATCATCTACTTTGAGTAAACTCACATACCCCTCTTTCATTGGTCTTCGCAAATTACCTCATTAATGAAACCTCAAACTATTGACCTATTGTGAGCCAGGAACAATCTACTTGACACTAACCACCTTGGAATTCGCATCACAAAAGATCCCCGTATTGCAAAAGACCTATTGCGAAGGAACACCTATATCACGAAGAATGATAAAATCTCAAACTCCTTCTCTATTTAAATAGAGGATGTTGATGACTAAAGAGTGTGTGAAAGTCTTAGAGCCTAAATGTTGTTGGAGTGATGAGTTAACTTGAGAAGAGGAAGAAGAAGAATGTCAAATCCTTGTGTTCCCAGAACTTACTCTGAATGAGGTGACTATCCTCAAATGCACCCCTTTTTCTCCAACTCTCTTTCTTTTCTCCTTGTGAAGTTCTTAAGTCCCGCCTTCTTCCTTGAGGAGAGTGTGCTTGAAACCTAGAACTAGAAGCATTCCTTTGAACAAACTCTCTTATTTAAAGAGGATGTTCGATTCTTGAAAGAGCACTACCTTTGAGACTTAGAAATCCCCTTGAGAGAAAGACCATTATTATTGTGTGAAAATCACTTTAATTGATGTGTTCATAGAAATGTTATGTTGTCCGGATTTTGTTAAAATCAAAGAGTTGCTAAGATTATCGTCTAAGACCACGAGCTTTAAGAAATGGATAAGTTCATTTGTCTTACGAGAGACTGTGACTCTATAGGAAGACAAGGGTTCTACCTAAGCAAGATTGTATCCCAAAAGTAGTTTAGTCAAATCACTTGCACTTTATGGGAGGCTTCGACTATCTTTAAAAAACCTGATAACGACACCTTCTTTGCCTTAGATGAACTGATATAACTAAGAAACACTTAATTAAATATTTGCAGAAAACTTGGTTATTTGTGGTTGTGAACTTTAGGTAAATCACAAAGGGATAGAATCACAAAAGCATTAGCTTCACAAAATCACTGACTACCATGAAGGCTTCTACATCGCGAAGACACTAAACCGTGAAGGGTTGTGTATTGAGCGCCACCTATTAAATCAAGATCATGAGTTGAAACTAAATCGCGAACTGCATCATATTATGGACCATCCTTAACCGCGAAGAAATCATTCCGCAAAAGACCGTTTTACAAAGAAATTACAACAACAACAAACAGTTTTATCCCAACTATTTGGGGTCGGGTTTTGCGAAGAGATTATGTTGCAAATTACCACCATCGCAAACAACCCGCTTCGTGATCTACAAGCTACTACGAGCACTCTATCATCGCAAAGGCACACCTATCGTAAGGGACCCTCCATCGCGAGCTGATTCCTCCATCGTGAAAAAAGTATTCTCTCATTTCTGACTTCCTTACTATACTAAAGTCAACAACATGTATATATCTTTGCAGTTACACCATGACTAATGCAATATATGTTTGCATACTTTAAAATGCTACATTCACGATATTAACAATTCAATCTAACAATTATCCAGTAATCAGGAGACAGTTGACAGTTACACATGTAGAGAGTAGAATGTTGCAGATAATTACACGAGAATCCAGAAAACCGTTCACACAGCAAGTCATGAGAGGGGCAAGTGGCCCTCCCAAGGGCCATGAACTGTTCAGTTGTGCTCGACCATTGCAAGTATTGAAGCAAGTACAACCTTTTCTTTCAATTCAGGTCCCAAATCCTTGGATTCGTCGGTGGGACCCGTTGTCTCGTGCAGGGTGGGGAATTGGAAAAAAGAGTCGGGCCGCCTTCTCCTCCTCTTTTATACAGTAGAGGTTGAATAAGTACCAAACTTTAAAAGGAGACAAAAGGGAATTGTATTCCTTATTCCATTCCTTGCTTTCAAACAATCCCCAAGGAGGAGCATCTCTCCACAATTTTTATTTTCTCTCTTGAATGTATCTAATTCCCTAGTTTCAAGATGCTCCACTCAATAAACTCTTCTTCGATATCTTCTCAAATTAAAAAGCACTCATCTTCTTATGTTTCTCCATCTCCAACCTTTGACAGAACCTTGAATTAATCCCCATCTGCAATCTCATTAATTTACCCTTGGTGGCATTGTTGGTAGATCTCAAAAGCATCATCAACTAGTTGAGACATATCTTCAAGTTTCAGATGTGGGTCGGTCTACAGATAAAACTGTCCTAAGAATCTGCAGAGGACTTTTTTTGGTTCTAAACTGCAATCCCCAGGAAACTTAGAAGGTTCCAAGACATCAGAGATAGTGGATTCCCCTACACGGGTCAAAAAATTCCTCTCTTCCATTAGGGAATAAGGTTCCTGCTTTTTCCAGAGGGACCAATACGAAAAAACACAAAAGCTTTGGGGGATCTATTCTTGTACTATTGCAAGGCGTGAGTTGTTCCAGAAAGTAATAGCGTAGAGAAACTCAAATGGGGCAATGTTGAAAAGTGGAGTTGTGAAAAAGGGCCCACAGATACCCAAAGCAAAGAAGGACAAAATCTCTTTTCCAGTCGCTGTGAAGATTGGATTGGACGAGTGTTCCATTGATTCTGTTCGATATTCTATGCCTTCCCTCCTAATTTGCTTTATAATGACAGTCCCAGGGAACCCTTCACTTTGCAAGAGCTGGTCAAAGAAAAGAGGTAGCAGAGGTCAGTGGAAGCATTATTAACCTCTATTTTCCGAGTATCAGGAGTCAGAACCGCAAAGTATAATATAGAATAATGACCTCCTGCTTTCAGAAGTATAGAATAATGAGCTGCTTTCAGAAGTAGTTGATTGCATCAAAGAAAACAGAAAAAGGAGAGGTATGAATTCGTAACAACAATTAATACAATTTGCTTTTCATGTTTCTGATCTTTAAATTGGAATTCTACTGAATGTTGTTTAATAACAGGAAATGTATCATCATCACCACAATCAAGGAAGGAACAGCTTCCCTTCTACAAAGATGTCCACTCTTCCAGAAAAGCATTTGTTCTTGCAAAGCCGCAATGGGCCAGGAGATATGGGACTGGTTCTTTCAACCGATGCTAAGCCTAGACTGAAATGGACACCGGATCTCCATGAACGCTTTATAGAAGCAGTTAATCAGCTTGGCGGAGCAGATAGTGAGTACATACAGCTGAATCAGATTCAAGGAATCCCAAAGAGACCATGTTCTGCAAAAGATTCAGCTAATTCAGCTGAATCAGATTCAAGGAATATATAAACTATGTCCTGCAAAAGCTTCAGCTAATTCAAGACTTTCTATGTTGCAGAGGCTACTCCAAAATCAATTATGAAGCTCATGGGAGTTCCAGGAATTACCTTATACCACCTAAAAAGCCATCTTCAGGTACATTGTTAAAGCTTGCCAAAATCTCGTTGGAAACTCTCGGTTATTATTTGTACAGAAACTTAAGTCCATCTTTTGGTTCGCAGAAATACAGGCTCAGTAAGAGTCTTCATGGTCAAGCTAATATTGGGACCAACAAAAACAGTAAGAGAATCTCATAACCTTATCTCATACTCTGTTAGATACCAGGAGCAATCTAAAAGCACAAATTAACTTACTGAGAAATGAGAATAGGTTGTATGGAAGCACTGGCAGGTGACGGGATGTCTGAAGCAAGTGGAGCATTTGTGAGCAATACCAGCCCTTGTTCCCAGAAAAACAAGTGAGCATGAAAACATTTCATTACTCTTTTGTTAAAATGCTTTTTTCTGAAGAAAATTAGCAGTAATATTGAGGATTCCAAATATCAGAGGTTTGCAGATAAGTGAAGCAATACAGATGCAAATCGAAGTGCAGAGAAGGCTACATGAACAGCTTGAGGTATGAGGTTCAAAAAATCCTATGACCTTTAATACTTCCAAAAACACAAATATTGAAAAGACTTTCCAAATTTAGTGCAAAATTACCCACAAAACCCAAATGCTTCCAACTTCTTTGTCTGCACTTTCAGAAAAGTTCCAACAATCCTCAAGGAAAACTCTATAAAATAAAATACCATTCCCAGTCAACCCCTAACTATGAAAATAACTCCTTTCTTATCATGAAAAATAAACCCAAAGAAAAATCCAAAAAATTTTTAACTTACACATTCTCTGCATAAGATCCAGGCTCTCTCTCTCTTCTTTTTTTTTCTTATCTGCATGGAATTAGATGAAAAAATTACAGTATGTGTTGGGAAAATCCTTATTGAACAAACCTTCAAATTCATAAGGTGAGATTTCTAGCATTTAATATATTGAGTGAGAACCTGTCACAGCTCCATTATCATAGATTGAAAACAAATCATTTTAAGACCACATGTTTCATATTTTCAGACCCATAGCAACAAATCAATCATTTATTTATTTATTCATTTTGAAAGTTTGTCAAAATTTCTGTTATTATCACCAATTTTATTTACAATCTTATACCCACAGTCAAATTGTTCCTACTTTTTTTTTTTTTTTTTGATAGGTAATAATTATAGGTGAAGACGGGTTTTGAACCCAAGTCTCTGGTACAACACCCATAGACTTTACCAAATTGTTCCTACTTATTGCATTTTAAAGTTGGTTCGGTATTGTTTTGTATCTACACACTGAACAGGATGTTGTTCTGGACTGAACCAGGTGCAGCGACACTTACAGCTCCGAATAGAGGCCCAGGGAAAATACCTACAGTCAGTGCTGGAGAAAGCCCAGGAGACACTTGTAAGACAAAACCATGGTTCTGCAGGACTGGTAGCTGACAAAGTGCAGCTCTCCGAACTAGTGTCCAAAGTATCCACTGAATGCAATTCTTTCTCTGAATTTAAAGACCTGCAGAGTTTGTGCCCCCAGGAATCACAAACAAATCAAGCTGCAGATTGCTCAATGGACAGTTGCTTAACCTCGTGCGAAGGATCTCAAAAGGACCAACAGATACACACTATTGGGATGGATTTAAGACCTTATCATGGTAGTGCACCCCTGGGTCTAAAGTCAATTGTAGATGAGTCCATGCTTGAGCAGACTGAACCCATATGGGAGGAAGACCTGAAGGAGAATAAGATGTTCCCTTCTTCCATTAAAAGAGACACAGAAAGGATCATGTTCCCCCTACAAAAAAGCTCCAGTGATTTACAAATGAGCATTAGAGATCGAGGAGAAAAAAGGCATGATGACGGCAGCATTTGTGAGGCAAGCCCGAAAGAAGGAGATGAGGACAACTTCTTTCACCAAACCAATACAAGACGACCTGCAATCCAACTAGAGAATGAGAAGATATCAAAAGAGTCCAGACTGCCTCATTTAATAGCAAAACTGGACCTAAATTCCCATGACGAAAATGATGCTGCTTCAAGTTGCAAACAGTTTGACTTGAATGGATTCAACTGGAGCTGAAAGGCTGTACTATAAGTTAGATATAAACATTGAAGGTAACTCTATGCCCAGCGGGTATTGTAATTTCCAAGTCCATCTCATTTGAGGTAGTTCTAAAACTCAGCATGGTAAACTAATGCTCTCAGTTCAGCACTCCGAACTAGAATCACAGCAGAATGAAAAGCTAAACCAAGTAGTATTAACTGAATGAGAAAGAGAAGGTAAAAATGAAAATGAGGCCAAATAAAGAAAGCATAATTGGGTGAATTGCAGAAGTGAAAAATAAATATAAAAAAGGGCGACCCAGTGCACGACTCCCGCTAACACGGGGTCTGTGGAGGGCAAGATGTATGCAGCCTTACCCCCATTCCTAGAGAGGCTGTTTCCGTGACTTGGACCCACGACACTAACGGTAAGTCTTACCGTTGGGCTAAGCTGCCCTTTCAAGTGAAAAACAAATATTGCTCTCACAAAATGGGCCGTTTTTGTTTCAAATTTCATAGTGAGTTTAATACTTGTAAATAGACTACACTGCATTTCATATTGCAACTAGAAACTGTTGAAGTATATTAATTTGTGCATCTCCTAACACCTTAAGGCTTTGGGAGAGTTGGTTAATTTACTATCAACATGGTATCATAGCAGGTTTGGTCGTGAATTCGAATCCCGGTGGAAGTATTTTCCCGGATGTAGTGTTGTGTGCGTGTGTACGCATTGTGTGGACCCATGCCTAGCTCCCCAAGTGTGTTCCCAGGAGAGAACAGTGTTCCTCCTTGGGGGGGTGTTGAAGTATATTAATTTGTATATCTCCTAACACCTTAAGGTTTTGGGAGAGTTGGTTAATTTACTATCAACAGAAATCGCTTGCTAAAAAACTCCAAGGAGAAAGAATTAAACGACTGTCAAATTTTTGGAGAAATGGCAGAAGACTCAAAAATCAAACCAATAGCATGATAAATTACCAAAATTTGAGAGCTACACAAATCGACTGGATTTGTCACTCACCTACTAGGTTCGTATGGATGGTGATGTCATCCATACGACCTAATGACATCAGCAATGGACGAACAACAACAGTAGCGAGGTTCCCCAAGGTTGGATCCGCGATTTATGGCTTTGATACCAAGTGGATTTGTGTGGAGGGTGATGCTATATGCTAGGGTTTGTAGAAGGAAGAAGAAGAGAGAAGAAAATAATTGGTGAGAAATCGAATGGAGTTAGGTACACTCTACCATACGTATTGACATATATCCAAAAAGGAAAATACAATACAAGGGGGGAATATTTACAAGTATGTTCCCATACACCAATGTACAAGTATACCCTTACATATTGTATTTCTATATACATCAACATAAAATTCCAACTTGGATGAAAGTTTGAGTGTGAGGACATCATGCGTCCGGCTGGAAGAGCTCCTTCACAATGAAAGCCAAGGCAAGGTTGATAGCATTGAGATAAAAAGATTTATGACATGCCCTATCACACTCGACGAATCGAATGTAACCCATTGTGACTTCTGTAAGTGTTAGCTTGTTCAAGATTTCTAACACAGCTTGTCTACGTCCAGGCAAAGTCATTAGGAGTCCCCATATCAAGATACTAGATGGAGTCTATCAGCTACTATATGATCTCATTTTCCTCTGGAGCATCTGGTTTAATCAGCCCTTTCCTGCAAATTTGTGACAATCTTGCAAACTCAACCTCTGGATTTCGGATCTTAGGAGTTAGAATTTTGACGACAGCACTGGTGAGGAGTAATTTGGAGAAGTAGAAGGATCAAAAAGGATAAGGGAAAGTCAAAAAAGAATGTGAAATGAGGTATTAATAAGCTCTAACCGAAGTTATGGCCTGATATGCTAGAATGGTGTTACAAAATTCACATAACAGACCCCAAATGGTTGGATAAGGCCCAAAAACTGATGATGATTGAACATGTAAACATAAAAATCAAATGGGGCGCATATATTATTAAGAATCAAATATCTTCATTTAGTCAGTCTGACATCAAGTGTAACATATTTCTGAAAATCAATACAGATCACAAATAACATAAATTTACTGCCTAAGCTGTTAAAGGTTGCAGCATATTGAATGAGATTTTATTTATGAACGGAGCACATTATAAAAAGAAGGAAAGTGCACGTGAAAAGATACATGCTATCTGGGTCTGAATAGCTGTCCTTGTCAAGTATCTTTACAGCAACCTTTGTCCCATTCCATTTAGCAACTTGATATGTACCCTGTTGAGAAAAATGTCCATCATCAACCATTTATAAATAAGAGACTACTTCATAAATAATAGAATGGTTCAACTATTGATGGAAACCGGAAAAAAAAAAAGAAGGAAAAAGTAGTCAGAAAGCATCACCCTCAAAAGTTATAATTGCAAACTAGCAAGCATGCCAAAAAGATTCGTCAAGATACTCATTGTGATATAGAATCAATGGCTGCAGACCTCATGCAAGGTTTAAATCAACAAGCTCAAGGCACCAAATGTGACAAAAAAAGAATACTATATAATCAAGAATTAAGAACAAGGAACAAAACTAGAATCAGGAACCAAAAATCTCCTAACTGCTCTAAATTTTAAATGAACCCACCTACACTCGCAAATACAATATACAAGATTTCGTATGAACAACACAACTTGGGCCCACATCAGGTTCCAGCTGTCCATGTAATATGGCTGCTGTGACAATCTCCAAAAGGACTTCTGAAACACATAATTCTGCATATGCTTCCCAACATCAGCTTGAAGTTGTGGTGTAATAAGAGCCATTTGGAGATCAAATGAAAAAAAAAGAGCCATTTGGAGCTTCTAATCAACAGAATCTATTCACCAACAATAAAGAGCCCCATTCAAGAACAGTTGCTTAACAATGATCCTAGTGACAGTCACTGCAACTACGGCAGTGTATCAGAGGTGTCTCTCTCAAGCCTCCAATGGAAATACAAAATTGTTATGCACAAGGATTTGGCAATTTATGAATGGGCTACGGTTTCCACACCCTAACACTTAGGAAACAATAAAAACCGATGTATCCTGTCAAATACACTTCCCTGTTTTGCTGCAGGCATCATGCACACCTTACTGTTTTTAGCTATCAAATGTATGTCAATAACAAAATATATAGAATATAAAGAAGCAAAACACTAAATTCATAAATTAATAAAGGAACCAAAACCCTAGTTTTGCCAACAAGATGACCAAATCATTGAAAGTTGGAACCTCTCATCATGTGCTTGATCAACCCTCTACTTGGTTGAAAATGTGAATAATTTCATCCACATTAATTTATGCTAAAGCAAGCAAGGTATTACACATAATGTAGATTTCCCTCAATTTGACATAGAATATAAGTTGTCTATATCCTACGTCTATTTAACAATCAAAAAGATCCTGTTGTCTATTAAAGGGAAGAATATGGGAAGGGTGGCAATCATTATTCACCTTAAAGTATGCATCAAATGAACCAACCAAACTGTACAAGGTGAGGTTACAAGCAAAGAGACGATAAAGTTATGGAGTGGACAACCAAGTGACATTTGCTATTGTACCCAAGGGAAATGACAAGAGTAGATATTACACCTTCATTGGGTTATAAATTCAAGGGGGGACTAGAAAAATATACAACCTATAGGCTCAAGAAGCACCTTAAGATTAGTTTGATAGGTTCAGTGATGCTATGTTTGAGATGAAGTCAATTAGGGCTTTCAATGAGCCGAGCTAGTCCCCAAATGAACTCGTTTAGCTTAGTGAGCCTGAGCCAAGCTGCACTGGGCTCAGCTAGCTTAAAGCTTGGCTCATTAAGAGTCTTATAAAATTATATAATATAATTTTTTTTGGATAATTTAATATAACATAATTTTATGTATAGCTTATTATATTATATATTTAAACATTAAATATGTTTATACATAATGACATAGTACTTGTGTATTTATTTAAGTAACCATCATATATCAACATTCAATGTACTTTATCAAAAGTTTAAAGAATTGATATGACCTATAATAAATAAATAATAGAGAAATAAATTTAAATTTGTAAAGTTACAGGTATGTACCACTGACTAACACGTGATGTGTTTTGAACTTGGGGTCTCTTTTTGGACACCTACATTTTGATTTGAGCACCTATTTTGGGGCTTTTTACCTTATACACACACACCATCTGTCAACCCGTGTCTAGTCACACATTGGTCATAGAAGATTGGTTTCCTTGTTCAAGTGTTGATATGTATTGACTATTGAGGTATCATGTCAGTCAAATGATACATTTGTAAGCTTGAGTTTATTTATTACAAAAAAAAAAACTTGAATTTGGTGAGTTGAGCTGAGACTGAGCAGAGCTTAACTCTCAGGTTCATGACAAGCCTGAGCCTGATCCTTGTGTTTGTCCAGCTCAACTCAGCTCATTGACACCCCCTAAAATCAATGTTGATCATGCCCTATTTGTGAAGACAAAATGTGGCATCTGGAATTTGATAGTGTATGCCAATGATATTATGTTAAATGAACAATATAATAACCAAGGTTTAAAGTATCGATATTGTGTGTCGTATCACACCTTGGGATACCAATACATACGATGTATAGTAGAGTATCATAGGGAAACAATTAAAAAAGTGGGAAATGGGCAAATGCTAATCAAACGTAGGAATTTTTATTATGAAATTTTATGATTTGATAGAATAAACACTAATACACACTTAGGAATCATTTACATATAGAAAACAACCATCTATGATGGTTGGAACTTTTTCTTTTGATGGCTGAAACTTTGGGGACTATGGTGTCTAAGGCATCAGAGGGGGGCCTAATTGATGGCTTCAGAGTGGGGAGGGAAGAGGTGATGGTTTCCCATTTACAGTATGCGGATGATACTCTCATTCTTTGTAGTAATCATCAAACGTAGATTCGTTTTTTGAAATGTGTGCTACGTTGTTTTGAGGCGGTGTCGAGATTAAGGATGAATCTGTCCAAGAGTCATCTCATTGGGATTGGTGAGGTGCCTAATCTTGAGGTGTTGGCAGTTGATCTTGGGTGCCAAATGGGTTCTCTCCTTATCCATTGCTACTTGTTTTAAGAATAGGAGTGCCTAGGATCCGGTGGTGGACAGGATGCGAAAAAAGCTTGCTAGTTGGAAAGCTCATTATCTTTCTCGGGGCAGGAGAGTCACTTTAATTAAGGTTGCATTGGCTAGCATTCCACTGTACTTCTTGTCCCTCTTTGTTATTCCTACTCAAGTGGCTCTTCAACTGGAGAAGCTTCAAAAGGATTTCTTGTGGAAAGGGGGCGGTAATGATAAGGGACTCCATTTGGTGGCCTAGGACCAAGTATGCTCTCCTAAATCTAAAAGGGGTATGGGTTTGTGCAGTATGGAAGTGATGAATAATGCTCTCCTTCGTAAATGGTTGTGGAGGTTTGGGAGGAAAGTGAATAGTATTTGGAGGAAGGTTGTTGTCTCTCATCGTGGTGTTCTTCCTAATGGGGACCCTTGCCTCACCCGTGGTTCTTATGGTCTTAGCCCCTGGAAGGGCATTATGCGGTTGTTTGGGGATTTTGAAGGCAGGTTGAGGATTGAGATGGGAAATGGTTTGAAAACCAAATTTTGGAAGGATAAATGGTGTGACGAGAATCCTCTTCAAATGGTGTACCCTTTAGTCTTCTCTTTGATAGTCGACCCTGATGCTCTTGTTCAAGATTATTTTGACTTTTGCTCTAATCCTCCTTCTTGGCTTCCTATTCTTAGGAGGCAAGCATTTGATTAGGAAGTTCAGGACATTGTGGCCCTCCTGGCCAAGCTCAAATCGGTAGATCTAAAACCCGAAGAGGATGACAAGAAAGTATGGGCAGCATCTCCTGATGGTCTTTTCAATGTGCTGTCATGTGCCTTTCTCTTTAGTAGACATGCGGACATCTTGAGCCCCTAGAAAGTCATTTGGTACCCCCCCTAGTTCCCCCAAATGTTCAATTTCTTATGTGGACAGCTTCTTTGGGCAGAATTCAAACAATTGACTTGCTTAAAAGGAAGGGCCTCTTTTTGATAAATCACTATTGTCTCTACAAGGCAGATGGGGAGTCTGCATCTCACACTTTAGTGCATTGCCCCTTTGCTTGGGAGGTTTGGTTTGGGATCCTTAAGGACTTTGGGATGAGGTGGGTTGTCTCAGCAGATTTGCATTCCCTTCTTCTTTCTTGTAAAGGCAACGCCTTTTCAGCAAGAGGAAAACAAATTTGGAGCCTGGTTCCTGCGACGGTGTGTTGGTCTATATGGTTGAAAATGAATAGAAGGATTTTCAGGGGATATGCGGAGCCATCTTTTAGAGTCTACCAAAGGGTTAAAGATCTCATTCTCTTATAGGCCACTCAATGTAAAGATTGTGATCTTGTATCGCCATCTGTTATCAAGAGAGATTGAGAGGGGATAATTGGGTGCCACCCTTGGTAGTTTCTTAGTTTGAATTGTTTCTTGTGTTGAGTCGGTTTTTTTGCTCGTAAGTTTCTTATTCTTTGGGACGCCTTGTCCCCATTTTCAATAAAGTTTTTTAATTCATAAAAAAAAAAAAAAAAAACCATCACACTCATGACATACATTGTCGCCTATGGAATCTATGAAAACACTAGGTAAACTTTGAAATTTTTTAGAAAATATAATCGATTGTTAGAAACCGGTATCCTCATGCACATGTTGTCACACATGTCTGGAACTTTAAATGTTAGAGGTTGATAAATAACACTACACATTATACAATAAAACTACAAATCCGCATAATCAATGACACAAATGTATGACTCAAACAATAATGTCATTCATTGATGATACAAAGTAATACAAAAGTACAACTACAAGAGTGAAGTTGGAGAAATATAATACAATAAGATATAAAAAATAGTAGTAGACCCAAGACTCCCAACCCACTCTCAAGTCTCAAGTAGTAAGCCATAAATCCCAAGCCCCAAGCCCCAACCAGCAACTACTCAAATCCTCATGTTTGCTGTATAGAAATGATTTACCATGTTTGCTGTATATTTTCTGAATTTTTTCTTCATTTTTTGTAATTTTTAATTAACATTTTTATTAAAAATAATAAATTTTTTTAAAAACACAGAAAAACATAGCATAATTAAGAGAAACATACACAATATGTTTCAATGTGTTCTAATATAATTCCTATATTTTTTCTATTTTTTTGGTTTTTTTCAATATTTTTTGTTCATTTAATAAATATATAAATAGAAAAAATAATTTGATTTCATAAATATACCAAATTGGCATATTATGTAGATAATGGACTGCAGTATCTCATATAAAAAAGACCAAACAATGCTCATTTGGTGCATTTATTTATTTTTTGAATAAAAAAATTAATTAATATTTTTATTTTCCAAAAAATAACTTTTAACTTCATTTTTTTTTATGAAAGAAAATTTTATTTAAAAGGGGATAAGACATTCCCAAGAAGACAAACCTCCACTTTTAACTTCGTGATTGTATAGATCTATCATATACACATGACATATAAAAAATCTAGAATGATTGGAGCAAAAATAGGGTAATTACTGAAGTTGATGACATTTGGGGTTTTGGCTTCAACCCTTCAATCTTGCCCAAAATACATGTTTTAAATTCAAATGGACTCAAGTGGAGTCCTAAATTTAGTTATTGAAAGAAAAAAGAGGAATTTTGGGGATTTTTAAACTCAGCAATATGAGGGTTAGAGGTGCAATACGCAATACATTAACAGTATCAGATATCAAGCCCATTTTTAAGGGTTTCGTTAACAAAAACTCATGCGACATGCGAGACACGTGTGATACGTTGTAGTTTTAAAACTGTGGGGGTATATTGTACCCCCACCCCGTGATATTGATACATATACTTTAAACCATGATAATAACTGACTGATGGAATTTATAATGTCAGAACGGCAAGTTATTAAGTTGCACAAGTAAAATGCGTTTAGCAGCGCATAGAATAGATGCCCTTGCTACAGGAGAATTGGACATTTCCAAATGTATGAAGCTTTTACATTAGCTTACTTAAACTGGTTGTAGAACAAATGATATATGGGGAGGTAAGAGAAAGAAAAGAAATGGCAATGAAAGCTTAATAAGAGATTGCATATGAGTTTCAGAACACCATCAATAAACTTATGATGAAGGAAACGAGAACATGCCTTTGAGATGCCATCACCCTTGCGAAGCTGAAGTTCTAAGGGATTAAGCTCATACTCTGGAACTTCTCGAGGGTTTGAGACAGCCATTGGTGTCTTCCTAACTTTCTGGAAATATCACTCAAATAAATATTTCTAAAATCAATAAACTCACCTTTAACAAAGTGTCAATATAATCCATCCTAAAGGTAAGAAAAGGTTGAGATTGTACCCGAACTTTGGCTCCTCGAGCCTTCAAAATATTGTAAATTTCTACATTCCCATAGTACTTGGCATCAGCAGCAGCCTGTCATGAGAAACAACAACTGATGGTGAAAAGGTGGGATAAAAACAGCAATAATTAGATGATTAGTAGAAAGAATATTAGCTGGCTATATATTAATATCCTTCTGATAGTGACAAATATAAAGCAGCACTAATATCTGCTAAAGTATCAGAAGGCTGAAACTGTACTGCAGTATTGATTATAAGCTATCCAGTTTACATGTTATGAATTTAAGCACTTGATCGATCTGGAGTCATATTTGATGCTGCTAAAAAAAGCCACCAGTTCTTACAAATTTTGAATTTTGAGGTATAAATATAAATCCTTCCAAAATTTGGAACGTATTGCATCTACAACTGCGTGAAACAGAAGCAGTAGTAGAAGCAGGGAAAGGACTGGGTGGTTCAGGAAAAGAAAAAAGAAAAAGGTTAGGAAGAGAGAGTGGCTATGAAATGTTTCTGAAATCATTTATAAATAAATGATGATGTGTGTCTCCCATTTTATATTTATCATTTTGAATATTAGATGAGAGTATTTAGTGCAACCTAAAACAAATTGAAAATGAGAAGAGATGCAAAAAAAACAAATCAAATTGAAATTGAGAAGAGAGATGTAAAAAAGAAAAAGAAAAAAAGGGCAGGAAGGGAAGGAGAAAATGTACCGTACTCCCCCAGCGATCGCGAGCATCAATGTTAGCCTTGCGAGTTAGGAGGAGCTTGACCACATCGACATGGCCCTCGCAAGCAGCAATATGCAAAGCAGTCCGGCCGTCTAAGTCGATGCTATTAACATCAGCACCCTCCTTGAGCAAATCCTCCACTCCCTTTACATCCCCTCGGCAAGCCATGAACAGCAATTGCATGGTGGAGTCCAGATTCTCCGGCACTGTCAGTTCATCGGGGACAGGGCTCCGACGGTTTGGATCAAGCGATGACTGCCGCCCAAAACTGAATCGCAACGTGTTACGTCTGGGGTCCAACGAAGCCTGCCGGGAAAAGCCCAACTTGAGATTCTTCCCCAACGACCCTGTCGAAAACTGCCGCGAGATCCCCCTCTTCAAATGACCAGCGATGTCCATTTTCTCTCGGGGATTCAGATCTCAAACCAAAACCAGAATCACCTAACACCACAACCACAGATCATCATCGTTCGTTACAGGGACTATAAAACAAACCAATTAATTAAATTCCTACAGAAATAAACTAGGAATACTAACTACTACTACTACTACTACATCTGCATCTGCATCTGCATCTCGTCAGACAATTATTCAAATGAAAACATCAATTAGAAATTAAAAAATTCGATAACCAACCTCGGCATCAACGGAATAGATTGAGCGATGATGGAGATTCGAGGGAGAGAGCTCGATCGAGAGCTCCGCAAGTGAAGCCCCCGAATACGAGCTATATGCCCAGGTGAGTTAGGAGGTCATGCAGAAACACAAATCCAAGATGAAAGATTCAGAGTGGAAAGCCAGACGCTCTCTAATTGAGAACGAATGGAAGATCCGAAAATTAAGGAATATGAAACAAGAAGCATTCCCTTCCCACGGCCACACAGCTCTCCCGGAAAACCCGTCGCTTATTTTACCCTTTTACCGGCAGCTCTGCAAGGGGTGTGGGTGTGTGTGTGTGTGTGGGTGTGTGGAGGGATTTCGTTCTGGTATCACGCGCTCCTCTCCATTTATTAATTATTATATTGGATGTCTGGGGATTATCTGATGAGGACAGATTTTTTGCGTGGAGATATCAGCTCTTCTTCTACTGCGTGTTACGCACTTACATTTGATTAAATGCTGTCGCGTCGGTAGACCCAACTGTTCACCTGCCACATGCTCGTTTTTATACCCTAATTCGCTGCGGTAGGTTTCGCAGCAGCGAAATCCTCAGCCGAAGAAATACAGCTATGGAATTGGTGGCCGACAAGGAGCGGATTTCGACCTTAGGGTTGCAAGTTATTCCAAAAATCCGATCCGAAATAAGCTTATCCCATCAGTTAATAAAAATATCCATTTAGGATACAGAGATATATATATCAATCCAAAAAAGATTATATACGAAAATCTGATTTTCCTCATGTATTAAAATGGCACTAGGGGATGAACACATCAGTGCTGAAAAGTGATTAGCAACCCCCAAAAAGTGAAAGTCATTTTATGGTATTGGTACTCAACCCCTTGATGTCATCCTAATACATCAGGAGGAAAAGCAAATTTTCGTACCTAATCCTAACCCAAATCAATCTATTATGTTAAATATCTGTTTCATTTAAATATAATAATATATAAAATAAATTATTAGATTTAAAATTAATCCAATAATCTCAAATAATATAATAACTAAAACCCTAAAAATATATAAATTCTTTACTTTATAATTATTCTCTCTCACTTTATAGTAACACCCACATGTACTACCACAATTATATTCCAGTGGTAAAAGTTCACACCGACCACATTGAAGAAAAGATAGTATTTTGTTTCATCCAACATCGTTACTAGGCAATAGATATTTTTGTGAGGATAAACATGGATTATGTAAGATTGCATTGATGATGGTGATAACATCTATGGAATTGCCTATTTTTCTGGGTATTTAAAATCCAAATTATTAAAACGGTTAAGATATAAATATAGTTTTATAATATTCGTTAGACATAAAAAAAAATACAGATATTTGTTCTGAATGCAAGTCATTTGTAACCCTAGATTTGGTGACTTGTAGCCCTAAAGTCCTCCACATGCAACATGCAAGGGATGGATCACGTCAAAAATGAGATGGGCTAGGATTATGCATAGAAATCCATATGTATTAGAATGACATCAGGGGATTGACACTGACACATCAGTGCCAAAAAGTGACTTACAGTTTTGGGGGGTGCTTATCACTTTTCAGTGCCGATGTGTCCACCCCTAAATGCCATTCTTATGAGTTCAAGTCATCTCCGGTCTGAATGGACATGTACCACTCCAGTCTCTTCTCACAATGTGACACAATGTCTGACAAAAGGTGTAT
>JAOXJP010000016.1:558367-585443 GCA_025762735.1 Platanus orientalis
ACCTGGAGGAGTAATCTCTCTCCTAACACTTCTCCCTAATAAATAGGGGCAGGCAACACATGTACTGGAGCAGATTTTTTTGTCAATTTTTCTCATACTTTGGAGCAAGCTTTTAGGAAGATCTCAGCCTCTTTTTAGAGGTATTTGGTTATACTTTAAGAGGTATGAACAGTACTTTGAAGGCTTGATTTTATTGGAAGTGGTGATTGATTCTTTGGGTTCCTATTGAATTCTCCACTAAAGGATCTTCACAATTTTGAGAATTTTCTAGAAAAAATAGCTAGAGGGCTTGGAATTTTGTGAAATTTTTACTAAAAGCCCCTGAATATCTGCATTGCATAACCTTAAAGTTTTGGAATTTTTTGACACCCGCTAGGGGTATTTTCATAATTTTACCAACTTTCTGGAAAATTATAGATTTGCACCTTGATCGAAAATTTCAGATTTTTATTTCTAGGTTATTCTTTATTTATTTGAAGTTGTTCTACATTTAGTTCCACATCATTCTCCCACCATCACTAGTAAACAACTTCTCAAAGAACCTTAAGGTTGATGCAATTTTTTCAAATCAACAATCTCTTCTCCCTTAATGATAAGCGTTATAATAAGATTTTTTTTCCTACCATTCAGAATTTTGTAAAAAATTTAGAATAATCATCACACTCTTTTTAACCATTTATGCTTAGCTTTTTGCCTCGAAAAAACCTCTGCATACCTAAGAATGCTTTCCAATTCCGCCAATAGAAGGCGCCTTTTGGATTTCAACTCCTCCAATAGGCCCAACTCCTCAATATAAAGCTTATCGATTTGGAAAAGATGACCAAAATAATGGTAGGTCATCAGTATATAACGGGCTTTGTATTTTTATAGAGTTCTTCTTTAATTAAGAGTCTTTTAGGATTTCAAGGTTTGTCAATAATACGGAGGAGATAGAGTGGTGTAACAAAGAATTTTTATTAGTGATTGTTTATTGCTCTGGTGGATTTCAAAGTGTTGGTGGATTTTGTGACAATTCAAGGTGGATTCCTTAAACCTCTTTCTTGGTTGATCGGAGTTTGAGTTTATCCTACACGCATTTGGGTGCTTGGTCCTACATAAGTTGGTATAAGAGTTTTGGTCTTATATCATTTGGTATTAGAGCTTTGGTTCAATGGTGATTAACCTGACTATTTGCACTTCTTGTCTGCGGTATTAGAGCCTTGGTTTTTTGACAACTTGATGGCTTTCAACAACATGACAAGAGGCAACACTCTATCAGGCCTCTAGAGATTTATGTGATGATGACAGCCATGTTCAACCAGCAAGAAACCTGACGGTCGATGTAGGATATTAGGACAAGGTTTGTTTTCTTTTCTGGGAAGCCAATTAAAGTTTTGATTAATGACAGGTATGAGAAGAACTTGATTTGCATAAGTTTAGTTGAAAAGATTTTGCAAGATGCCATAGATCAACTATTCTGTGGATATTTTGAAGAGGGTTTTGCTATGCAATTCAAACAAGGAAGATATTTTAATGGTGCTGAATGCAAAATTGTTCCACTGGAAGACTCCAAGGTGGTGGTAGGAAAGTAATAGATGAAAGGAAGGCTAACTACGATGAGGAGACACAAATCTTGCATATTTTTATTCATGATGTTTGCTATCGACTTAAAGTAAGTTGCAACAACTAACTTTACTGGTGCAGTCAACTTTAGAAGGGAATAAGCAAGAGAAGACTCCTTTGAGTCTGAGTATTGTCTCACTACAGGAGACAATTGCGCCTCAAGAAGAGCATTTGGAGAATCAAATGACCCTTCAATTAGTGGAGGAGGAGAAATTTCAAGATAGTTTATTTTTAGAAATTTCGTACTCATCTATAACGATCCCTTGTCTGCAAATTCACATGTTTGTTTTTGAGGAGCGACAACATATCTGGAAGAAGGTGTAAAAATCATCGAAGCTTGATTGTATGGTCTTAATAGTTTTGTTGTTCTTGCAACATTACAAAACTTGAGGGTGATTTTTTTTTGAACCGGGGAAAATGATGCAGAATGCAAAACAACTACTCAAGTTTTTGGCTTAGTTTGGTTATTTAAGGCTAATTTTTTTATTTAACTACAGTTGTTAATTTGGGAAATTTTGTTGTGTCTTTAGGGGGTGTAGTTTATTTTCAAGCAAAATATGTTTTATTTAATTTTTAGGAAGGTGAAATATCTATTTCCGTCACTTTTCTTTTAGCCTTGCTTTTTTTTTTTGGATGAAAGAAATTTTCATTAAAGAAAAGGGATGAGAAGTCCCAAAAGAAACCAATTACAATACAAACTAGTTACCCACAAAAAACGAAACCCAACCCTGTTTGGTACTAGTAACCGAATAATCCCCTAAGGTTTGACATCTTTGGCCCCCAAAACAAGCTAGATCTTTGGCTTTAGAGTATACATTAAAGGCTGGCTCACTATGGCCTTCAAAAACTCTTTGGTTCCGCTTTAACCAAATAGCTCAACAGACAATAGAGAATAGCAAACTCCAAATAATCTGCCCTTTTTTGGGGATCCTCCTAATACCCCACGACAATAGGAGCGCATCCAAACTAAAGGGGATGACCCAAGCTAAACCAATCTCTTTAAAAAATGGAGACCAAACCTCATATGCATACGGACAGTGAAGGAAAATGTGCTGAATGCTCTCAGCATCTTCTAGGCACATGGAACAAGCATTCGGTAAAATAAGCCCACGATGTTGCAAGACATCTATAGTAGGAAGACCTCCATGCAAGCCCAACCAAAGGAAATAAGAGACCTTTGATGGAATGTACAGGTTCCAATCCTTCCTCCACAGGGGATTAATTGTAGTGCTTGACCATTGGGCTTCCATAAGGGATTTCATTGAGAAGAGACCATTTTTAGTATAAAGCCAACGCATTTTATCTTCCTCTTCTTGGCGCGGGTGAACATGCTCAACCATCTCCATTAAGGTAGCCATATCCCCCACCTCCCAATCATTAAGTTTTCTGCGAAGATCTACCCTCCAAGCATCGTCATTATCTTAGGGGACCCAACAATCACCTACCTTGACATCCTTATTCCTTGTAACGTTGAAAATAAAGGCGATTCCAACATCAGAGGTCTATTAGTACATCATCTGTCTTTCCAGAACCGGATTCTTCTCCCAGAGCCCACCTCAAATTTAATTCCCTGCTTAAAGTTATTTGCTTCATGATAGCTTTCCAACACCCACAACCATAAGGACACATAGAAGACTCTGTCTCCCAATCACTGACCGAACCATATTTACTGGCAATGACCTGACGCCACAAACTATCCCTTTCCCACCCAAATCTCTATAGCCACTTGGATAAAAGGGCTTTGTTGGTAGTGCGGATTCTCCTAATGCCCAAGTCTTCATAAGCTTTAGGCTTACACACCTCAGACCAAGCCACCAAATTCATTCCTTGGCCTTTTTTGTTTTTTCCCAAAAGGAACTCCTACTGACACTGCTCTAATCTTTTCTCCACCGAAACCGAAATTACAAGGAGCGAAAGGAAGTATGTTGGGAGGCTAGATAAAACCGATTTGATTAACACCACTTTCCCTCCCTTCGAGAGGTGACTCCCTTTCCACCCAACAAGCCTTTTCTGAACTCTATCAATAACTGTGTTCCAGGACGAGTTACATTTATAAGACGCTCCTAACGGAAGCCCTAAGTAAGTCGTTGGGAGGGAACCAACCGAGCAACCCAGGCAATCAACCAATCTCCCTAAATTTTCCACCTGCCCCACTCCATATATTTTACTTTTATGCAAATTAACTTTAAGCCCCGATACTGCCTCAAAACATCTCACCACACATCTCAGGTATTTAACTTGAACTTCTGATGCTTTACACAAGATCAGTGTATCATCTGCAAATTGGATATGGGAAACCTGAATCTCATTCGGGTTCACCTCAAAGCCTTCAAGAATGCCCCCATGGAAGGCTTTAGAGAGCAAAGCTTCAAAGGCCTCTACAACCACCAGGAAGAGAAATGGAGACAAAGGATCATCCTGGTGTAAACCCCTGGAACCATGGAAGTGTTCCACTGCTGTCCCATTAACAAGAACAAAATAATGAGCTGTGGCATAACATTTTTTCATCCACTTTCTCCATTTTTTACTGAATCCCATCCTCCCAAGCATATAGTCCAAAAGCCCCAATTGACTCTGTCATATGCCTTTTCCAGATCTAGCTTGCAAATAATTCCTGTATCTCCATTTTTAAGAACCACATCCAGGCATTCATTCGCAGCAAGCACCCCATCTATAGCTTGCCTTCCTCCGATAAAAGCACTTTGGTTGGGAGAGATTAGATCTGGAAGAACAACTTTCATCTAGCAAGCTAAGGCTTTAGATATGATCTTGTGACACTTCCCACCAAGCTTATCGGTCTAAATTCAGAAATTTGAATTGCATGAGGGGATTTTGGGATCAAAGAAAGGAAAGTGACATTACTACCCTTATCAAGAAAAGACTCCAAATTTGGCCGTGCTTTTTAGGTCAAAACTTACCTGTTTGGTTTAATTTTGGTTCCATTTGAAAGGTCTTGCGAATCTAATGTGGTGTTTATATACATAGAATTTATTTTATAAATGACATGCTTTGCTTTGGTGGATTCTGTAACAATTCAAGGCGGATTCCTTGAACCATCTCTCTTGGTTCAATGGTGTTTGGATTGATTTACATGCTTCTCGGTGTTTGCTCCTACATCAGTAGGTATTAGAGCTTTGGTCCTACATCACAAAAGGGAAAAAAAATGATAGTAAAATATCTAGACAAGGTAAGTATGGTGTTGTGGGGGCTGGATGGCAATGCAGGATGCTAGATGAGCCCTTCGGCTGTGGGGTTTGGAGGGCCAGAGCTCAAGGGTACGCTTATTTTCTCAATTGGATAGCTTTCAAGGAAATGGTTTGATGGTGCGATTCTGGAAGGATCCTGGAAAATGTCTTTCCGTTGATGTTCTCGTTGGCTGGCAAGAAGGATGGCTTTGTTGCGGAGTACCTCATTCGGGGGCAGTAGAGTAGGGCTTGGAATTTGTATTTTAGGCGTGCTTTAAATGATTGGGAGTTGGATGAGGTGGATGTTCTGATGCATATGTTGGTAGAGGCGAAAATTTGGGAGATGGAGGAGGAGCAGGATGTTAGGGTGTGGTTGCGGACCCCAAGTTTCTCCTTTTCAGTGTGCTCCTGTTATTAAGCTTTGGTTCCTCCCGGGGCTGGTTGTTATCCAGCAAAGCTTAATTGGTCTTTTTTGTTGCCTTCCAAGGTCTCTTTTCTGCTGTGGTTAATGTTTTGGCACAGGGTGCTCACTATTGATAATCTAATGGTTAGGGGTATGCAGATGCCTAACTGGTGCTGTATGTGCCTTGCCAATGCAGAGATGGTAAGTCATTTTATTCTTGCATTTCTTGGTTGCTGTGGGACTTCTTAGAAAGGTTCGATACTAAGTGGGTGATGCCTGGGTCGGTGGCCGGATTGTAGGCGTGGAACCAAGCGGCTGCTGGTAACCTTTCTGTTAGAGGTACAATTGTGTGGCGGAGTATTCCATGTATTCTCTATTGGGTATTGTGGCTGGAGAGGAACTCCAAGATCTTTGAAGGAGTTGTGTATCCGCTTGAGAAGCTGTCGCAGAGAACACTATCCTTATTATCTAGTTGGGTCTCCTGTCTTCTGGTTTTTAGCAATGTAAACTATCATGAATAGGTGTTTGAGTGGGGGACTTATGGATGGGTAAGGGTGTTGGGGTTTCTTTGCCGGAGTTGCACTTCTCGTGCCTTCTTCGATTTTGTTGCAGTATCTTTCTTTTGCTTTAATAATTTTATCTTCATCGATCAAAAGAAAAAGAAAATCTTCTTGTTTAGACGATTTATAAATGGCTTTAGAGAGAATTAAATAATCTCTACAGCCTATATTGGAGAAAGCATTTGGTAGAGTTTCTTGGGATATAATCTGGTGGGTATTGGGTTAAAGGGAGTGTCAAGCAGATGCATTGACATAATTAAGGATTTGTATGCAGAAGTGGTACCTGCATTTTAAAAAAAATTAAAATTTTTAAGGGCTGTGAGTCATGAGGCAGAATTGCATTTAAATGTTAGGATACCCTGACATGGAAAAGGATGCCTTACAAGCCTATTCAGAGGGTCATCTCTCAACTGGATAGTCTATATTGGCTGTGTTGGTCCTCATGTGGTGAGAAAATGGGCTACCATTCTTTCTGTTTTCATTTTATTCCCTGTTTGAATTATTATCATCAGTGTCTATGACTTATATTATCTTATTATAATATTCATGACTAACTTGAGCTATGTATTTAGTTTGTTTTGATTTTTTTCTTTCTTTTCGTGGGTGAACTTTTATTATGTTTCTGTTGATGATAGTTCATGTTCTTTGTAGTTAGAATGTTTTACATTCTTCTATGTCAGTAATTTTAACTTCTTATTTTTTTAATCTTGTGCTATGTATTAACTGTGAATAATCATTTTTTTTTTTATATATGTTGACATAGGTTAGTGCCTCTTATGAGCAGGCTCTGCTGGATGCTCGCAAACTAATTGAGCGTGAAATGGAAAGATTTAAGATCTGCGAGAAAGAGACTAAGACAAAAGCCTTCTCGAAAGAAGGTCTGGGTCAACAACCCAAAACTGTAAGTGTTACTTATCTTACATCTCTACCATGGATGCACACCTTCCAAATGTTGTACTAGGGCTGCAAGTTGTTGATAGTAAACACCTAGGTATGACTCATGCTGTTGGTTTCAAACTTGTAATTGACTTTGCAATGCTTATTCATGACATAATTATTTTTCTTCTTGTTTAGCAGTTTATTTCCCAATATAGTATCATGTTGTCATCCTACTTTCCTTATTTGTGAAAGGGAATAAAAGTTTTATCTTGTTTGCCTGTTATTGAAAACCAAGAATCTTTGTCAGTGTTCTTTGTCATGTTTTATTTTTATTCCTCGGCTTTATCCTAGTTTATTTGTTTATGGCACTGCCTTAAGCTACTCTTTAATTTATATTTCTGTAGGATCTTCTTCATTTCATTTTTTTTATTTATATTTTGGTAATCTTGTGATAGGATCCCAAAGAGAAGGCTAAATCAGAGACAAGGGATTGGTTGAACAATGTGGTATGGAACAAAGCTTATTGCCTTTCGTATCTTTCTTCCTATCTACTTTCTGTCTTGGAAACGGCTGTAGTCAATCTGTTACTAAATTCAAATGCCTTTATTTTCTTGTTCAGACTTTTGCCAGCACTTTTCTTTTTGAGGCACTACAAAACTGTTCTATTGTGATTATTTAAATAACTTGTGTATGTTCACGTATGTGTATTTGACTGTGCATGCATCAATGTTTCGATGTGTGGGTGAAGCATGTATTTTTTTTCCCATTCTTATTATCTGTGAGGTGAGAAGTGAAAAATGTAACCAACAGGCTGATGGCCTAAAGGTATTGCGGCACATGCCCTTTAATTCTGGGATTTTACTCATTTTTTTCCCATCAGATTTCTAGTTTACATTCATTTCATTCTCTACGTAGTGTGTTAAATAAGCTGTGATTGCATTTTGGTATTTTGACATCATATTTCTGTCTTGGCCAGTTTTCCTTGCTTTTTCATGCTTCTGATCTTCAATAATGCTATTCTAAAGATCTCTTATTTAACAGGTAGGGGAGCTGGAGTCTCAGATTGATTCCTTTGAAGCTGAGATTGAGGGGCTCTCTGTGAAGAAAGGAAAGACAAGGCCACCAAGACTGGTAGGATGAGAGGGAATGCCACGTAAGCCAGATGATCTTATGTCCCTTTTTTTTTATGAAAATAATCTTCATTTTGTAGACACATTTAGAGGCGTCTATTGCTCGGCATAAAGCTCATATAATGAAGTTAGAATTGATCTTGAGACTGCTGGATAATGATGAATTGAGTCCTGAGCAAGTCAATGATGTTAGAGATTTTTTAGAGGACTATGTTGAACGTAATCAGGTGTGTATTACTCAAAATTTCAATTTTCTTGTTATTTTTTTATACTTAATATAATTCATCTCTCTATTATGTAACATCACGTGATTGAATATATGTCTGCATTTTCTTTTTTTGGGTTTTTATGTTATTGTCATGATCTGCATGCACATGGTGGCTTTTGGATTCACCTATTGATAGTCTATATACTTTTCTCCTTTCTCAATTATTTTTGCAGGAGGATTTTGATGACTTTACTGATGTTGACGAACTATATAGTACTTTACCATTAGACAAGGTGGAGTCGCTTGAAGATTTGGTTACAATTGGTCCTGCACTTGTTAAGGTGAACTCTGTCTATTAATATATTATGCTTTTACTTGGCAGGGGTTACTGCTCTTTTTTACATGATACGTTGCCCTACACCCCATATTCAACTTGTCAAAAAAAAAAAAAAAAGTGTAGAGAAAGGGGGAAAACTTTTAAAGAGAACATAACCAACAATCTATATTGTCTAGTAAGCTATAGTGACAAACTATCAAGCTTTTCATGATTATCAATGGTTTGGATTTGAAGATATGGCTTCCCAGCAGCATGATTCAAAAATTTCGGTGAAATTATCAGATTTTGTTGATGTCTATAATTTCGATGGAAAGTTTCTACCTGAGCTAAATCCATGCTTTTGCTATGATTTTTGGTTTTGTTAAATAACAACTCCAGGTCAATCCTTTATGGTAAATAATATTGTTTACTTTCTATAGATAAAGTAATTCAAATATATATATATATAGTTAAAAGTTATTTAAATATACATGCATAAAGCATATATGTGCCAAGTATACTATTGCATATCTTGTTTACAAAAAGATTAAATTAGGGTGAAATATAAGGTAAAGTAGTCATGTAATTTGTTAGTTTGGTACCCATTTATCTATTAAAGAAATGTTTTGGTATCCATTTGTTTTACCATGTGATTAACTAACACATAAATGTTGAATTTGCTTGATGGGATGAAGCTGGACCCTATTTTGGGGAATGATTGTGATTGGGTTATTTCTAGATAAGGCAGATTTACTCCTAAGTCTTTATATCTGGAGTTGGTTAGTAATAAGTCTTTCTCATTTCCCCACAAAGGCATTGGATCCTGTGTATCCCTTCAAAAGTTACATTTTTTTTGGAATGCTTTTCAGGATAAAATTCTCACCCTCGATCATTTGAAGAGTAGATGGTGGAATTTGGCTAATACATGTGTCTTTTGTCTGAAGGAGGAGGAATAGGTGGATCACCTTTTTGTTCATTGTGCCATGTTGAAGCTGGTTTGGGGTTTCGTCCTCTCTCATCTTTGTATTTCTTGGTCCTGCCCTACCCATTTTTATGACTTGATCTCGGGCTGGTGGATCCGTGATTTGGAGGGGTTATCTTCAATAATTTGGTCGTTTCTTTTGGGGGCCATTTGTTGGGGCCTTTGGAAGGAAAGGAACTCTAGCATCTTTGAGAGCAAGATGAGGTGCCATGAGGAGCTTTCTTTATACATTATAGAGCTCTATTCTATTGGATCTCTATTAGGATGGATTTTGTTGTGAAGAGTTGTAGTTTGTGGTCGTTTTTTTCTTCTTCTTGTTTTTATGTTTTCTTCTTTTTCTTGGTGATGGTCTGTCTTTGTTTTTATATCTCTTCAGTTTTTTATCAATAAAATTTTCCCTTTATCTCTCACCAAAAAAAAAAAAAAAAAACACAAAAATGCTTTTATAGATTTTTGAATGTTGAGTGTGTAATAATGTTGGGATACTAACACTCCTTGATTTGTTGAAAAACTACTTTCTTAATATTTTTAATTTCAACAAAATTTTTATTATTTCGAAACATTCTAGCAAAAATTTCCCAAAAGTTCCATAACTCCCTAGGGAGAAATATCCATCAAAATTGAAATATTATTCCTTGCTCAGCAGTTTTCATGGGTTAACCTGCCTTTTCATTCCCTGGTGTTATCTTGGGACTTTGATAGCTCTCCTTCCTTTTCTTTTGCTTCCTTTGATCCCCCACAGTATAGGTAGACAGATTTGCATCTACTTAGATCCTCCAATAGAGTAACTCGTGAAGGAGTAGAAGCTTCCTAGTGCCTGGTAAGTCATTCTTGGGGATGGAAGGGTCCAATACATAGGCAGGTTGTGGTTTCATGGGGCTGCTTGACTAAACCCCAGCTAAGTGGATAACGTTCACAGTTCAAACTGTGATTAGTGAGATTTTTCTCCTGTGTTAGGAAAATTCTAAACTAGAAAGAAGCTTTTGATGCTCTTTAAGATCGATTGTGATTATATTTGATGTTACAGGAAAATTCTAAAGTAGAAAGAAGCTTGTAATGCTCTTTAAGATTAATTGCGATTGTATATGATGTTCCCTTCCTCCCACACTTCGCAACTTTTTTTTTCCATCTTGAATTTTACTTTTTATATAAATATGATTTTATAAATTGTTCTTATATTGAGTTTAATGTTTTACCATTTTGACTTATATACGTATGAAGTGTTTTCTCATTGGCAATTTTAATAAATAATTTTCTACTGTTAAACAATTGTATTATGGATTAATTAGAGATAATCTCAAATTCATAACTCCTAAAACTGTCCATGATGGATATAATTAATTAGAGTGACTACTTTTTATTTATTTATTAAGTTTAATCTATGGAAAATACTTTAGTCACCATAACTTGCAAGTCATCTAACCCAAGGTATGTTTTGGGGTTTTGGCAAGTCGATCCTGATTCCTGAGATCTCCAACCTTGTGCACGCACTGTCTTGTTTTACCCAGGTCTTTGAAAACTATGCTATTGTTGCAAATTGTTTACATTTATCATTTGCTTGTGGATAACTTGCTAGCTACTTTTGGAATTATAAATTTGATAAAATGGTAGGTTCTTGTATAAGTTTGGAATGGAAAACTGAAAACAACAGTTATTTCGTTGTTCGTGATTCCATGGATTAAGGCCCTAGATATATCTCTTTGTTTCATCAATTGGTTTGATAATTTATTGAGGTTACATTTTCTCCCCTTCCCTCCATAGGGTGTTGGTGCTGCTAGCACAGTTTTAAGCTTGAAGACTTCTATAGCTGCCTCAACAATACAAATGCCGGTATGTATTCTTTCAGATCTGGGAAAACACTTAACTTGGAAATTGACATGGATTGAATGAAGGTGTGCTCTTAGTCCTATTAAAACCGTATGCAGTTTAAAATAAATGAGATGTGTTAAATAATTCATGTTTTAATACAACAGGACAACAGCTTCTTCATATTTGTAGTGCGAACATTAGCCTTATATAAGAAATAACCCGCGTAAAAAGCTTAATTGTTGACATTGTGCATCCATTTTCACTTCCATTTCCAGATGGGCCAGAAAATTTAAGTAATGCTAGATCATAATTTCTTGTGGAGCCAACAACTTGATATGAAGGATTGTTAATTTTTTTAACTTAGCCCTTAGTTGTTAATTTCTTTAACTTAGCCCTTAGTAGTAATAGAGATGAAAATATATAATTCTCATGTTTTTGGGTCATTATGCATGATTACAATCTCCAAAGTAACCATGCTTAAACTTCTATTAATTGTGTCCATTTAATCGTCTTTTTTCTAAACATGAAAATTTCAGGTTGTTTTAGTTTGTTTGAACTTCTTATTTACTCTCTTATCTTGGACCCAGACAAATTAAAATCCATCATTAACTAGTTAGAGTTACCCTGAACCCTTTTTTTTTCTCTTCTTGCAAACTGGTTGTATACTTGCCTTTGGTTTTCACTGCTGTTATGTGTGGTTGTGTTTGATGATTTCCTTTCCAGACGACATTAGCACCTACTGCACAACAGGGCACTATCATTCAGGACCAAGTTGAAGAGACAGCTTCCCAGGACAGTAATTCTGATATTGCTCCAAGAACCCCACTTTCTAAAAATAGTTCAACAGTTTCTTTGGCTTCAACAACACCAACAGGGAGTCATTCAGTTGCTAATGCTGTCAATATTTCTACAAGTACTTTGGCTGGTGGGTCAACTGCTTCAGCAATCCTTTCAGGTTCAGGATCTGTTCGAGGTGTCCTGGATAGTTCTGCTGCTGCTGTTTCTCCATCACCAGTAAATCTGTCTAGTTCTGCAAAGGAGGATGAGAATACAAGCTTCCCTGGCCGAAGATCTCCTGCTCCTACTGAAATTGGACTAGGAAGGGGTATTGGTAGAGGATCCGTTGCTGGGGGTCTATCCAGCCAACCGTCAAATAGTGTACCTCTAAGTTCTGGCAATACGATCCCTAGCAATGGAGCCCTTGGTGCAGTTCCTGCCACCTCAGACATAGCAAAGAGGAATATTTTAGGGGCTGATGAGAGACTTGGAAGTAGTGGTATTGTGCAACCGCTGGTTTCACCTCTAAGTAACCGAATTCTTTTGCCACAGGCCTCTAAGGCAAACGAAGGAACTGGCTCAGCTGATTCTAGTAATGTTGCTGAGGCTGCAGTTATTGGTGGCAGAGTTTTCTCCCCCTCAGTAGTTCCTGGGGGACAATGGAGGCCTGGAAATTCATTTCAAAATCAGAATGAAGTGGTATGCTGGTTTGTTATTCCATTTTCATGCTTCAGCTTAGCATTGTAACATATCTGCTTCTCTAGGATCCTAACGTAATACGTAAATTGTTTTCATTATTGTTGGTTTCTCTTTTCTGTTCCAAAATCATTGCACTGGTTGTATATGAAACTTTGTATACTCTTTTTTCTCCCTCATTTTAAAATTTTTAATGCTATTCCATTTACTATAATCTACTGTTTAATGCATTGAATTATTTGAATTCCCATCTTTTGTCTTAGAAAGTGGGTAATGACTATTGCAATTGTATCTTTGTTGTGCTTGGATAACTTTTATTCCCTTATTATGTGTATCGTAGTGCTCTTCAATTTATTTGTTGTTGAAAAGAAAAATGAGTAATTACTAAACTTCTTCCTTCAAAAAAGGGTCATTTATTTTTGATAGACAACTCGAAAGTTTAAAGAAAAAGTAGTACAAGAATGCTGTATGAGAAATACAGGCAAGCAAAATATAAGGCTAAGGAAAAATCAAAACCATGGAATCCCAATCAAACTTGCCCTAAAGTGGCCTGAAAAGTCTCTTCTATGGTTGGAGGTCTTTGGCTTTCTTGACGAGAGGTACAGAGATTTGGCAGTTTGTTTTGGCTGCTGTGGGTTGGGCCATTTTGATAGAAAGAAACAACAGGCCGTTCAACAACTATGCTGAACCCAGTTACAGAGTCTACTCTTGGGCAAAGGAGTTTGTATATTCATGTGTTTTGCACTGTAAAGACTAGTAATTTAAAGAGGGACATGTTAGTAAATGAGTGGGATAGGATATTGGTTTGTGATTGCTACCCTCTTAGGTATTTTTTTTGTTGTCCCTGTACTGATTTCTTTTGTACTTTCATTGTTATAGCTTGTCTTGTAACTCTTGTTTCCTTGGGTTTTCCCCCTGCTTAATAAAATTTTTACTTACCAACAAAAAATGGTTGTCAGTGCACACCCTTGCCCTCCCTCTTCTTTCAAGATTTTTCGATGTTTTTATTGATCATTCCTTGTTTAAACCAATGGTGATTTATGGTTGATCCTTTTCATGGATTAATGAAGTTACAAAGCAGCTTGATGGAGATCTAGGATGCATGACATTTTTCTAATTTGCTTCCATATTTATGGTGTTCCTTTTTGAAACAAAGTTTCATGGTTGCTAAAGCTTTCCTTTTTGTGAGCTTTCTTTCTTATTATCTATTTTCTACTTCCTTTTTTTTCTTTTTGAGTTTATTCTTGTGTTGGCTGGAAATGACCAAGGGCATGTTAGGCTGCCTGTTTTTGTTTTTATTGGTATGAGGAATTTCAAAAAAATATGAAATGAAAACACAGTGAAGTTCACTGGGGAGGTGAACCAAATGGGCCACATGATCCCTACATGACAAAACATGTTTTGTTGCCATTGTTTGATAATAAAAAGAGAGAAAACAAAAGAAGCAATTTCGCACAGAAAGTGAACTAAAAAGGAAAGGAACCAAAACAACAAAGAGAAAGAAAACATGATTACAAGACAAAACAGCCAAACCTCACCACCTCAACAACAAACAAAAAATCAATTGTTTCCAGCCCACAAATACGCCCGATAGGCCTTAACAAAGTCATCTCACACCTACAACAATGATGAAGAAATTCCGTACTTTTTTTTGCTAAGAAAAAAATTTCATTAAAAGGGAGCTAAGAGAAATTCCGTACTTTTTTTTGATAAGGCATCCCCAAGAAAGGAAAAAAGCCCAGCCAAAGGGAGCTAAGTACAAGAGTTTCTTAACATATTGCCCCACCCCTTTTTCATGTCAGCAAAATATTAGGCCCCCAATTCTTTACAATTTGAACCCCAAAGGCACCATTTATCCCTTGCTTTACAAAAAACTTTGAAAGAAGGCTCCGCATAGTTCTCGAACAATCTTTGATTTCTTTCCAGCCAAAGGGACTAACATATAGCAAGAATGAACAATCTCCATAGGATTTTACCTAAAGGGGATCTGCTTGGGAGCTTCCAGGACATCAATAGCTGCTTCAAGTGCTCGGGAAAAACCCAAGACAACTCCACCTCCACCAAAACTCTATCCCAAACTTCTTTAGCAAAATCATAATGGATAAAGATATGGTTAATGGATTCCTCGTCCCTTCGGCATAGGGAACGAGCATTAGGGATAATCAAACACTTTTGCATATTATCAATCGTCTGGACTCTGGATCTCCCCTTTGACGGCTACCCACAAGAAGAATAAAACTTTGGAAGAAGCTTTTAGCTTCCAAATGGAGTTCCAAGGATGCCACTGTCTCGTCAAACATTCCATTGCAGGATCTCACAGAAAAACAGCCATTAGCTGATAAAATCTATCTCCTCTCATCTCTATTCTCTGGGAAATAGAGATCGGATCAAGGAGGCCATATAGGCGAGCCAACTCTTCAATCTCCTAATCATTCAAGCTTCTTCTTAATGGAATTTTCCAACCTGATCGCTGTCCTTGAACATTCCAATATTCCGATACCAAGGCGTTTTTTTAACTAGCAATATTGTATATGACCTATGTTTCCTTCATCAAAGGTCTAGGGGTGCACCAACAATCTTGCCAAAATCGAGTATGAATGCTTGATCCTACTTCAATCAAAATTCCTTTTTAAAAATCAGCCAATTGGTCTATGATGGCCCTTCAACAGCCCACTCCATATGGTCTCCCTCAACCTTTGGGACTCCCACCTTGATTGTAATCCATATTTTGCCACGATAACCCTACACCATAGACTTTCTTCTTCATTTCCAAAGCGCTACAACCTCTTCGAAAGCAAAGCTTTGTTAAAATTCTGGATTCTTCTTATTCTGAGGCCACCCTTATCTTTGGCAGCACAAACTTCCTTTCAAGCCATCAGATGAAACCCCTTATTATCCTTCCATCTTTCCCACATGAATTGACGTTGGTTTTTTTCAATCATGTAAGCAATTGAGGGCGGAACCACAAATAAAGATAAAAAATTTGTGGGAAGATTAGAACGAACCGATTTAATCAATAAGAGTTTTCCCTTTTGGAGAGGTACATACCTTTCAATCCTGTTAGTCTTCCTTGGATTGGATTCCATATGTTTTTGCATTTATAAGGGGTTTCCACTGGCATCCCCAAATACGTAAAAGGGAGAGATTCTGTTTGACACCCCAAAACCTCTGCCAAGCCTTCCAAGTTCTCAACTTCGCCAACACCATAAACAACTTTTAGACAAGTTCACCTTCAATCCAGATATAGCTTCAAAGCATTTGATCACACATCTTAGAAATAATAATTGCTTCGCCGAATTTTTACAAAACTCCAGTGTATCGTTTACAAATTGGAGATGAGAAATCCTCATACCATTATCACCCACTTCAAAGCCTTCCATCAGCTCTCCCTGGAATGCCCTTGATAGCATTGACCCAAATGCCTCCATAACCAGCAGGAATAAGAAGGGAGAGAGATAGGGCACCCTGTCGAAGAAAGCCCCTTGAGCTAAAGAAGTAATTCTCCGAGAAACCATTTTTGAGGATGAAAAAGGAAGTTGACCCATAGCATTTTTGCATCCAGTTTCTCCATTTGGCACCAAACCCCAGTCTATTTAGCATACAATCAAGGAAAGACCAGTTTACTATGTCATACGCTTTTTCTAGGTCCAGCTTGCATAAAAATCCAGATTCACCCTTCTTCAAAACTAAGTTGATGCATTCGTTTGCAATGAAAACCGCATCTATACTATGATTCCCCCTGTAAAAACACTTTGATTATGGGATACTACTAAACTAGAACCTCCTTCAAGAGATCCGCTAAATTTTTGAAATAATTTTATATGGGCTGTGAAACAGACTTATTGGGCGCAAGTCTCGGACTCTAGCAACCCCTTCTTTCTTTAGAATTAGGGAAATAAATGTAATATTACTTCCCTTGTCTAGAAATCCCGAGGTGTAAAAGGCCTCTACTGTTCTCAAGATATCATCTTTCAAAGTGTCCCAACATTCTTTGAAGAATGCCATTGAAAAGCCATCCAGACCTGATGGCTTATCATTTTCAAAATTCCTGATCACTTTTTTGGCTTCCTCCTCATATATGGGTCATTCCAACCAAAACCCTTTGATCTTCATCTAAGGTCTTGAACTCCATCCCTTCTAAAAGAGTTCTAAAGATGCCTGGTTCTGCATATAACTCTTTGTAAAAGTTCACAACATGAGATTTTATCATTTCTCTATCTTCCGCCCATTCGTCCCCAATTTGCAACCGAGAGATTGCAAATGCAATGGAAGAAACTGATATTATTGAATCCAACCAATAAATCTCATCAAGAAGATCCATTTTCTTCATCTCAACACATCCAAATACCTCCTTATTCCACCTTTTTAATTTATCTTTGAGAAACTTTAGCTTAAGTCTTAATTGTTGACCCAGTTTCCCCGTGATATGCAATTGCAACCATCAACTCTCTATGAGATTCTTGAAACCCGGATGATGAAGCCACATAATTTCAAACTTAAAAGGCTTTGGGCTAGGTCTAGGAGGGGTCCTTGTTTAGTAGAATCAAGAAGTGATCTGAGGTCACTTTGAATAAGAATTCACCCTTGGAAAACATAAATAATTCATCCCATTCAAGAGATAGGAAAAATCTGTCTAGCTTACTTGGGATCTTATGAACTACTGAACATTGAACAAAGAGTTGATCTACATTTTCCTCCTCCATAAGGTACAATGGACATCTATTAACCAAACTCCAATCTCTCTCTCTCTCTCCCCCCCCGCCTCTAGGTTATTTACTGTAAGAATCTTGCCCAAGTAAGTACTCCAAATGAAAAATAGCCGCTCTTGAAGGGTAGCCTGCTTCCACATGATCTTATAGGGAAAAGAACCATTAACCGAGTTGTTCAAAGCTAATTAGAAGGATTTGACTAAGAAGCTACTTTTCTTATCTCTTATTCACATCTAGTTATCTTTAACAAAAGATTAGGGCGCAAATCTTTCAATTTGTTGACCCCATTCTTTTTTTTGTTTATCGCTAGGTGAACAATCTATTGAAAGCCACTTGAAGGGGTCTTTCTTCACACCAAGTATCCTCCCAAAACTTTTTCTTTCCTAGATCCAAGTACGAATCTGATGAGTTTCTTAAAATCCTTGCAATTTTGAACTATAGTCTTCCAAAGGCCTAGATCGTGACCTCTACAAACTACCTTTTGATCCCAAGCCAACTCCCTCCCATATTTCCCTCTATTCTTCTTCTTCATGAGCTCTCTTTCGGTCCTAAAGCATGAAAGTCACTTACCCAATAGAGCCCTGTTATGCATGGTTTAGAAAATCAACCGATTTCGAGACTTTTGGGGTAGAATTGGCTAATCCGGATTTGGAATCTGTCCTGTTCTTAATTATGTGACTTTCTCTCTCTCTCTCTCTCTAAGAATTGGCTGATCTAAGTTGGAATTGACCGATTCCTAGCTGAATCAAATCAGAATTGGCATGGCCAATTCTGCCTCCGATTTCGAGTTTCTAAACCATGCTGGTATGGCAACTAATCTTTATGATACCTAGGCCACCTAACTCTATTATATGACTTATTGGGTTCTAATCCACCAAATGATATTTTCTCAACTCCACTATTATTCCATTGATTATTTATGAACATATTTCCAACCTATTGGCAACTAATGCCAGGATTGTAAATAAAGACATGAAGCAGTTTGGTCTGTAAACTAAGGAACATTTTATGAAAGATAATCTACTTCTTTTGAAAGCATCGAGGCTTTTCAAGAATCAAGCCTTATGGACCATTTCTCCACCATTGGCTCCTATACCGCCTTACAATTAAAGTTAGAGCCCATAGAGATACCTAGATAGGTTGAGGGAAAGATCCAATCCTACACCCTAAAATGAACACTAGATCTCTAAGATTTTGGGCCTCCCCAATCCCATAGATCACGCTCTTTGCCAAGTTGATTTTCAACCGGGAAATGGCCTTAAAGCATTTTCAAGATGTAGGAGGTGAACCCGAACTGCCAGATCGACGTATCATAACATATCATGGTGTCGTACACAAATTAGAGATGAGAAATCCACAGATTTCCTGGACCCTCCTCAAAACTTGCAATATAACCTTTGTTCTTCCTACTAGTCATATGACTTAAAACATCCATGGCTGTATTGAACAAGAAAGTGGAGACGGTTTCCCCTTGTCTTAAACCCTAAAGGTCTTAAAATACCTTGCAAGTCTTCCAGTTACCAAGATTGAAAAGAAAATTGTATCGACACACATCTTCATTTAGCTCCTTTATTTCCCCTCAAACATAACCTGCTCATAACGTAATTTAGGAGGTTGCAATTAAAGTGATCGTAAGGGAAATCTCCGCCCAAGAAGCACCAAAACACTGAAGCTCCTCACACTAGAAAGAAGGGTTCTGTAAATATAAAAGGGAAATGTCTGCTCTATCCACAAACTCCACCCTAATACTCATAGAGATCCAATCAATAAGGGTTATGTAAATATAAAGGGAAATCTCCTCCAGACTCCTCGCCTTGTCCTCAAAGATTCTAGAGTTCCTTTCCTTCCAAAGGCCCCAACAGATGACCCCCTGGAGGTAAGACCAAATGATTGCAGGCAAGCACTCTAAATCACGGATCTACCACTCCTAAATCAAATCACAAAAATGAGAGGGAAATGACCAAGAGATATTAAGATGAAAGAGGAAGAAGCCCCAATCCAAGTGTACCAAGGCACAATGAGCAAATGAGTGATCCTCCCTAAAGACATGGGATTCCTTAAGCCATGAATGAGATTTGTTTTCTTCCTAGGATGGGCTATTTTATGAAAACAATTGGTGTTTTTATCCCTTTCTTTCAACCATTTAATCTTGGACTGCTGTCTCTAATAGATCTCTTCATTTTTCATCCACAACTGAAACTTCCTCTTAGGTTCTTCTCTACTCCTATCCTCTTCCTGAAGGGGATTCTATTATTCTTTTTTTTATCATGCTTCGTGATTTTGCCCAAACAAACCTCTTTGTTGAGTTTACAAACCGGAAGTCTTGTTGTGACAGGCTTTTAATTTAATCTTCAAAGCTTTTAATTTTAAACCAAAACACCAACTGGGCACTTTCAAGGGCTCTAACATGATTGGCACATGATCAGAAGTTGGATGAGAAATAGCCTTTTGGATCATAGTTGGAAAAAGACTCCCAAACTGCACAACATAAGAATCTGTCTAAGTGACTCAGAGAAGGATTGTCTTTGAAATTTGACCAACTTTTCCCTTTTAGAGGGCTATCAGTCAGCCCCCATCTTTCCACGAGATCATTAAATCTTTCTCTTCTCTTGACAAAAACTGATGTAGGATACCAATTGGAATTGGCCCTACAAAAATTAGTAATTGATAATAAATAGAAAGAATCCCAAATCTTTAATAAAATAATGTAAGAACACAATCTTTAATCTAGGAAGATTAGATTAGGAACTAGATACAAGAAATTGAAGAGAATTTAAAGAAAGAAAGGCAAATTGGAAAAGTCTGAAAATCCCAGAATTAAGAGATTTCAATTTTGAAACCCTAAAAAATTGTGGACAAGGTAGGACACCCAGTCGCCCACCCTAGTTTATATTGGGAAGTGGTTTTATAAAATAAAATTCAAAGAAAAAGGGGTATTTGGTGGTACAGTTGAAAGGGAGGGGTTTCTTGATTAGGGTTTTAAAAGAATTAGGGAAAACTTCAAGAAAGGTGGAAATGGGGTTTGGACATTGGGGAAATTATATAGATGCGTTTGTAGGGTTGTAGGAAGGTTAGGTTTTAAATGAATTGAATTTTTATGGACTGATTAGAAAGTAATTAGAAAAACATATGTTGCTGGAAAATTTTTTGGAGCAAAGAAAAGTGTAGAAAAGCGAATAGAAAACAAGAAGAAAAGATAAATTAAGAAGAAGAGACGTGAAGAGAATGATGTAGATGAAAGAAAGGATGAAGAAAAAAGGATAAAAAGAAGAGAAGGGAAAACATGAGAGAGGAATAGAGAAGAGAGAGAGAGGAATAAAGAAAGAATAAAAGAAGAAGAGGGGAAACTCACCTAGCTGTGAGAGTTGAGGAGGAAACCAAGCTCCATGAGCTGTCCAAATCAATTTTCTTTCATTCAATATCAAAACTATTGTACAAAGAGGTCTAAAGACCTATTTATAATAAAATTTCAAAACTAGACCAAAATACCTCTAATACAGCCAGCCTTGAAAAACCTGCAGAAAATCTAAAAAAAACATTAAATAAAGCATCCTAATGCTTCTTAGACATCCTAATGACATACCTAATGGCTCTAGTGGCCTTATTACATCAAAATTAATTCAAAAGCACAAATTAAAATAAAAGAAAACACCATCTAATAATGAGGACATCAAGCAGCCTTCATATGCTTATCTGAAATTTAGCTTTAGGCTTCCAAAGTGGTTGATGTTTCTCAAGCTATTAAAGGGCTGCCACATCAAAAACTCTCTTGCCTTATCTTTCATGAGAGGGGTGAATAGAGTTGAAATCCCCCCTCCCCATTACACTAAGGGAGAGTCCATCTAGCTGTCACATTTGCCAGTTCTTGCAGAAATGTGTACTTCCGAATAGAGATTCAGACCATAAACTGTAGAGCATCATACAAACCATTGAAATAGAATAAGCCCCTAATGCAAAATCTTTAATCTCCACCAAATTGGAGTTCTAAATCAAAATATTCCCCCTAGACGCTTCAATTAACAGAAGAGCCAACCAACTTGAAACCCTCAAAACCCACACCTCAACCATTTCTTAATAAGAGGTTTCAGATCCCTTTGATTGCTCACAAAATGGGCTTTGAATGTGTCATTATAACATCAATCTCATTTGGAAATCCTTCAAAGTTTGAGCATGCAGCTGAGTTTGAACATGAAACAACCCTCCATGAAGAGACAACTTCTGTTGAATGTAACCTTTTCTTGCTTCAAGTTATAGGCAAATGATCCTGGTTGATTTGGAAAAGCTATATGCCTTACCCCTCTCCTTCCCTTCGAACCCATCCAAGATTCTCCAGTTCCTCTTTGGTGTAGTCTCTCCCCTCATACGTATGATACTTTTATTCAAAAAGGAGATTCAATACAAGAGGGGTACATTTACAAGTATGCCATCATATACCTCCATACAAGAGTACCCCTATATATTGTACCTCCATATACATCAACACTCTTCCTTAAGTTGGTATGCAAATATCATACATACCTAGCTTGCAAATAATCTTACTAAAGCTAGGACTACATAATCTTTTAGTAAAGACATCAGCTAGCTTGCTGATCTCTAGTCTTCACAAAGGGAATGCAAATTTGCTTGGTTTACAACTTCTCCTTTATGAAATGTCTGTCAACCTTAACATGTTTCGTTCTGTCATGCTGTATCGGATCATGGGCAATGCTAATGGTGCCTTTACTATTGCAGTACAGTCACATGGGATCATGAGAGTGGAATCCCAACTTGCTCAAGAATCTACATATCCATAGCATCTCACAAATCCCATGTGCCATGTCTCGGAACTCTGCTTCTGCACTTGACCGGGTTACAACTGATTACTTTTTGCTATGCCAAGAAACAAGGTTACCTCCAACAAAAGTACAAAAGCTATAAGTAGATCTTTTATCATCCACGGACACTACTCAATTTGCATTAGTGAAATCTTCAACTTGGAGGTCATATCTCCTACGATATAATAAGATTCATTGACCTAAACTCTTCTTCAAATAGTGAATAATGCGGTATGCTACCTCAAGATGCTTGGTTGTGGAAGCATGCATAAAATGATTGATCACTTCAATTGCAGAAGAGATATTTGACCTAGTCAGAGTCAGATAAATCAACTTTCCCACAAGTCTCTGGTAATGACCAACATAAAAAAGTCTATGGCCCTCATATGCATGTATGTGATAGTTAGACTCAATGGGAGTGTCACAAGGTTTACACCCTAGCATTCTAGAGTCCTGAAGGAGATCTAATACTTGCGTTGAGATAGGAAGAGACCATCATTGCATTTAGCAACTTCTATGCCAAAGACGTACTTGAGAGGCCCAAATCCTTGAATTTGAACTCCTTCCCAAGAAAACCTTTTAGGTAATTAATCTCACAATGATCATCACCTATAACAACAATGTTATCAACATAGAAAATAAGGGTGATAACTTTTCCTTATTGATGTTTCACAAAGAGAGTTGATGCAACATGCATGTAGGTGAGTGAGTGTGTGCCATAGGAGATTTAGTAGAGAATACCATAAGTAATATAGCAAAATAAACTAGATTCCTATCAGCACCTAAACATGCAGATCTAGGCGGGTTTTAAGTATGATTAGATGTGCAATATAGAGAGTTCAAGTAAACAAAGTAAAGACATGATTAAATCCTAACATATGTGCTTAAAATCCCTAACTAAATTAGAGAACAATGAATGTTAAGCTTGCTGGCCGAAAATTCTGGTGGTTCAAAACATGTTTATTGGAATGTTAAAATGGTGATATTACATGTAAAATGCAAGAGAATGGTCTAGGGTGTGAAAAAATGTGAATTAATGGCCTAATGAGGCTTTTCCAAAGTAATGAAAAAGTCCTATGGGCTATTAACTCAGAAAATCCAGCAAGCTAGTCACTTGGGAATTTTAACAAACTTGTGAGAGACATCCAATTTCAAGTGATTGTAAACAAAGGATTTAATGGGCTGAAAATTAAGGGTTTACAAGGGAAATTAAAGGGGTTTAATAGAAATTAATAAACCTCACAAAACGTGGGCTGTAGGTTCAAAATAACCACAGAAGATTAATCCACAATAGTCCATAGCCATGTCAACAATTCCACCTAAATTATACTCAACTAGGAAAGAAAGATAGGGCTGAAAACTGTAAGAATGCACCTGATATTGAAGTAGTTGAACCCCTTGATGTTGTCTAGCAAAAGCCTCCACAATAGTCCATGAGAATCCTCTTGAATCAATACACTTTGAAGAAGAGAACAAATCTGGACAGAATTTGATGGTGCCACCCCACCTAGGAAACCCTATGGGAATTTCCTAGGGTTTTGAACAAAACGAATCCCCTCCTGCACTACAGGTGTCGCCCAAGCCTTGGAAAGACCCTAGTGTATTCGAATTGCTTCAAAATTCCACTCCTTTAAGCCGGTGAACAATCTCTTGATGATGGAAAATTTTTCAGATTTGTGAAAATGAACAAAATATCAAAATAAAGAATAGAGAAAGAAGAAGATATTCCTTTTAACCCAAAGGGAAGGTGCTGACCTCCACCACTACTGTTAACTTGGAGCAAGTCCAAGCCATTTCTAGGGTTTGCTTTAGGTTTTCTCGCTCCAAGAGAAAACACAATTTTTTTAAAACTTTTATTCATTGTTTTGAAGGAGGCGTGTAGGTGCTTTTATAGAGCTACCCATGCCTACAGCTATAATAAAAGGGTCCAAAAAGACGATCATACCCATCTTTGGGCAAATACTCCCCAAAATACCCCTAAAAAATGACAGACTAAAATATCCTACTTCAGACAATTTGTTCCTAAAATGCCCTCAAAACTGTCTCCTTCTTACAAAGAGACATAAAATGAATGTGCAACATGTAAATAAACAACTACTAAGTAAGAAATAAATCCTAAACATAAATCCAAACTCTTCCAAGTCTGAAAAATAATGTGAGCTCCTATCCAAACCAGAGCAAGGACTTGGATCTCCTTTATCGCCTCTGATAAGTTTGAAAAGTACCACCCTTGGACCTAATGTTTTCATAAAAAATATGATCAACTTGGTAATGCCTGTAGCCATTTTTGAGCATTACACCTCAAAATCTGTTAAACCATGCTCGGGGATATTGTTTTAGTCCGTAGTTAGCCTTCCTTAGATGGCACACCTTCCCTTTGCTTGTAGATAGCTAAAAACCAAGAGGTAGTATCATGTAGACTTCTTCAAGATCTCCATGAAGAAAAACATTCTTAATATCGAGTTAAAACAATGGTGAGTCTTGATTTACAACAACTGAGATCAGGATCCTGACAAAAGTCATATTTTCTAATGGAGCAAATGTCTCTTGGTAATAAATCCCATAAATCTGATTGTATCCCTTGGCTACCCACCTAACTTTATATCATTCAACAGTGTCATTCGGTTGGAGCTTCTCTAAGAATACACATTTTGCACCTACCTGACTCTTTTCCTTTTGGAAGGTCAACAACATCCCATGTCTTTTTCTTTTTAAGAGCTTGCATTGTTGAGGCTGGAAAAGTGCTTGTGGAACACTGCATGACATAGAAATAGAGGAAGAGAAATCTTTAAACTCAGGAGACAGAGAGTCATGACACACATAGTTAGCAATGGGGTGTTGAGTACAAATATAGGTACGCTTTCTAATTGCAATGGGCAAATGAGAATCATTAGGAGGTATGAAGGGAGCAATACCTGGAGAGGCACATGAAACCTAGGAACAATCTTTTGCCTCTTTCTAAGAAACACGAGTAAAATCTTTCATCCATCATTTCTTTTGAGTAGGTGTTACCTCCTTTGAAACAACCTCTTGCTCCCTCTTGCTATGACATCCATCAGCATCAAAGGAGTACGAAGGAACAGGGAAAGAAAGAGCAACCTCATTATCACATAAACCACGTTTCGCCCCTTGAGGATGGCTAGGAGGGAAGAAGGAAATAGTCTCATGGAAGGTGACGTCCATGGAAACAATACGCTTCCAAGTAGAGGAATGATAAGACTTGTATCCCTTTTGATTCAGAGCATAATAAAGAAAAATGCATTTAAGACCCTTGGGGTCCAACTTGGAACGATTTGATCTCAGGGCATGAATGTAGTAAATGCACCCAAAAACTTTGAGAGGAAGGGGGGAACCAACAACAAAACTAGAGAGACGAGAAAGAGGAGACTGGAAATAAAGAATTTGTGTAGGCATTTGATTCATAAGATAGGTAGCAGTCTGAAGAACATCTGCCCAAACAACGTGTGAAACATGCATAGTGAACAACAAAGCATGTGTAATCTCTAGCAGATGGCGATTCTTACGTTCAGAAATTCCATTTTATTCAGGAGTCCCTGGATAGATGGTTTGATGAAGAATGCCTCACTGAAAGAGATAAGAGGAAAAAACAAAAGACATATATTGACCTCCATTATCGGAACAAAGAAAAAAACTTGAAAATCCAACTGAGTAGCTACCATCTTATGAAATGGTTGAAGAATATAAAATGCTTCATGTTTAGCATGTAACAAATACATCCAAGTAGTACAAGTAAAGTCATTCACAAATGTAACAAAATATTGATAACCAAATAGAGAAGTAACAGGGGCAGAACCCCATACATCAGAATGAACAATAGAAAGAGGGGATATAATACTCATAATTATAGGTTAAGATGATCAATAATGCTTTGCGAACTTACAAGTTTCACAATGAAAGGAAGACATAGAAACAAAACTATATAAACTGGGAAATAATTTTTATAAAGTAAGAGGGGTGACTAAGCCTAAAGTGCCATTGCATAAGTTGAGATAAAGAGGATGGAGAAAATGTATGCTACATCGGGGAGGCAAGATGAGAGGTCACATCAAGAATGTAGAGCCTCCGCTCCTCATGGCCTCTACCAATAGTCTACCTCGTCACCAAGTCGTGAAAAACACAATAAGTAGGAAAGAAAGTGACACCTCAGTTTAAAGACTTAGTAAGATGACCAACATAAATAAGGTTAAGCTGAAAATTAGGAACATGAAAGACAGAAGAAAGAGACAAAGAAGGGGATATGGGAATAGACCCAGTGTCAACAACGGAAGATATAGAACCATCGTCAATGCAAATTGTGTCATGACTCGATCTACTAGAATAAGTGGAGAAAAGGGAATGCATACCCATCATATGGTGAGAGGCAACTGAAATAGTAATTCAAGAGGCACAGAGGTGGGGGATGAAGCACTAAGAGAAAAGTCTGCAATGCGAATCTAAGCCATAAAATGATGAAGGGAGGCCTGCATCTCTTGAATAGAGAAGCTCCCCACTAGAAACAGCTGGGGACCTAAGAAAAACAGAAGTAGTGGCAGGAGGAGCAACATCAGACAGGACAATAGCATAGGTAGTCGAATGACTACCAATAAGAGGACGAGATGTGCTACCATGGCCTCCAGAAGAAGAATCCTGATGCGGGAGTGCCTAATAGAAGGCTGTGGGTTCCCACAAGTGTAGGGTCCACACAACTACCATAGGGGTAGGGTTACTTAAGTATTAAAGCAATACAATGGCAGCTGTAGTAGGGAATCTGGAGCTCTCTATCTTCTGCAGTAGTGCTCTTGAATAAGACTAAATATGCAAAACAAAATACTGTTTTAGGTCTGTAATAAAGTCAAGTAAGAAGGGCTGTAATAGGGGACACATGTGGGGGGCTAACAAAAGAAGGGGTAATGGTACTTTTTGGGACATGCAAGAAGATCAATTATAGGACTGTAAATAGGGTAGAAAAGAGGTCCAATCTGGGTAGAATTAAAGACTCCAGTTGG
>JAOXJP010000016.1:614692-628014 GCA_025762735.1 Platanus orientalis
GATAAGGCTTTAGACAGAGCGAAATGGCGTAACAGGATTCATGTAGCCGACCCCAAATAGTTGGGATAAGGCTGTTTTGTTGTTGTTGTTGTTGTATAATTTTGTTTCTTAGATTGTTTCCCAATCGATTCTATAGACGTTTCTACTCGTTTCTCCAAAGGCTTCCACTTGCTTCCCCAATCACTTCACCATGCTTCCCACGTTTGAGAAACATGCTTCCCGTGTTTAGGAAGCGCGTTTGCCACTACTTGGGGAAGCGGTTTGGAATTAGCTTCTCAAATGAGCTTCCTAGGAAGTGAGCTTCCCACCTTGTTCCAAGCTTCCCTGCAACTATGAATTTTCCTATGATGCGAATACTCAATGTAATTATAGTTCAACTTCACTGTTGATGCCCCATTTTGGTTTGGGTCCCAAATCTGCCCTGATTCCAACGTCTTTAGGAAGTTGACTTTCGAAGAGATCTCCCTATTTGAAACTCCTTTCCACAAAGAAGGATGCCATACTGTCCTTTCAGGATTCCTCAACATATGGTCAGCTACCTTTGCTTGAGGATTCGTTGCTGAAGCAAAAATCTCTGGAAACACTTCTTTTAGAATATCTTTAATACGGCACCATCAGGAAAGTGGGTGATCGCAAGACATTGAGTGGGAGCTGGTGTGTTTGGATAGCATGATAGTGCCAAAAATATGTGCTTTTTAGAGTACCTTTTTTTGTGTGGAAAGGAAGTAGTTCCTTAGTGTTCTATGGGGAGTATTCTTTGGATGATGTTTTGGATGACAGGGTAATCAGATAGCTCCATGAAAGCAGTTAGGGCTAATGCTAAAAATTCAACAAAAGTTAACTGTAAATGTTGCCGTCTCAATGATTCATTGAAAAAATGTTGCTGTCTCAATGTAGTAATGATGTTGATATCTCTAGCAACACTTGATACTTACCATTGAGTGATATTGTCACTAGCACTTAGAATCTTATGTAACATTTGCTAGGTTTCACTGGCTTGTTTTGCTACCTCATAACCATGAGCAATCTATCTGTCCAAGGGGGAAAAAAGACGAAGACAAGAGTGTAAACAAAATGGTTTGTTGAATGGAAGAATCTTTGAAGGGTTGAGTAAATCTCCCTTAAAGGTAGTTGGATCTATCTTATTCGAGGTTGCTTCATGGGTGATGACTTTGAAGGACTTCCACGGCTCTACTCTAAATGATTTTCTAAGAGATTGGCCCTTGTGTATACTATCATGTACTTCTATGCGACAGTCATGTCAGCTAATATGAAGTCTTTTGCCTCTTAGTTTATTAAAATTAAAATTTGATGGTTTCTGTTGGTAATCCGGGGGTGGCAGGTTTTGGTTGTGTCATTAGAGATCATTTGGTACTGATCATTTGGGCTTTTGAGATTGTACAAAAATAGAGGTATTTGCACATGTGATGGGGCTGCGGGAACTTAAAGAGCTAGGTGTTAGGGGCTGCTTTGTTGAGGGGGATTCTAAGGTTGTTGTGCATTGGGGTTTGGGATGGTCCCTATGTTGGTGGCATCTTGTCCTTGAGATGAGAAATCTTATTACGATGTTGGACATATCAGTCTCTCATGTAGATCCTTTAGCAAGAAGAGGGTCTTTGTTGCTTATTATGTTCAACGGTGCCTAGAAGCTGAGTGATGTGTTGTAATGTTTGGGGATCCTATGTTGTATTCTTATTTTTTTTATGTTTGTATTCTTTTTCTTCATAAATTCACGCCATTCATCAAAGTATAAATAAATGGTTTGCATTCTTTAATTGATCTATACACAAACATTAAAAATAAAATAAAACTGTGTAGACCTATAATGAGTGTTTTTCCCCATTGAATTAGAATCGATTTTTTTGGCTGTTCTTCTCATGTTCTATCCTTTCTTTTTAACTCTGTTGATTTAGGTTTGTACCGGAGCAAAGAGTGAACAACAGTCAAAGCTGGCAGCAAGAAAGGTAATAATGAAATTTAGCCAGATTGTGATTGTATCAAGAGCAATTTATTTGTCAGAAGGAAAAGAACGAAACAAAGAAAAAAGATTAACATTAAAAATCCTTAAGATTTCAATTTTGTGCAGATGAGGCTGTTACTGAAGGGATTTGTTTTTGTTAAACATTACTATTTTTTTTTTGTTTTCAGTATGCCCGAATCATCCAGAAGCTTGGTTTTCCTGCTAAATTTAAGGTATTCTCTTTCTCTCTCTTGGTGATTACTGTTAAGTTTTTATCACCTCCAGAATTTTGTAATGTTACGACATTTGCATCTTAGTATTTTGTATTGTGTGTTTTATAGGACTTCAAGATTCAGAACATAGTGGGCTCCTGTGATGTCAAATTTCCTATTAGGCTTGAAGGTCTTGCATATTCTCATGGTGCCTTTTCAAGTGTAAGTGATGGTTTTTTGCACTAGAGCTAGATGTATACAAAGTATTGGTTTTATTATTCATCCTTTGACGAATGATCCGATGTAACAAGTTCCGTCACCATCAGATCCTTGATTGGTTGGTGCACTCTATGGCTGGTTCCCCTCTATTGCATTTGCATTTTTTTTTTCATTGTATGTGTATGGACTCGCCCGACTTCTGATGTATAAGTTTTAGGGCTGCAGTGAACTGTTTAAAAGAAAAATTGTTAGTGCCATGTCCTCAGGGATCATAGTCCCCCCCCCGCCAAAAAGAAGAAGAAAGTGTTTAGGGCCACAATGGATGAAACTTGTTCTGTTTTTCCTGAATTACAAAAGATTATAACGAAACAGGGTCCCAATCCACTCACAATGGTGAACCTTATGCAAACGAGAAGTTTATCTGTTGTATGATGAGATGACATTCAGATATACGACCATTCTATCTAGAGATTGGTATTCCTGTATTTTTGACGCAGCTTATTGTATCTTGTAATTTCCCTTGTCTTTTTGACCATCTCTGTCATCGTATTTTTGTTCCCCCTCCTTTTGTGCTTAATAATTCGTTATTTTCAAAAAAAGAAAAAGATTTACGAACATTCTCTTTGTGCAAGATCAAAGGTTTACCTTATTACCAAAAAGAAAAAAAAAAGAGTTGAAGGTTTACCTTTATAGGAGCAGGAATGCTCTTTTGTTATTGGTATCTTGCATTTTCTGGGCTTTCCGAGTGGGCTTGCTTATTTTGAACGCAGCTGCATCGTGTTGGTACAGTATGAACCGGAACTATTCCCAGGGCTGATCTATCGAATGAAACAACCAAAGATTGTCCTGCTTATCTTCGTGTCAGGAAAAATTGTTCTTACAGGCGCTAAGGTGATTAGCCATTGCATTTTATTTTATTTATTTAAACCAGTTATTGTGTAATCTCTCAATCTATATGATATTCGCAATGGATGGCTGATTGGTGTATTTGTTTCTTTAATTCCTTAGGTGAGAGATGAAACTTATTTGGCCTTTGAGAACATATACCCAGTCCTTACAGAATTCAGGAAAAGCCAGCAATGGTATGGCCATTATTTAGGTGGATGTATTGATGTCTAAGTTTTAATTTTGTCTAATTGGTTGGAATATTAAAAAAAAATTTTGGTAATTAAGATTTTAGTGGTGGACATATTGCTTAATAATGGTGATACAACTGTAAGGATTATAGGTTATGTTTGATGTTTATATCATTTTTTCATTATAATATATCAGGTTGTAATTGTGAAATATCAAGAAAATAGTGAAAAATGGGATTAAAAATCAAATATTACTAGGGCGATTTCAAATGCTGGTTGTATTATATTACCAAAAAACAAAACCTTGGATTTGAGCCTGGAAACAATATTATACTCCACTGCTTATACCACATTGGAATTACATTAAAACGCTTGTATTTCATATAAATAGGAGCTGTTATCTCACCCTTTTGTATGTTCATGTGGGCAGATATCCTTAACGAAAGCTGTAATGCTTTTCATTTGGAGAGGTATGAGGTGAAATGCGATGTTGCCAAGGGGGCTTTCAATTGTAAATACGTGGTGATGGGAGACTGGAAGAGCGGCTTTCGGTGGTCAAATAGTAATTTTAAAATCAAGATTCCAGGGAACATTCCTTTGTTTGCTTCTGATTTTATGCCTCTGGGATTCCAGTTGGTTGCCATCGGAAGGTAAAGTGTGTTTTACATTTGGTGGTAAAAGCATTATTAGGTTAGGGAAGAGGTTAAGATGGAAAAATATGAACTTTTTTTTGGGTTAAATGTAAACTTTCTGCCTGGAGGATCTTTTAATAAGAAAATTATTCAGCTTTTACACCAGTATCTGGACAATGTGTACCTTTTTTTGGGCTTTATGGGTGATCTTGTGAGAGTTATTTCTCCATCGTCGCTGTGTCTGGGAACATCTATCGTTACTATGCATCATTGCTGTACAAATGTGTGGTATTGTAAATCTTCCTGACTTAATCCGATTGGTTTGTTGAATGAGATTGGAAGATTTTTAACTGGCAGATATATGGTCGGTATTGTGTAATGAACATCGAGTCTGAGTTTTATGTAATCCAAGATGAAGAATCAACATCCACATTACCACTCTTGGGCTTTCGATGTCAGTATCTTCCTTGCATTTTATTTACTTTGGTGAATTGCCCAACATCATCACTTTAACGAAGGATTGAACCATGTAAAATAATGAGGTTGTCATGTGCCCAAAGAACTGTCTTCACGACTTGGAAGATGAATCAGTTGCTTGCTCTACTCCGTGATTTTCGTTAGTAGCAAAAAGTCGGGCCTAGTGGAGGTGGTCAGGTGGGGTTATTCCCGGGTGCCCAGAGGATTTGGTGTGCCCTCCTAAAGTGCCCCTAACATGCCCTCTGCATGCAGGGGGGCACACGTCACATCAGGTCAAGTAGTGATTTAAATCCCTTGCCCCCACCCCCCTCTTCCACCCAACAAAAAAAAAAAAATGTAAATCACTTTTTGACCTGATGTGTACCCCCTGCATGCGGCGGGCACATTAGGGGGGCGCACCAAATCTCAGGCTGTCCAGATGTTAGGGCCTTAGTGGAGCAGTGGTATCCCCCAGACTGTTGGATCCGGCGATATTATGATACTAGTGAAAGTATTGTAGAGACTGTTGATCTGGCGATATTATGAAACTTCTGGCTTGAGCGTAACAATTGGATTTTTGATAACTATGTGAAACCTTCTTATAAGATTGTGGGGCTGTAAATTGTAAATAATTTATTGATTAACTTGGTTAAAGATAATAAGCCACCTTAATTTTTGGTGGGGGTGCTCACTGTTTTTTTGGCTTCTGGGATGGCTTTATTCCCTTTCTTCAATGAAATTCGGGTTATCAAGAAAACAAAAAAAAGTCGGTTTGTTTCATTTTTCTCCCTCTGCTTGGACCGGCTGGTTTGATAGACCTCTAGGGGCTCGGATTATGTAAAGGGAAGAAAAATGAAGGTCTATTAACCACGTTATATATTTCCATAGAAACAGTTTCTTTCTCTCAGTAAGTCCTTGGGAAATAGACTCATAGTTGCTTAGAACTCTTTTCGGTACAGTGTCCTTTCGATGGTTGGGCTTCTCACCTTCATTACTCAAGTCTTGTGTTGCAAGATGATATGAATGTCTCTGAATTAGCCTTTGCAACGAATTCTGACATATCAAAAAGATCAATCTGTGGAAAAGCTAATTCCATTTAAGGATGTTGAAGTCAATTACGTACTCACGTAAGGCCTTGTAGAGTGGCCATTTTCGGGGCATTTGAGACCCCACCTCATTCGAAAAGGAAAATAGAGGGATAGATTTAGCTTCATAGCCCTGTTGTCTTCTTTTTTTAAACAGACCAGACCACCCTCAACACCCCCCTCTCCAAGAAAAAAAGAAATTCTTGTCTTATATAAATATTATCAAATATACAAGTCATAAGAAACAAACAAAGAAACTAATAATATGCAAATTCAGAAACATAAGCAAAATTAATTTTGGATATTCATAATCATTTGAAAAGAAAAACTTAATTTCTTTGTGGAGAAAGGACAGAGTAGCACTAAGCTGATGCAAGTTACATAAACTAGTTTATAAATTGTTTAAAAAAAAAAAAAAAAATCTAACAGTAGGGCCTTGTTTTACATCAAAATTTAAACGGAGGGTCCAATATGTACGGCAGAAATTTGTACATATTGAGATATTTTTCTCAGAAAATTTTGTTGCAAAGCCCTTGCGAATGAAAGCCATGCTAGGGCATTCAATGGAAGGAGCATAAGGTGATTATTAGAGTAGTTTTTGTTCTTATTAGAATATAATCAGCAGCTTTTAGTCAAAACAAGAAATTATTGCATTTCCCCTGAATGGTTCTAGTCCAAGCAATGTGAACAGATTACATGTTTCTTATTTAATAATGTTCTTCTCACTAGGATAAAAACCTAAAGCAATAGTAGGTCTTCTGAGATCCCTAGCAGTAAACATGTGTATCAGGACTGACATACAGAGAATTTAGTCCTTGGGAGAAAAAAGCCTTTTCATGCCAAACCATTTAATTGCCCTTATAATGGAACAAATTGATATGGCCCTAAAAACTACAGGCTGCTGCCATGTTGGGCTACACGTTCCATAAATTTTCACAGGGCATCATGGTAATTTGGATAAATGCCCATCATAGGCTTCGGCCAAGCATCAGCCTCATTTAATTTTAGCAGGACTATACAAGCTGAACCAGATCGTGTCCTTTGACATCTTTACTACTGTTTTAAACTTTTAGACACTTAAATAAGAAAATGTGCAGTTTCGGACTTTATGCATCTTAAGCTGGTCTCAGTGAACATTTTTAATATTACATGATCAATGGTGTATAAAGAATAAAATTTCTCAATGAAACAAATGAAGGAGAGAGAATGGAAACCACTTACTGCAATAGACCACACTTTAAATACAAGGGAATGAAGCTTGGGCAACAACATAATTCATTCTTTATTGGTCCCCATTTTCATTGGGAGGAATGTATTTACATGAAGATGGCAATTATAATAACTTTAAAGATCTTAGAGAGGTAAGAGTTATTTATGCTCTAGTAATTTACAGTGGCTTTGATTGCATCCAGGATCTGCAGGCAAGGGTTAAATATAACATGTTACTGTGACAACTTCAAAGCATATGCACAACACAGGCAGAAGGGGAGGGTCGAAACCAACTAACCTTGTTCTTGGTGGGCATATAAAAAGGTTCAAATACCAAAGGGAATGGAGTGTCAAGCCCGCATATCCTGGCTACAGGAGCTTCTAACTGCAAAATAATTATAATACTCATTGTTGTGCTAGTTGTGCACAACATGGCGGAACAGGATTCATGTAGCCGACCCCAAATAGTTGGGATAAGGCTGTTTGTTGTTGTTGTTGTATTGTTGTGCTAGAATAAAAATACAACACCGCAGAAGATAATCATATGAGTATCACAGATTAGACATCTTATTGCACTTATAGATCCATGCTTGTGCTTCCGGCAGTTATATCCTTCAAAATGTTATCACTAGAATTATCCAGGGGTTTGGTAAAACTACTAGTATGATCCAGTCTCAGCCATATTTTCGGCTTCTAAAGCTCGGTAACAATATGAAAAGACCTAAGGGGAATTTTGGTCAATCTGTGAATATTTTGCATTTGAAAAGTTTCATTATACATAATTTTCTATAAAATGGATTAAATCTATTATCATACGGTAGTGACAGGGCCGCTGAATATCGCAACAGGCATATCTTGTACCACATTGATTGAAAATTTCTTTTATTGATTTAGAAGTTATATTGCAGGTTTTGTTTCTTTTGAATCTACATGTAAAATAGACACAAAGCTGAAATGGTTAATGTGCTTAAAGAATGACAAAAGATTGGACAACTTCCACCTGTGTTTGGACAAAAATTGTGGTGTATAAGACTCAGATTACAGATCACCCTGTTACCAGTAACCACGAACCAAAATAAAATGAAGACTTCCCTAAGAAAATCGAGCATGGCATTTTATAGATGTCACTAAGATTAATTAGTATTAGTCTTGTTAACTGAAGACCTTGTTGTGGAGGGTAATAACTTGCAAAAACACATTGTTACAATACTCCAGGATATAGAAAAGAAAATACTGTAAAGGAAGCATCGGATGTTAATATTTACCCTCAGGAAACAGCGTTCAGTAATAGAAGCAGAGATTTCAGCACCAAATCCTCCTGTCACCGGAGCTTCATGACTAACCTATTAACAGGACACTAGAAGAACTGGTTAGAAGTGAGAGAATCAATGATAGGAAGATATCCTGTATGTAGGTATTTTACTCACAAGAAGCCTTCCAGTCTTTCCAACAGAAGCTTCCACTGTTTCCTTGTCCCAAGGTATCAAAGTTCTGAGGTCAATCAATTCACAAGAAATTCCCTCCTGCAAAATTTTGTGAACAAATGTGAATTACAGCATTTCAGTGGTCAAAGACAAATGAGTACCTTTACATGTAAATCAAATATATGGGGGATCTGGTTCATTCTGACTCCGCTTGATATAGAAATCCCTCACCTTTTCAGCATCGACACAGGCCTGTTCCATGACTGAGAGCTGAGCACCCCAACCAACGAGAGTTATGTCACTGCCTTCGCGAATCACCTGATGGATAGTTATGTAGGTAATTTCTTATGAATGAAAGTGTTTGATTTGATGGTATAACTGGGAGATTGCATACCTCTGCTTGAGATAAAGGCAACATGTAATCATCCTCAGGAACCTCTTCTACTGCCAAGCGGTAGAGCCACTGAAAATAAAAGACATTGACCTTATCCTCTAAACCTTAATGAACAATGCTAGGGATTGAGTAATCAATTTGGCAATCCCGGATTTCAACAAAGATGAACCAGATTTATTTAGACTAGACTGCATGTGTGAAAAGCTTCTTGTGTGGCATGGGTTATTAAAAGAAAGTACAATTTTCTGTTGCAAAGTTATGTGGTGTTGCCATGTGTTGGCGATTCTGAATGCAAGAAAACTATCAAGGATTAGGTATGTTACAACTGGATACTTGGGAAGAAGATAAAGAGCTTACTGCCATTCTTAGGCACATACAATATATCAGAGAACTACCATTCTTGTTATTCTTTTTTAAACAGTCACTTCTTGTTCAATATTTAATAAATTCTTTTTTCTTTGTCAACATTAGCTTCTCTATTTCTTTGTAAATTGATATAGACTGAGGCAATTGATACTGTCCTGAAATCATCTTTTGAAGTCCAATTCTAATATGGAATAAGTGTCAATGATTAATATAATTATATGATAAAAACGTCCAATACCTTTGGCTCAAAAAAGACAATGGGATTTGGGTCACGTATGCATGCCAACAACAATCCCTTTGCTTGGTGTGGGCTTCGAGGAATGACCACCTATTACAAGAACCATTTAAGAGGTTCAGAGCCCATGGAATGAATTACAGTTGGCACACAACATATCAAGAAATTTAGTTCCCTTGCAACAAGGTTTGACAAAATCAGTATGGAGAGTGACTCTGCCAAATCCTGAACCCCGTCAAGTCCAACATGACTTGGCCAAGTCTAAGGATGAAAAAAGTGTCAACTTGATCATGTCCAACTTGGTAAAGAAGACAAAGCCCATTCTTTGTGTGAGCAGAAAGAAAACATACCTTGAGACCTGGAACATGACAGAAGAAAGCCTCTGGAGATTGTGAGTGATAATGCCCACCATGACCCACAGCTCCATAAGGGGATCTTATTGTTAAACCTGAGAACAGCACATGAATCTCAAGACAGGGATTCCAAAAATTAATTTGGTAGTAGTATCTAACAACTATAAAGAAACTGTACCTCCACAATTGAATTGGTTCCCACTCCGGTATCTGAATTTTGCTGCTTCATTGACAATCTACAAGAAAAAATGTGTCAATGAGATGCCACTGGGTGATTATAAGAGAATTTAATACCATATAGGAATCATGCCTGATCAAAAGCAGGATAAATATAATCTGCAAATTGAATCTCAGCAATCGCCCGATTCCCCTATCACATCAAAATAGAACCGCCAAAATTTAAATCAGCACAAGAGAATGAATCAAAATATATAGATGATTTGGAACTTTGATAACAATAAAGAATATAGGCTTGTAAACAGAACGTTCAAACACACCATTGCCGCAAGACCAATACCAAATCCAACAATACCCTGTGTATAAGGAGAGGTTAGTTTGAGATTCTCAAATGATTCATGCATAAGAGAAGCATATTTGATAATTGAATAATAGAATAGAAAGAAGGAAGATTACAGTATATACTAATCACTATGAAACATCCAAGTTGACTTCTAGAGCTGCAGCAAAGGCATACTTCCATTAACAAATAAAGGTAACAGGATAAAGTAAGTTGCAAAAAATATGATACCTGTTCGCACAGAGGGGTATTAAAAACCCTGTGTTTACCAAATCTATCAGACAATCCCGTTGTGCAACGAAAAACCCCACCAAAACTCACATCCTCTCCAAAAACATAAGCACTGTAAAAAAGCTAAATTAATTGAGGTAGAGCAAAAGATTTTAGAGTTTCATAAAGTTGCCTAAATAGTATGTCACTGCAAATAGCTAAAACTATATTAAATTCTTCAAAATCAATGAATTCAATAAGAATTGGATCTCAGTTCCATGGTTGTAGAGCTACAATCACGCGACTGATTGGATCTCAATTCTCAACTGCTGAGTGGGAGCTCCATGCTTGTCTTAACATGCGTGTTGAGAGCTCTAAATGGGTAAGAAGATATGATTTATGAAAGTAACCAATAGCAGAAAAATCCTACTCGTAAATTGACTTTAAGAAACTACATGAAAGAATTACATGGAAAAACATCTGCGGTTTCAGAGAAAATACATGAACTTACATAAAGAATTCAAATTGTTCAGTACTATTACATGGTTAAACGCCTGATGAACGCAAAACGCAAAAAAAAAAAAAAAAAAAAAAAAAAAAAAAAAAAAAAAACGAGAATGATACTATGTAAGTTCGATCTCCCAATCCAGAGTATCGGAATATGACCTGGGTTTTCTAGGAAGTACGGTCCTAACTCTTCTGTCTAGTGTTTGAACTATAAACCAGGTAAGAAAATACAATCCAACAAATAAAACCCTTAGGGATCTCCATTCCTTCTCGAGAATTAACTTTAAGATACTGAATGTTTGAATTAGAGAAAAACAAAATCTAGTCTTTCTTAGAAACTAAAAATAATCATTCTTTCCGGAAAACCAAGTGCTAAATGCAAATAAGACTCTGCAAACTAGGTCTCTAACCCGAGCTAGGAAATCATGTGCATGAATCAAAGAAGAACACGATCTGGGTTCTCTTAAAAAAAAACCCATATAAACGTACCGAGGATCAGTTTCCAGAGCGATAGAAAGGGCTTGATTGATTGCAGAAAAGAGATTAACAGTTTTCCCGCTTTGTTGGAGCTTCTGTTCTTCACAAGAGGTTGAGAATCCCCTCCTAGAAATCGAAACCCATCTTCCCAATCTCTTCAAACTGGTCGCCATGAAAAGTTTAGAAGAAATCGATAGAGAGGCAGAGAAGGCTCAAGCAAGCGATCAGCAAATCAATCTTCTTCGATCTCTCTTGCACTTAATGAGGTACATCATATTTTAATTTAATTTAATTGTTCACTTGTACACGTGATTTCCTGGATAAGCATATAGATGCACGTGTGGGTTAAACGTCTACGCGGATAAGAACTTTGAACTTATGCTGTGTCAAATTTTGACGTGGCTTTTTGTAACAGGAATAAACTAATACCAAAAAAAAAAAAGAAAGAGAGAGACAGAAACCCATGTTAAAACAGTAAAAATCCATGCTACAAAAACTACACCCAAGAAATAACAAAGAAATCATATACCCCAAGGATTCTCTCCAGAATGTTAAAGTTCAGATAGCCTCATGCCCCTTTTCTCTCTCCTCCATGTGGACACTTTAATCAATTTTTGTGTTCATAATTTTTTCGAAAAAACACCCCTCTATTCTCTCCCTTTTTTAGTCTTTCTCCCAACTAGTTGTGAACCCTCACAAGCAATATGATTTAGGATATGTTTTTTTTTTTTTAAATATATATGTGAATGAAGTTTTTATTAAGTTGAAAATTTAGGATTGTTTGAAAAAATGATTAGAGAGATAATTTTTAGTGAGTAAGAAAAAAGATTTTAATTATTAAAAAGGTACAAAATTACCAATTTAAAAATGGTTTTATTTAATTGATATATTTCAGAAAAAGGGAAGGGAGAATGATTGTCTGTGTTGACAGACCTCTAAAGACCTGCCTTTGATTGACACATGATGTAATTTTGAATTTGATGTCATCTTTTGACCATTTACTTTTTCGGCTTAACACTTTTTTCGATGTTTTTACCCCCCAAAACAACAAATGGCAATTTATAATTCACCATATACACTTCAGAGGCATTTTTATGACAGAACATTTTCTTCCAAAAGGAAATGGGTAAGGAGATGTATATGAATAAAAACAAATATATTTTTTTAAGAAAATTAATTTACATCGAGCCTTAATAGACCCAAGACAACACCAGTTTTGCACATTACAGGTGAGGGATGGGTTTAGGTGTAGAAGAAACTCATAGATTAAGACCTGAGCCTAGCCCAACTTTATTGTATAAGCCACAAACCATGCTCGGGCTAGTCCAAGACACTTTAATATCTTATATAAAACTAAAATTTTATAAATAAAAAAGCACTCCATTTATATAAAAATTTTAAAAATACATATTTCGATAAAAATGTGTATAAAAACTCTATTTATCTATATAATGGGATTCAAACATTGGGCTTTAGCATTAGACCCTTGGGCCTTAGGGTAAAAAGAATAGAATGAAAGAGATTAGGGTGTCCACGTGGCCCAAGGCTTAGTCCATTATAATTATCGCAGGCTTGGGCCCAAAAAATTTTGGAAACTTTAGATTCAAGCCCGACCCTAGTTATTTTATTGGGCCTCGGGCTAGCCCAGAGTCTGCTCAAGCTTATTTATTTATTTATTTTTAAGCATTGCATTCCCAATTCTTTATCACTTGCATGATGATTTTTTTGAATTTGGTGCCTCTTTCAAATAGGGAACAAATGTTCATTTGAACATAATTTTTTACGATTTTAATCCTATACACCCCATTTTTTTCATTTAAAAATTGTTTTTATAGTTTTAACCCTGTACACCTAGCTTTTGTTGGTAGGCCACGGTAGGACTTACAAAATCCTTAACATAACATTTGTTCCCCTATATATATATATATATATATATATATATATATATCTATATATATAGAGAGTGAGAGAGAGAGAGAGAGAGAGAGAG
>JAOXJP010000016.1:628114-639010 GCA_025762735.1 Platanus orientalis
CTAGTTTGACTTAAATAAGGATACTAGGCCCCACAACCTAAGGATAAGAATCCCAGAAGGATCCCACACCCCCTAGGATTACTTTAGCTTCTCAAATATTTCATATATGGAGGTACCCATGTTCAAGTAATGTCCTGTAACTTTTTTGGAAGTGGGAGAAGCACAGAGAATTCTAGAGCAGGTGTGGATACTTTGGAGACTAGGTCGGATTGGATTCATGTGTCCGGTTTAGCCATTGAGGTATTCTTCTTAAACTTCCTCTAAGATTAGATCTCAGAGATTCATATGATGATCATGAGAAAACATATGTAGATATGTGGTTGTTTAAATGAATTTTACTAATTTCTTTGTTCAAGAACGGTAAACTTTCCTTCATAATTAATAAGCTCTCTATACTAGTATTATAGAAACATTCTCCATATGAGGTGCTCTTCAATAAACAACTAGATTATAACTCATTATGCTTGTGTTTTTTGTTCTCCATGTTATCCTCTTCTTTATCCTTATAACAAAGAAAAATTGGATATATCCACTCGTGCTTGTAATTTTCTTGGTTATGACAACAATCACAAGGGATATCTTTGTTTGGATCTAAATATAGTACGAGTTTATATCACATGACATGTTATATTTGATGAATTACACTTTCTATGTGCAAGATCTTCTTTTGTGGAAACTCTCTAATGCTTCACTAGCTCTGATATAGTTTGATGACATTATTTTACCAGGTTAATTTGATTCAACCACTACATATCTTATCTTCTTCTTAGTCATCACAGGTTGTTCCTTCATTTACTAGTGTGTCTTCACCTCTAGTTCCGGTATTTGATTTTGATTCAAATATTTCTTTTATGCCATTTGCTACATCTAGCTTGGATCCTTCCTCTAGTGCTTTGTCACAACCTTCTCCATATATTGGATGTTCTGTTTCTCGAGTACTTGTACATGGCAAGACACCACAACGTCCATTGCCTTCTTCAAATCAATGTCATCACATGGTAACGTGTGCTCAAATTGGTACCCTTAAGCTACATTCCTTTTATTCTACCAAACCTTTGTTACTTGATGTCTTGCTTATTCATCTTGATAATGTGGAACATCTATCTCATAAAGAGGCTTTGGAACAACGTCTTTGGTGTCAGGCCTTGAATGAAGAGCATCAAGCATTGTTAAACAATCAAACTTGGGCATTAGTTTCACCTCCACCTAATAAAAATATTGTTGGTTATTGACGGGTATATAAAATTAAAACGTTTGCTTGATGGTTCAATTGAATGATATAAAGCTCGCCTAACCAGTGGCTAAGGGGTATAATCAAGAGTACGGTTTTGATTATGATAAAACTTTTAACCCTTTTGTAAAACCTTGTACCATTTGCACATTTTTTTGTGACTTTTGACTAACCCCTTCATTAACTTGATGTCAAAAATGCTTTTTTGCATGAACATCTTTACGATGAAGTATTTATGCATCAACCTCCTGAATTTTTTAATCCCACTCATTCTCATCATGTTTGTCATCTGCATATAGCTATTTATAGCCTTAAACAAGTTCCTAAGCTTGGTTTTAATGATTTAGCTTTCACTTGCTTGAGTTTGGATTTCGTTGCATTTTCTCATACTCGTCTATGTTTGTTTGTTGTAACAATACTGGGGTAATTATTTTGCTATTATAAGTGGATGATATTATTTTGATTTGTTCCGGTAATGATGCTATTCAATCTGTGATATCTTCTCTTGGAGCTGATTTTGATATGCACCATCTTGGTTCTTTTCATTATTATTGGGTGTAGTAATTACTTGTTTTTGATATGGCTTAGTTTTGACATAAACTAAATATATTTTAGAACTGCTGGCTAAAACAAATATGTTACATGCCAAACCTATATATATTTTAGTTGTTCTAGGTTTCCAATTATCTCTTTATATGAGGGTGTCTCATTGCAGGTGTTACCTTTTATCGGAGTATTGTTGGTGGATTGCAATATGTTACAATGACTCGTTGAGATATCTCTTTTGTTGTAAGTCAAGCTTGTCACTTTTTGTATTTGCCAACCACGTCACATCTTCTTGTTGTTAGGCGTATTTTGCATGATCTATCTCAAAGGTACTTGCAACATGGGCATTGTCTTTCGTCGTTTATCTGAATTTTTTTTTTCTATAGGCATATTCAAACGCTGATTGGGTTAGAGATCCCAATGATTGTTGTTTTGCTTCTGGTACATGTGTAATTAATGGATTTAATCTTCTGTATTGAAGTTCCAAAAACCAATCAATTGTTTCAAGGTCTTCCACTGAACCAGAGTATTGGTCATTAGCCCATACAATCGCAGACTTCTTGGATTGAATCTCTTATGCATGATCTTCGTATTATTCTTTCATCACATCTATTGTTTATTTGTGATAATTTGAGTACTATGTACATGACTGCAATTCTGGTGTTTTGTGCTTGCACACATGTCACATTGAAGTTGATTATCATTTTATCTGTGAACGTTTTGCTCGTGAATCTATATATTCGTTTTCAGGAGTTGTGGTCTAAGCTGAATGTGGTGACCTCCCTTGCTCAGCTTACAGGGGTGATAACGTGTACTTGTGTTTCACTGTAAGACATCAACTAGGTTGGGATTCACTAGCCCAAGTCCAATCTCAAAAAAATTCCAACCCAACCTGAACTAAAAGTCAAGTTAGGTACTCAAGTTCGTATCGAAAGAACAAAGAGAATAGACACTAAAAATCCAGTATTGTAGAACTCTCTATAACAATCATATTTGATCTCATATTGATTGTTTTCATCTCAATTGCAGAGTGTGTACCATCTAACGGCTGATTGCATACAAAAGCTTATAGCAGAAAACCATGTAGGTTTAGCATGCAGCGAGAATTATAGGTTCTATGCAAACTAAAATCAAGAAATTAAAATTATTTTGTTATGGAATCTTTATTCTTTATAATTTTGTGTTCTTGAGCCTTACTCTATAGTGCAAAAAATCTCCAAGAAAAAAGGTTCCAATCAAGTGGTTTGAGTATTGGGTGTGCGTCACTGGTTGTGAAGGCCTTCACGTCCCTTTAAAAACTTAATAATTTGTTTTTTATTTCTCCAATTGATGCAAATCCAATTCGTTTCCAACATTCATAGAAACACTCTAGGCTTGTGTCTTGGTGGACACATGTTTGATTGAGTTTTAAGCCCATGCATGGCACTTCTCGACCGTGTCTCCAAGGGACAGTTGAACAAACAACTCATGAAGGCTGCCGGGTTGGACCAACCGATAACTCGAACACGTTCGGTCTGGTTTTTGAGCAAGAATCATAGTATTACCTTACACCTTCACCATTATACGGATTCCAAGTTCTAATGGCAGACCACGAGAAGATTTTATCATCAATATGATGGTACGATACCCTTGGTGATAGTTGGGATAAGACTGTTTATTGTTGTTGTTATGATGATACCTAGGCATCCATGTACCCTTTTTTTAACAGAACAATCTGGTTACATAGATTGTTGCCGTGCCTCAATAAAAAAAAACCCAAGCAAGTAAATAACCCATAATATAAAAGCAATTTTGGCTGTTCTTTTGATCATTTACCGGGTCTGGGCGTGTAACAATGCACGTTAAGTTTGCACGCTTGACAGCCTTTTGTTACACACTATAGGTTGCAAGCAAAAAAAAAAAGTGGCAATTTTGAAAAGGGTAACCTATGTAGGCGCGTCGTCACAGATTGACACATGATATGTAGTTGGATTTAGACGCTTTTAACCCTCACAGACCACATGTTTGATCATGTTTTTACCTACTCTTCAACCAAGCACTTTTTTGAACGTTTTTAACCCTAACTCACCATGTGTCAGCTTATAATAATTCATGAGAGACTGACAGACACTTTTTCACGTCGACATCAGAATTGACCCACAAGACCATAAATGCTCACGGATCCGATAAGCTTATTTCGGATTTGACACGGACCAGAAGTAATTTTTCGGATAACTTTCAGCCCTAGTTAAAGAGTGTCAGCAAGACCTGTGTTCGCCTGTTCTATTACCCTCCAATAATAATTTTTTTTTTTTAATACATATCTATTATACAAGCTTTACCATTGCTTTGTACCTTCAATCCAAATTTCTCTGGGCTTTTAAACCAATGCTAATGCCACTGCACAACTTGTACAATAGCTTCGTAACTTCAATCAATGGCCACCATCGCTGTGGCTTTAGGACCAGATCAGGAATCTATTTTATCCAATTACAGTGGGATCATTTTATCCCAACACTTGCGTCATATTCAACCACTGCTTCAATAAAAATCTTCTCTAGCCTGCTAATTTTGAAGCCTGATTGCGGAAAACAGTTACACTTTAGTGGTGGGAGAAACAAAACTGCGTAACATTTACGTAAGGACTAGCAGAATAGACAGTATTCTGTTTAATGATGTTCAAATTGCTTCCTCATTTGCCCAAATGAACCAAAGTAGCTTAAACGCCAATTGTTTCTGAATAACAATAAATTAACTAATTATAATAGACAGGCTATACATGCCAGAAAACAGAAATGGATTAAAGAGAAGGGAAAAAAGAGGCACGACCTACATGTAAAAAACATAGACTCTTCAAGCTCTTCTACTCTATTGCAGTACTGTCCATCCTGATTCTGTCTGGTCCTCTTACAGATACAAAAGCTCAACAACAAAGTAGATTTACATGAGAGGAAAATTTAAATAAAATGGGCAAATAGAAATTGATGACCAAGTGCCTAAACCCTAAACCCCCAAGAGAAAGGAAAAACTGTCAGGATCTACCCACCACTGCTGCCAGGGAAAATGGTCACAAAAGGGAAACGATAAACTCAAATCAGAAGATTTAGAGACAAGTTGAGCCAGCCTTACCACAATTCAGTAAAATATTAGAAGGCTTTTCCATCCCTCTTCTACATTTTATTGCCTTTTAGTAGTAAGCCAATCCAGTTGGAAAGCAAAGTCCTGGAAGGTCGCCAGCATTCCCCTTCTGTATATAAAACCTAAACCAGCAACACTTCTGACCAAGCTCTTCTAAGTAACCCCAATGACAAAAGACTACTCTACTGAGGAAAAAGGAGTACACATAAAAAACAAAAAAAACCTAGCAACCATTTGCAACCCCATTAACCACAACCCTCTTCTCTGTCACTATAACTGGTTTTGCACCCTTCGGGGCATCTCCAGCTCCTGCAACTGACCCATTCTCTTCAGAGAGCTTGCTTTCACCATTAGAGTGAACTGCTACTGCGGGTTCCTTGAGGAAAGCCGAGGCCACCTCTGAAGATTTCTGCAATATCGGTTTTCCATTTAACCCTTCTTTGTCTTTCTCATCAGAAACAGCATCATCTGCAAGCTTCCCATCCCACACCTGCCAAATTAACAAGGCTGCACTCAGAGCAAAGCATACAAAATTTCATCCCAAAGCCTATTCCCAACCTTGTCGCTATACATATCAAGGCGTATGGTGCTAATTCCCACTAAAATATATTTTATTATGATCACATAGACATAAAGTTGCACATAGACCTATAGTTGCAGTAAAGCATATAAATCATTGATTAAGTGTAGAAAATCTAAATATAAGGGCAAGCCATGTTCTACCTGTTTCTGAAACTGCTGTTGCTTAGCCCTTTTTTCCTTCATTGTCTTTTGGCGAGCCTCGTAGAACCCAAAATCATCTAGGATGCATGTCTTACTGGAATGATCCTTGAATATTTTGAGTATTTGAAGCCCCTGCTCAAACTTGACCTGCAGCAGCCAGTAGCCATTGCTGTAAAAAAAGCCAGACCTCAATTACATATCATTGCATTAAAATTGGTTGAACAAGATACACACCTCTTGAGTGTCCCTACTATTAGTGACGGGCTTGTTCTCATTGTTTTCAAGGGTGATGTGCTTCAACAGACTGTTGGGTACATCCTTCACAATATGCCACTTCACAGGGAAACAACCATTCCACTTGTCTTGCTGCCAGTACTCCACATTCTTGTTAAAATCAACTGGGCCCACCATCTCTGCGAGACCAACAAACTGCCCACTGGTGTTGACCTGAAAAACAAAGCCAAAAAGAACACACTAAAACCATGCAAATTTGTGGAAGAACAAAAGCCCAACTCATCAGGATGTAACTTTCTTGCCACTTACGGAAAATAACAAAAATACGGGGCAACCACCAGACTTCTCCTGAGCCTCCTGGTATCCAGCATCCAGCTTCTTGTTGCCATTGGGAGTGCTGGCCCAAGCACCATACTTGATGCTCTTGTGGACATCATCCTCACTGTAAGATTTTATAATGAAGAACTTTGCATCTGAATATTTCTCAGGGAAATCTGGACGGTTGTACTGTTCCGCATCTGGAATCAAACTTGAGTCATCCTTGTCCTCGTTATTATTCCCATTTGATGGGAGGTTTTGCCCCTTGGATGCTAATATGATGGGTGCAAACCCCTTTTGGTTCTTAAAGCCTTTGCCTCTTGGTCCTCTGTTCAGCTCATTCAAACCATCCATCTCATTTCCATAGCCAAAGCAACCATTGCCTCGTCCCCTGGGTTTGTATTTTCCATCAATGGCCAACCACCCACGTCCATTTGTCCTGGAATCATAACCATTTGATCCGAAACCTGGACCAGTTCTAACAGTGTTACCACCATACACCCTGTTGTTTGGGTATATCCTGTTCATGAATCCAGGAGTTGGGTTCATGCCAGATGTCGGTCTTGGGTGGTGCAAACCCTGTGGATCACAAGAATAAACCCATGTTTCAATAAGTAGTATATTACTTAATCTCTAAATTGTAAATGCTAAAATTATAAAGTTATACACCCATAAAAGTTAACAACATTAGAAATGCAAAACACACCATTAGATGTGGAAGGGGGCGATGATTTTGATTCCTTCCAGGGGGAATGCTACTAATATGCGAGACTGTTGAAGAAAAGGAGTTGCTTGTAGCAGGCCTGGGCTGCCCATCAGAAAAAACCGGGCCATCCAACCATGGGACAGGTGACTGCATCCCATCAAAACCAAATCTTGGGTCCTGATAACCAGAAGTTGGGATGCTTCCCAACAGGACACCCCTTCCATAGGAGCTGTTAGAATTGAAAGATGAATTTTGGTAGCTTGGTTTTAGTGGCCCTGACCCCTTGTTTCCGTTCACATTCCCATTTGCAATTCCATTAGCATTTCCCTTGGCCGTTTCTACCGGTAAAGGCACCTGTTCAGTAGCAGCAGAGGTGGAAACCTCCCCTTGAGGTGCCGGGATTTGATTAGGAGTGTATGGGCCACTAGGGGGAGTTTGTGGGTGGTAATAAGTAGTGGGATACTGATACTGTTGAGGCCCATACAGTTGACCATCATGACCCATGGTGGGAACCGGCGAACCTGCTGGGGAGTATGGACCATAAGGTGAATATCCGTAACCATGGTGATACATGAGTGACCCATTGTCCCCATACACTCCCTGTCAAAAAGCAATATACAGATCAAAACTAAATCTTAGAAGACCTGAGAATTGACAAATGACACCCAAGAATGTTCACATGCATGCTAAAAAAGATATTAAAAAAAAAAGGGAAAAAAATTGTTCCACCACAATCTTAGATCCACTATCCTCTACATGTGCAAATATGAGTAAGCACCACAACTTACAGGGGGCATCTCCACTCCATCCGGACTTACATATCTAGAGTAGTCATCCCACTCATTAATAGGCCCATCGTAACCTGAATATTAAAACCCAGAATGATCACAACAGCACCCAAAAAAAAAACATCTCAAAGAATTTGATCATTCTTTTACAAAAATACTTGCAACATTGTTTTAAAATCCAGAATGATCACAACAGCACCAAATAAAACACAGCCCAAACCATAAAGAATTTTGATCATTTTTTTACAACAATCGCTTGCAACATTGTTTTGAATATGAGACTGCAAAATCCTTCAAAAACCCCATAAAGCTAGAGCTACCACCACAGATCAGCTTACCTCCATAATAATAGGCAGTAGACGGATATCCATTAGGAAGATAGCACATGGTTGGATCCATGAAATCCTGAAGAAGAGGGGTAGTGGACCGCTCACAGGACTGAAGTGGACCATTTAGCACTTCACCAGCCTCGACAGACCCATATTGTATTGCTGAAGGCTGTATGAAAAACATTAAAGAACCATCCCATTAGAGATTCTAAATTGATATTCCTATTAAAATTTTAAAATAGACTAACCAGAAAATTTGACAATCTTCAATTCAATGATCAGCATTTCTCAGAAAATGAAATTACCTTCTTGGTGGCCTCAGGAACTTCATGCGTCTTGGTCTGAGAATCTAAAGACAATTTCTGCAGTAGATCTGCAGCTTCTGTAATAGTAACAGTGAAGGAAATAATCTAAAATTCTGAAAACTTTAACTAAAATCTATCAAAATTGCTTATTACCCATACTATCTTAAGAAAATCCAATATGGTTAACCCATTCGTAGATAATTGTAATACAAATTATTGAAGAAACCAAAATATATATATATATATATTGAATCTCCATTCAATTCCCCAAAATACATAGGTAAACAAAAAGCCACTATAATCATATTTCTACAATTCCGATATCAATCACACACAAGTCCAAATAAAAAATAAAAAAAACCTGAAATATAAGAAGAAAAACTAATCCATTCTGAAAAATCCGACGAATCACAAACTCAAAAATCAGATATCTCCAGAAACAACACCTGAAACCAAAACCTCTTCAAAGAACAAAAGAAAACCAAAATTCCACAAAAAAAAGGAGCTTCTTCAACAAACAAAAAAAAATTACTTCCCACTAATACAAGATTCCACATAAATCAATTCTAAAAAAAATCTAAGAATCTCATCGAAACCACCCTTCCATAAACGAAGAAACGCAAACCAATACAACTTCAAATCGACTAAAACCCAAAAGACTCCAGTAAAAAATTCCCTACATCCACCGTTCTCAGATCTATACATAAACCCTAACAGAACTCACAAACCTAAATACACGTAACACAGAACAAAAGGCAAAACAGAAAATCCACTTCAATGGATCTATATGTGAAACGAAGAAGATCCGAGAGAAGGAGAAGTACAGAATAACGAAATCAAAAGCATACCCACATGATAGAAGTTAGTAAGGATACGATCTGCAGGAGGAGCGACAGCTGCCATGATTAGATCTTTAGAGAAGATGAGCTCTTGATGGGAGAACGATACGATTAAACACTAATCCTAACCTTAGAGAGGAAGGAAGGTCCGGGGTTTTGGAGAGAGAGAAACCCTAGGAGAGAGAGAGAGAGGGCTTTGGGGTCAGCCGCCAAGGGGTTTGGATTTTGGCCAAAGAGAGTTTCGATCGTGGAAAAGAGGTGATTCAAATAGCACCACGGCTCCGCCTTCAAAACCGGATATTTTTCTTTTTTCCCTTTGGAGCCAACAAAACCCTAATGGGCTTTGGGAAGCATTTAAGGCCATCTGCCGTTGTTGGGCTGGGTCTATGCAGGTTTCATAAAAACGCCCAATTAGATTGGTTTCTTACCCCATTAATCCTTTTACAAAAGAGTGGCAGCTTTACCCCCATTATTTCTTACATATCCTCTAAAGAAGTTGCAGCTATCCAACGAATTCCTATAGGCTCTGTCTAGGGGATCGGTTTATGAACGCTTCCCTTAACAAACGCTCATCACTGCTCTTTGTCAGGGGTGGATACATCAGCATTGAAAAGTGATTTTCACTTTTTTGAGGGGGCTCATATTAACTTTTCGGCACTGATGCGCCTGCCGCTTGACAAAGAGCAGTGTTAGCATTCGTTAAGGTGAGCATTTTTTATTCATTCACAGTTTTAGCTTTGACAGAACATACACATAAATCAAGACGAATCTCAAAATGGAAACTATGGGTTTTTTTTTTTTTGTAAAGGAAAACTATATGTTTGACTAGTTATATCCCCACCATACATACATACATATATATATATATGGCTTTATCCAGACTACTAGAGGTTCTTTAAACAGTCATCAGAACGACTTGCAGCAGTACCATGCAATAGAGGACATTACGCACTATCAGCTACCATAGTACAGATGTGAGGAAGATCTCAATAAACCAAACTCAATTGACATGCTTCCTAATCCATCACAAATCTGAACTAAGAGAAAAAACGGTACCTCTTATGCCTCCCACCATAAGAGGTCAATATTTCTGCTACACTACCCTTTTTTTTCACCTAGAGAGAGCAACTAAGAGAAAAATCAGTACCAGCATGGCAACAAAAGGCAAAGATAAGTATACTAGCCAAACATAACTCCCAACCCCAAACCCCCCCTTCCACCCTCCCAATTGTTTCAGAATAAGAGGGGAGGTATTTTATAGCTAATCTGCACATACAAAGGCAAAGGAACATAACTCTACATGTCACACTTCTAGTTAAAAGATCTATTACAAAAAAAAAAAAAAAAAAAACTTCTTTAAACTGACTAAAGGATCAAATGTGCCGTGGAAGAACTAAACAGAATCAGGCGCAAAAGCCATGTTTCAAGTTTGGAAAGAACTAAAAACTAGAGTCAGGAGTAAAAAACCTTATTTCAAGATTCAGCTGAGTAAAAAATCCAATGGCTGAAAAATGAAGGTTTTCCAAGTGTTAAGATTACCCATGGATAATATTCAAGTAAAAAAATCCAACAAAGGTTTATAAAACACACTACTTAAATCTTAATAGTCTAAAATCTTCCAAATTGAAAAAAGGAAACCATCTTAGAATTCAGCACCACCAGAAGAAAAAATAAATAGATAAACCACATTGCAAATAATTAAACATTGCAAATAAATGAAAGGGACAAAAACAACAAGATAACCAACAAATAGAAGGTAT
>JAOXJP010000016.1:639110-663569 GCA_025762735.1 Platanus orientalis
GAGTACTCTGTAAGTATATACAAACCCTAAATGAACCAACCCTGAATCAGTCTCACAATCAAACATACTTGACTACCAAGACTTACAAATATTAGAATTACATGTAGTTTGATCCCGACAAAACCATAGGAACACAGAACCATACAAGATAGGGTATGTAGGCAGCCAAAGACTATGTCTCAGGTGCGATTGCAGTGATAACACCATAGGGGTGGTCCATACCAATAAAACAAAATAAATACATACACACACTTCTGCTTGTTGGCACTTGGAAGTTGTCAGGTTAGAAGAGCCACCCTAACAAGGTGGGTAATTGGAGTGCCTAACACCTTTCCCAATTACAACCAAACAGCTTATCTAGATCCATGAAAACCAGACCAGTCTGAGAGTCACCATAGGCCTAAGTGCCTAGCCTGAGCCCTAAAAGGCCCGTATAAGCGTCCAACCCCGTCTGTAAAAAACCGACTTGGTGGCGACTCCAAACAGCCCAAAGTGGGTTCCGGTCCTTTTTCGGGATGCCCACATATGTAAATTCTTACAATAAAATGTTGATTTTTGTATAAATCTGATATGTTTAATCATTTTTATTACATTTGAGTTGTGCGACTTGTACAAGGATAGTGCACATTGTCTTAAGGACATCGACATCAAAGTTTTTAGTCCACGAGAAAAATTAAAGTACATTCTCTCTAAGACATTCAAGGCCTAAAAATAGATTGAAGATATTGAACATATATAAATTAGTGTACATGTGTTACAATATGCACTTGAAGATTCAAAATTTATTTAAGAGGGAATAAGATGCTGACTACTACAATCTCATCAACCTCAACCACATCTTTGCAGTTGATGATGTACTAAATAACTAATTTCGTAAAGGGGATCTAGTACTTGATGGGAAAGGTACATATTGGATTGAGGTAGGACTGCAACAAGCGGTCACGGCTGCTGAGGCTAAGGGTGGAGACTATCAGGATTCGGATGAAAGCTATATGGAGATGCATACATTTTTAAAAAAAAAATTCAAGACCAGATGTCAATGGTGCAGTTGATGCGAGGGATGATGATGTGGTCTAAGTCCAACTCTAGGAGCATACAATGACAGTGGAGAGTGATTAGGTAGATGGGTAGAGTTCTAATGATTATAATGATGGAGATGATGATGCAACTGGTATCATTGGCATGATTTAACCCCCATTTGCATGGTAGTAGATTCTAGCATCCATATGTGAAAAGCCTCCTCATCAAGAAATAGACTCAATTAAAGATCTTATATTTTAACTTCAATTTTGATCATTATTAGAGTTTGAGTCAATGCTAGAGGGATACATATGAGGCTAACCAACAATACTCTATCCCCAATCGCAACAACCATCAATCCCGTGAGTCTGATCCTCCTCCTGATCTACCACAATGTTTATTGTGGCGATGGTGACATTTTAGTGATCTGACAATCTCACATTATTTGGGATGTTATCAATTCATCATGTTTGAATATGATGTAATGATATCTCACTTCAGTTTTACATTTTTTGTTAATTATCTATAATTCTATTCAATATTTCAAATTCTTGACTTTTATACATCTAATATTATAAAAAATATTAATTTTTTTTTTAAATAATGTAGGAAGTCTCTAACTAATGGCATACATCTATTCTAATTTTTTCGAATTTTATGTTTTCTTTTCCAAGTTTTTGCTCAATCTGGCTTTGGCTTGTCACTTGAAACCCAAGCTTAGGTTCGGGTCAGGCTTGTAAGGTGGGCTGGACTTGGCTTGGCTCACAAAAAAAACAAAAAAAAACCAGGTTCAACAACTTAAAAGCCCATTAGCTCAATTTATCTTGGACCAGCTGGTCCGCAGCAGATCGGGCCTGATCCAAGGATTGGGATCACGATCGCAATCCTGAGATTTTGAACCATGTTTTTGACCCCTCTTAAGTAAGGTTGTCAATTGGGTTGTGCTGGTCCGAAGCCTGGCCTAAAAAAGAATCAAGTTGGGCCCACCTAATTCTGGGTTGGGCCAAGTTTTAGCCCAACTTTTAAGCCTGAAGTTTTATTCGGGCTGAGTTTGGACAGACTCAAATTCAACTCAGGGCCTAGCCTAGCACGGTCCGAACTTGTTGGCAAATAATAATTTTATTTATATGATGCTATTAGGTATATATTTTTAAATATATTTATAATTTTAACAAATTTGCTATCATCATTTAGTTTAAGTGTCAAGTGTTAAAAAAATCGAATATAATATGTATTTAGGGACAATTATGGGCCTAAAATCAGCCCTAAAGAAAAGAGTTTTACTTTGGGCAGCCCAAACTCAGCCCAAAGCCTGTTGTTTTAAAAGGGGCTGAGTTTGGGCCCAATTTTTAGGCCCAAAGTTTTATTTGGGCCGAAGCTGGGCTCGGGTAAAACATTTCGGACCGAGTTTGGGAAACCTTTGACCAGCTCAGCCCGGCCCAATTGACTGCCCTACTTGGGTGGATCTTTGAATCGGGTTTTAAAACACGGCCTTCACTCTTTTTAGTTCAGATCCCGCGGACGCTCAAATCTCCTCCTTCTCCTGTCGAGCTCCGAAAAAAGAGGTTCTACAAACCTAAAAATGGTATAGTACACACTCTCCGTCGCTACTAGGATTTCTGTTGGGGTTAGGGCTTTCGCTGATCGTTTCTAGATTCTGTTTTATCTTCATCTACGGTTAATATTAAGTTTGTGCTGATCTTTTTAGGGTTTTTCTTCTTGATTCGCAGGCGCTTCCAAACCAACAAACTGTTGATTATCCTAGCTTCAAGCTTGTGATCGTTGGTGATGGCGGTACAGGTACTTGATTCTCGTTTCGTTTCTTTAATTAGTCGGGGAAAAAAAAGAAAAAACATTCATTTTTTTTTTTTTTTTTATGATTTATAATAAATATAGGGTTCCAAATCGGTTTTTTTTCCTCTTTTTATGCGATTATCAGAATTAAAGATTTGTTTCAGCTTCCATTTTCCTTTGAGTTGAACATCAGAGTTGATTAAATGAGTCTGTAATCTATGCAGGAAAGACAACTTTTGTTAAACGGCATCTTACTGGAGAGTTTGAGAAGAAATATGAGCGTAAGCATTCAAATGTTAGGTTTTTTTAGCTCATCTCTACATTGGTGAATAATGATTTTTGTTTTATAATGAAACTGTAATTCGCAGCAACTATTGGTGTTGAAGTTCACCCCTTGGACTTCTTTACAAACTGTGGAAAGATCAGGTTCTATTGCTGGGATACTGCTGGCCAGGAAAAGTTTGGTGGACTGAGAGATGGATATTAGTAAGTGAATCCTTGTGTCTGCATCCGTTGCTATCATTTGTAGGTTTTTGTGAAATGCGGAATTCCTCTATATTGCTCTTATTATATTGGATTGCTGAAGATATAATAGTGTGCCCATGCAACTTGTTTGTAGCTGAGAATTACTATATGGTTTTTTTTTCCTTGTGGTTTCTTAGGTAGGTTCAATGCTGTCATAAAAATAAAATGTTTTCTCTCATTTAATTAAACAATTTCTTCATACTTGAGAAAGATTCCATTTGCTTTATATGTGTTTGTGTTTGTTAGCTAGGTTCATTATGTTAAGTTGGGAAATAATTTAAATTTTCTTATGGTCATACAGTGTCTGGTAGCTGAAGTGATTCAGCTTGAACCTGTTTTCTGTTCAGCATCCAGGGCTGTTCTGATAACAGTGACTGAGATCACCTTTTACTTATTATATTTTTTCTATCAGATCTGTTTATATGTTCAAATTATCATAGGTAGAATATGAGAAGTCAGATGTATCTCTCATTTTATGTCTGAATTTTATTTTTACTTGTTTTTATTTCTGTCAGATATGCTTATTCACATGATTATTATATGTAGATTAACAGTATGATGTTTAATGACTGCTATATTGTTGGATGAAATTCTCATTTTATGTCTGAATTTCATTTTTGTGGTTGTTGAGCGTCCATGAAACTCTTTAATGAAAGAATTGTTTTTTAAATGACTTTTCCATTGCTGTTGAAGTCGAAGTTTGTGAATCTTTATATCCTATAATTGTTTGGAATATTTTTGTGACGAATGAATCATATTACTTGCATAAAAATTATATTACTTTTACTTTGTGCCTATGTCTGTTGTTTTTGGTCAAACATTGGCAATTTTTTTTCTTTGTTTTTTTACAAACTAATTGCTGATAACATTTTATCATAATGGCATGGATCTCCTTTTTTTATTACTAATCAAAAATAAAAAATAGAAAGGAGCACAAATCTCCTGCTTTTATTATCATCTTGGTGGTTCTGTTATCGGAAAGTTAGTGTTCTATCTCTGTAGGGCATGTGGAGAGGAGTAGCATACAAATCAACTAATTGTATCTTTTCATTTGACTTAGTCTTTTTTAACTTCAATTATCTAGTTAAACAGAAATCAAGAGGACCTAGAACCAAGTGATAACATTAGGTCTCCTCAATTATCTGAAATACCTTCATTGTGCTCTAGCCTACTGACCATTCAAATTTTGATGAGAGCATAAGTCAGTTGAGCAATCTAAGAAGGTACCTAACTCATTAGTTCAACATAAATCAAGAAGACCTAGAACCAACTGATAACATTATGTTTCCTCAATTACCTGAATTACCTTCATTTTGCTCTAGTCTTATGTCTATATAACGATTTACTACAACAGTTGAGCAACCTAAGAAGGTACCTTACCTGCTAAGTGGTGGGCCATCTTGTTTGCTGGGGTGAGGAGCAATGAGGATTAAATGGATGTTGTAGTACATTTCTTTTGGTCATTTAATTCTCTGCCAAAAGTTATTTTTCTTCTAAGTTATCTCCAACTGCTATCTTGTCCATTGGCTCTACTCAAGGTTCAAAATGTTGGTGTTGGTGTCGGTGTCGATGTCGGTGGAAATGTCGGTCAGGCCTAAATAAGACATATGTCGGAAAAGTCGGAAATGTTGGAAAGAAATATTGTAAAAATTATGAAAACTTAGGAAGCATATTCTAATCAATCTACATAAGCATAATGGAACAAATAGATTCATTAAGAATGATAGTTTATTTTAATACATAATTGTAGCTTATTTTAGTATCCTTGTATTATAATATTTTTTAAAAAGACACATGCATACATAATGGTTGAAAAACATATTGTAATATAACTGGATAAACATAAAGGAACAAGTTAATTCTCTTCCTTTTCTTTTTTCTTCTCTTTTCCTTCCTCTTCCTCCTTCTAATTTCTTTGGAATTTATCGTTTTTCATATAATATTTTAACATAATAACACAATATTTACATTAGGCAATAATACACAGCAAAAGAGAAATATTCGCTCATCATGTTGACATTGTATGTCATGTTGACTGAAACTTGAAGTTTTATAACGAACTTAATGTTTCGTGTTGGTATAGGGATATGTCGTGTCGGTCTTAATAGACATGGATGTATGTCGGGAGATATATAAGACTTTTCGAGACATTTGATACCATGGCTCTACTTCCAATTCTGCTCTTGGGCAGATTTGCATTTCCTTTTGTCAAGGAGCCTTGTATTATTCCTTTTTCTCTTTCATAGATAATCATTATTAAAAAAACAAAAGGAAAGAGAGAAGCAACGACAACAAGAAGCACCAAGAAGGTGCAAAAGGAAAGGAAAATTACAAAAGGAAAAGAAGAGAGGAAACAAGAGGACCCAGATAACAAAGAACCACAATTAGATTGACTTACCTCAAAATTGAGCCCAAACCTCCACATCAAAGTCCATGGATATGGAAATCTAATCAAAAAGCCTATTGAAGGCCGACATGTATAAGCCATCTAGAGAGGAGAAGATGCCATAAAAAATTTGTTCATTCTTTTCCTTTGAAATACCCCAACAAATTACCCTAGGTTAATAAGGCTAGATGACATTAGGAATGCTATCCAACTCCCTAGACACCACCTCGAGATAAGGTCCCAAAAGGACAAAGGAAAAAACCATGAGATATTGAGCTGAATAAGAAAGAAAATCCAAATATGATAAACCAGATGATCCACCATCTCTTCCTTACTCATGCACATGACACATGTATTAGCCAAGTTTCAGCCTATATTCTTTGAATAGTTTAGGGTAAGAATTTTATCCAGGTAGGTCGTCCACCTGAAAAAATTAACCTTGGGTGGAATGAAAGGCTTCCAAATGCTTTTATGGGAAAAGACCCAGAAGTGGAATTTGAGAGATCGAAATTTAATGACTGTGTGTTAAAGATATCTTTCTTATCCAAACTCCACACCCAACCATTGACCACCCCTGGAATTAGATGCAACTTATTAATCCGTCTCAAAAGCCTCAGGAAATCTTTGATCTCCCAATCATTCAAATTCCCCTTTAATCTATGAACCCAACCACCACCATCAACCTCGAAATCAAAGTTATCAGCTACTGAACTCCCTTTATTTACAACCATGTTGTAAATAACATTAATATCCAACTTGAGAGGGATATCCCCACAGAAAAGATCCTCCCAAAACCGAATGTCTTTACGAAAATTGAGCTTAAACTTAATAAAATTCCAAAAACTGAGCTTTTGTATTATTCTTTAAAAAAAATTTTTTTTTGATAAATATATGTTATTTAATAAGTACAAAAAGAGGGAGTGGCTAAATAGTATTCTTCACTCACATGTGAATGCAGTATTGAACCAATGATTTCTATATCTGATTTGATATTGAGCCTTTGATTCTAATTGTTGTATTTGGTAATATTCATAACATACATGCTTTTTTTTAATGATAATTGCTTTTTCTTTTTAATGAAACATGCATATTTCTACTGTAGGCGATAAATATCCAAGTTCTTAGGATGTGATTATCTATCTCATTGTACGATTCATAGAACATGATTATATCTGTAAATGTTTCTCTTTGCAAGATGATCATGGGATTTATTAAATACAAAATTAGATATTTTTGTCTGGTCACATGTAGTGCATGTTTTTTCTTTGCCTTGTGACTCTTCATAATAGTTTCAGTGTTCTTTTAAAAAAAAAATTACATTGATAGAATAGCAGTGATAACCAAGAGCCTGATTGATGAATGGGATCTTACACCGTGAGTATTTTTTTCCCTTGAATTTATGTTTAAAGTGAATTTTTGAAACCCAATGACTTGGAATTTAATTGTCAGTCCTTGTATATCGGAAAGTAACATTAGGGTCCAAAGGATCACCTTGAAAATTAAAATATCCCCTTGGATATGCTATCAATGGGTTTCCAAGGGTATTCTAGACTTTCTTTTGGGAAATTAATTTTCTTTCTGAGGTCTCTGCCATATTTATTTCTCCCTGGTTACTGATGTTCCAAAGATTTAAAGTGATCTTACTGCTCAAGGCTGCTGATTTAATCTTTGAAGTAGTTTAAGTACAGTGTTTAGATGTAAATATTGCGTGTGCTGAAAAATAATACTGTGCTATCTGCAGCATCCATGGACAATGTGCAATCATCATGTTTGATGTTACTGCACGGTTAACATACAAGAATGTTCCTACATGGCACCGGGATCTTTGTCGGTGCGTCCAATAAACATTCCGAATGACTGTTTTCTTTAACTTTGTGGCTGTCCAATCTCATTCCCCTGAGATGTCTTGATTATGTATCTGACAGTATTCCTTGATGGGAATCACAGTGTGTGTGAGAATATCCCTATTGTTCTGTGTGGAAACAAGGTTGATGTCAAGAACAGGCAGGTGAAGGCAAAGCAAGTTACATTTCACAGGAAGAAGAATCTCCAGTACTATGAGATCTCTGCGAAGAGCAACTACAATTTTGAGAAGCCTTTCCTCTATCTAGCCAGAAAGCTTGCCGGGTAATGGAACAATCTAAATTCATTTTCCTTTTATTTTGTCTACAGAATGCAGCAGAAAACATTTAATACTAGAAATTGCTTTGGTGTTGTAGGGATTCTAATCTCCACTTTGTTGAGTCCCCTGCTCTTGCTCCTCCTGAAGTGCATATTGATTTGGCCGCGCAGCAACAGTAAGTATTTTAGCATCTCTTTACTTGCTTTCTTACCCTAGTCTAACTTTTGGTGAGAACAGAGCAGAAAGCAGATAAAAATTTGGAAGCTTCTTTTTTATATGTGTGTGTGTGTTTTAAATTTAATTTAAACTTTTTTGGAAGCATTTGTTGCATCTAGGATGTTGAAAGGCCTTGATTTACAATTACTGTCTTAATTTAAAACAGAAGAAATTTTGAGTCTGATATTTGTATTCCTTGTCTTCTTGGGGATCTTAGTGTTGGTTGCAGTGTGCCAAATTTTTTTTTTTTTAATTTTTTAATTTATATTCTTTTGGACATTTGTGGGATGTCCAGGAACAGGCCTTTGGGTACAGGTTATGACCCGGCCCTTCTATCCAACTTTGAATAAGCATTTGTTTAAAAGTCAAACTTGTATTGATTGGTGATAGTTGTTGTTGCTGTTGTTTTGTTTTTTCCCTTTCTTAAGACCAGTGACCCAAGTATATTTCTTTGGGAAACAAATTGCTATTGGGTATTATTTTCTATTTGTAATGGAACTGGATATATTTAGTCAAGCACCTGAACTGTCATTATTATTATTTAAATCCTTACCTTGTCCCATGTTTGGTGGTTTTTACAGGCATGAGGCTGAGCTTGCTGCAGCTGCTAGTCAGCCTCTTCCTGATGATGATGATGATGCGTTCGAGTAGGGGTTGATGGAGAGGTCTCGATGTTATCTTATCCTTTTTATTGTCTCTTCCCTCTTGTTATGAATTGGTTTCTTAATTTTTTTTAATACAATATAAACGATCTGTTTATCAGGATTGGGTTCAAATGTTGAGGATGATATTATTTATTGGGTCTGTGCTTTTAGGTGTTCTTTGAAGAACTCCATTAAGGTAAAGTACTGCAATTTGACATGTCTAATAGCTAAATATCTATAAAAATTGTGTGGTCACCATATATTTACCTATGTGATTTACTTAATACATCAATTTTTTTATATTTTTTTGAGTTTCAAAATCACTAAATTTCCATTGTTTTGGAATATTCTAGTGGGCTTTTCTCCATAGCTCCTTAGGGTGAAATATCCATCAAAATCAAAATTTTATTCCTTTATTTTGACTATTTTATACCAAACTTTCATCAACGGGGTACAGTAAAAGATTAAATGGATTGCTAGGCACTAGGGTATGTGCTGTTCTTGAAAGTGAAAGACTTGTTTATTGTTTAACTTCTGGGGTGAGAGTCGACGAGTAAAATGGTTCCACGTGCTCATAGAAATGGGGAAAACAATGGGGTGAGCAAGCTTAACACTAATTGTGAAATCGATTAAATAGCATCTGTAGCAAGATAGAAACCCTAAATACTAGGGGAAGTGTGCATTCCAGTTTGACTATGTTGCCCTCATCAAACTCCTCTTTTCATCTCAGGTCTTAGTTCTACAAACCTTTACTGCATAAATCATGGTGATTTGAAGCTCTTCTGTGGTCAGTAGAAATTGGTACTGTATGCTTCATAAACATATAATAATAAACGCCCACCACCTGGACCCCTGACCATAGAAAAGTGAACATAATGCAGCTTCCAAGAATAATTTCAGTGCATTTTCTAGTCTTTTTGGGGCTTTTATGGGCATCCTTTAATCATTAGTTGTTTTTTTGCCTTTGGTTAGGCAATTTATTATATTCTTCCTTTTTCAAGCTTTTTTTCCCCATATCTTCTTTGTATTTACATATGAATTGTTTTCTTCTTTTGCTTTTATTTATTTATTGTTAACTTGTTAATCCTCTTATCTATTTTTTAATCAGTTGCAATTCTAGGATTTATCTTTGATTTTGGATTCAAAATAGTTTTAGAACCTTGCCTATCTATTTAATTTCAAATTCAGATCTCTATCTCTCGTATGGGTTTCCTTGAGTCAAGAAAATAGAGTTTAGTTTCAAGGTTCTTGTCATTTCCCCATAAGTATCCTTTAAACCTCTCTCTCTCTCTATATATATATATATATATATATATAAAACTGGGGAATCAAGAAACCCTGTTTCCAGTTGTTTCATGGTGTCATCGCACTGAACTGTTCTCATTAAGAAACTAACAGACATAATGTCATCTTATCACTGCCTTATTGATGGTTGGAAAAAATAAAAAGAGTCTGGGTTGCAAAGGATAAATTAAAGGAGGCTACATAGGAGGATGGCTACCCTCTTAAATCATTGGTAGAAATGAAAAGCTCTGACAAAAATGTGGTGAATTTATCCTGACAAACCTGCCGCAGTGAAGTTTGGTTTCTGTGTTGTTCCTTTTGATCTGTTCCATTCTGTTCAATTAGGGTGATCCCTGACCAATTTCTTTGGTGAGCAAAATAGAACTGTTAGTGAAAAGAAAGCATATAATGGAGTAGCTTTGAGAATGTTATCAAGAAGGGAGGATTTGGAGCCACTGAAGACAAGTTCATAGTGCTTCAGATCTGCAGAGTTCACAGCAGAAGAAAATGTCTCTTTTCCACTGGATTATCACTACCCAAGTACCTAGTAGGGTCGATTAGGACACTCCCATTATGAAGAAAGACTAAAGAATTGTCTTTGTTAGGCGGTAACTACGGAAAAATTACAAATTTTTGGGTGCCAATTAACTTTTAAAATCCAGCATAGACTACAGGAAAAAAAAAATTGTTTTCCCCCTGGTTTTGAAGAATTTAGCCTTTAGCAGATTTAAGGGTGAATTCCTTAGGATCTGGTTACAAATACATGGCATCTTGAACTGTGGTAAACATTTTCCTTTACCCCTCCCCCCAACAACAACAACAAAAAGAGAACTGTAGTAGCTGGGATAGAGATGGCTGTGATTACATTAACTGTCAACCGATAATCTTTAACATCCAAGAGGTTCCAGCAATGGTTTATGGGTCAACATAATAGATTACTTTGATATCCAAACCAGGAGAGTTTCATCTGCTAGGACTAAAGGGTTAATGCATTGGAACCTAAAAAATTATGTCATTCTACCAATCAAAGGCAAAGAACATTCACCCTCCCCTGTGGGCTAAGGCAAAGAAACAAAAAAGAAACGTAGTGTAAGAACAGAATAAAACAAGATAAAATTTTGGGTTTGAGTAGAAAGAAAAACTGAAATGTTCCTTAGCCAGCATTGAGCAAGAACAGAGTGCAAATATTAAAGGGAAAATCTTGATATTGAAATATAAAGAAGACGAACACTCCTTGGGCAGTTGGGCAAGTCTGAGCACTAGGAACAAAAAAGAACAAAAATAAAGAATAGGAAGAAGGAGCATGCAAATGGAAAAAGCGTGAACAAGAAAAATATTTGAAGGCAGGCACATGTTGAGAATATGATCAGCTTGACTTGAATAATCTGAAATATCTTTGAGATAAATGTAATAACGTGAAGGTGACATATCTTTGTTGAGGATAATCCTGCTATTCCTGCCATTTTCAGAATATGAAAAGGAAAATCTACCTACTTGAGAATGTTGGGCTACAACTACATCCAGACCACCATTTCCATCTTCGTCTTGAGCTGAACCCCTTCTACCAAGACCACCACCACACCCCGAATTTGATACAACTCTTGTGATCGTAAAAAAAAATAAAAGAAAAAAAAAATGAGGGAAGAGAAGGCTGATTCAAGGTAGTCGGGCCTCCAAGTTCACTAAGAACGTTCAATATTCAAGTTTACTGATTCTCATGAAGCATTATACTTTAACGTTGAAAACATGAAAATAAGGAAATTAAAGCAAATATGTTATGCCAACTACTGATGAAGAGGAGATTGTGGAGGTGGTGCCTTGTAGCTAATGAATATGGAAGATTTATGTTGGTTGGAGCATTTTAGGAAGGTATGCAAGCATTCAAGGCGGTGGTGATTTGTGGCTGACGACTATGGACCAAAATTGATTAATATGGATTAATATGGAAGGTATGGAAGATTGTTGTCCCCCACCCTTGAAACAACACTTGTCCTCAAGGCTTGAAGTATGGGTAATGTTACTGAATCGTTGATCATAATTCCCATGTGCAGTTCTTGCGGTGCAGTTCTTGCACATTGAATAAGAACCTCGATGATAGCATGATTCTGTCGTTTGAGTGTTCAACGATCAAGAATATCCAGGGGTTCCACTTGGATGATACAATCCTCATTGTTTTTTGGTGAATTGGTAGAGACGATGGTATGAGAGCCCAACTGATTTTAAGCTAGAGACATGAAAGACTCGGTGTATATAGGACCCTTCTGGCAACGCAAGTTTGTAGGAAATATGCTCAATTCTCTCTATTATTTGGTAGGGCCCAAAGAACTGAGGGGCTCATTTCACTGAGTGGTAGAGGGTGACTGGACTGACCGTACGGTTGTAAATGTAGGAATACCCAACCATCCATTGAAAATTCATGTTCTAAATGCTTCTTATCCATTTGCAATTTCAAACGTTCATGTGCTCCTTGTAAATTATCTTTCAAAGTGCGTAGTAAGGAATCACAACTTGGTAACTCGATATCAATTTGGTAGATTAGATATTTGCCATCCTAAACATAGGAACACCTAATCACCCATTGAAAATTCATGTTTTGAATGTTTCTTATCAGTTGGCAATTTCATATGTTCATGTGCTCTTCGTAAATTATCTTTCAAAGTGCGTAATAAGGAATCACAACTTCATAACTCGATATCATTTGGTGGATTAGAGACTTGCCATTGTATGAAATAAGGGAAGGAGGTGGATAACTATTGGTGTAGTTTAGTGTTTGTAAAATAGTGGAGATATGTGTCTAAGGTGCGGCTTACCACCTCCATTCAGGGTGATAAGTGGTGCTCATACACACTTGAGTGCCATTTAGAAGCCAAAGCTCCTTCTAAAATGTTCTAAAAAAAATGGAATCACGATCACTTACAATGGACTTTGGCATGCCATGAAATTTAAAAATATTGTTGATGAAGGCAGTTGCAACACTTGTTGTATGTATGGATGTGATAATGACACAAAATGAGCAAATTTTAACAATTGGTTCAATACAACAAAAATAACACTGTAGCCTGGAGATTTTGGAAGTCCTTATATAAAATCAATGAAGATGCAATCCATATATGAGTTGGGATGGGTAGGGTTGCAAAAATCCAGTTGTTTGCATATTTTCGTACTTACTCCGTTAAAAAAGATCCCATTCACGAACATAACGTTTAATTTTGTGTTTCATGCCTCACCAATAAAAAGTGCGTACAATATGCTTTTTAAATGTTATTGTATCTGGAATGCCCTACAAAAGATGCATAATAAAATTCCCTTTTGATGTTCGAGAGAATGGAAGCGGTGAAAGGTAGCACGATTCGATCCTTTCGTCGCAATAATGCATCATGGAATGAGTAGTGAGGTAGAATTTCCTTCTGTATAGTGATACAATGAATGATGTTCTATAAAACAGTCATCCTTGTAGCCCTCTTTTATGTTATCTAATCGGCCGAAATGGGTTGAGATAGAGAAAAAATGATTCCATTTTTAGACTGTTGAGATAGTGCAGTTGTTGCGGTGTTTTTGGTATCATTTTTTTAAACAATCTCGTAGTGACGACCCATGAGCTTTGTTAACCACTTTTGTTTAATAGTGGTAGCAATTCGTTGACTGAAGAGATGCTTGAGGTTTACATGGTTTGACTTGATAATGAAATGACGGCCAAAAAGGTAGGGATACGACTTATACATAGCTTGCACCATTTCTAACGACATCTTTTCATAGGTTGAATACCCTAAACTTCTACATGATAAGGCTTTGCTAAGGTAATTGGTCAGCCTTCTTGCATGAGGACACTACCATTTCCCGTGTTGGAAGCATTGCATTCAAGAACAAAGGTTTTTGTGAAGTCGGGTGAGACAAGGACATGAGCCTTTGTCATTGCATGTTTAAGGGCAACAAAAGTCTTGGAGGCTTCTTCCGACCATTGAAAAGAATCTTTTCAAAGAAAAGATATTAAAAGGCTGCCTAATTGGCTATAATGGGAGATAAATTTTCTGTAGTAGCCTGTGAGCCCAATAAAACCACATGAGCCCTTGACTATACGTGGTTCAGGCCAGTCGACCATACAAACAATTTTTTGTGGTTCAGCTTGTACCCCATCATGGGAGATAATGTGACCAATGTATCCAACAGTAGCACGTCCAGAGGTACATTTAGAGCATTTAACAAACAGTTTATATTGCTGTAAAAGTTTGAGAGATGGTGACACGATGCAAAAAATGAGCTTTCCAATCCTTATTATAGATGAGTATATCATCGAAGAAAACCAAAATGAGCTTACGTAGATGATCCCGGAAGATGTCATTCATTAAACTCTGAACGCCAATGGCACGTTGGTATAGCCAAAGGGAATGACGAGAAATTCGTAGTGGCCTTCATGACCATGAAGCTAATTCAATAATTCATCGACAATTGGAATTGTGGGTTTTGATTGTGAAGTCATTCAAAGTGCGATGATCAACACACATTCGCCGTGAGCCGTCTTTTTACAAACTAAAAGCATGGGTGATGAATATGGGCCGGTATTGGGCCCAATGATACCTGATTCACACATTTATTTGACAATCTTTTTTATTTCCTTTTTTAGAAAATATGGGTTCCTAGGTTTGCTACCAGGAAGATGAATATGATGGTCGTGTGTGCAAGGTGGTGATAGGCCTGTGGAAGTGTTGAATACATCCTCAAAACGCACCAAAGTGGTGGCAAGATCAGCATGAATATTTGATTGGGGTTGATTCCTTTAGAGTTTTACAGCTGGATGAGAACCCTTCGTTTTCTTTTGTCAACTATTTGTTGAATCAAGTGTTTGCCCATGAGCTCCGATGTGCTATTTTGAAAGCCATGTAACTGATAATCGGTTTCATTTAGCTAGGACAACATTTGAAGTCGTGCGAAATTCCCTTGAACCTCACCTAATGTGTTAAGCCATTGCATTCCCAGCACCATATCATAAGTCGTAAATGGTAAAATATGACAATTGACGATGCAATGAAAATTATTCAGATGGAGGGGTAAATCACAATGCATCCCTTGCTTAGAAGTATTTTTCCATAAGCTAAAGCGACCTGAAAAGTTTGATCGTTGGTCATTGTGCAGCCAATGCACCTAGTGAGCCCACCCTTGTAAAGTTGACAGTGTTTCCCGAATCAACTAGAATACATATGGGAAGATGCTTCAAAAACCCTTGGATGTGCATTAGACGAGGCCCGGTTGACCCTACAAGAGCATGCGGATGATTCCTCCTCATTGGTTTGGTGCTCATCATCTTCCTCATGGTCAAATCCTTCGATTAGAGAGAGTTGACCCTTACAATGATGTCCAAGACTGATTTTTTCATTACAATTATAGTAGAGACCCTTCTTACGCCACTCATGGAGTTCAACGGGTGTGAACTTCTTAGGAGAAGGGAGGTTCTCTTTCATGTATGGTTCAATGGTAGGGCATGTGGGTGTAATGGTTGTCGATTGTATCATCTTTGAGCTTGTTCTGATTCTTCATGCAAGGCATCAAGTTGATAATGGCTGAGTGTGACATGCTGGAACATTTTGACAACTACTAGAATGTCTTCTCGTAGGCTAGAGACAAAGCACCCAATGATGAAGGATTTTGGAAATTGTAAATTCTGATTGATGGGTCTTTCAAATTGTGTCTGATATTCTCGAACAGTTGAAGTTTCACGTAACTTTGTTAAAGCTCTGCTTGGATCTTCACTTTTAGGTGCCCCAAATTGTGTGAGTAGTGCATGTGAAAATTGAGGCCATGAGACCTTTCCCATTGTTTTTTCCATCCATTGGAACCGAGGAATAGCATCACTTGTTAGATGCATTGATGCTATCTCAACCATTTGATCATCAAGTATTTGATTAAATTGTTGGACTTTTTCAGTAGTTTACATCCATCCATTTGGATCTTCGCCATCAGAGCATAAAAGACCAAGACGAAAAGAGTGCATTTGTTGATGATGGTTCCCCTTGCTTCCTCGTCGATGATAAGAATTCTCGGGTTGGTCATTTTCACATCCGCGATTGATCTACAACATCAATCTGAGTTTTAAGATTTGTTAATTTTTGTAAATTTCAACCAATACTTTGCTCTATGATTCTTGGCCTTTGAGATTTTTTATTTCAGCTTCCACCTTTTCAAATCTGATACCATACCCATTGTTCGTCATGGCCCGAGGAGCCCCGATTCCGATACTAAATGGTGTGATCTTTCTTTCTTTTTTTTTTTTTTGATAGATAAAGAGTAAAGAAAAAGGGAATGCATGAGTAATACATCCCCTAACCTAAGGGGCAGACAACAAAATAACTTTATCCCACTCAAACATCCAATCAGAAAATTTAAGCTCCCTAAACATTGGTAAATGGGACATCTAATGGAACATGCAGGAGAAGACCACATTCGGGATCTTCCAATCCTCCACTGCCTTGTCTTAAAAAATTCTATCATTTTGTTCCATCCATATCACCCAACAAATGGCCAAAGGAACACAATTCCATAAGGCATTTCCTCTCAACGATAGGGATTTCATTTTCCAACCTTTCCAATCGTGAAACACCTATTTTATATTTTCTTGCATAACCCAACTCAACTCAAATCTGTTCAAAAATAAATTCCAAGTACTCCTAGCCACCGGACAACGCACTAAGAGGTGAGTAGCCAATTTTGCTTCCTTGCAACACATCACACATCTATTTGGATGGCAGAATCCTCTCGTAATTAACTTATCCATCGTTAGGATTTTCTCCCAATAAGCTAACCACACGAAGAAACTAACCTTCATGGGACTAGATACCTCCTTGAGAACTTCCAAAGCGTGAACTGAAAGATCTCCTCTTCAAGGCTTTTATAGAAGAAATACACCGAAAACATTTCTTTCAAAATTTTGGACCAAATACACCTATCATCTTCAATCTCTGAACCCAATCTCATATTCTCAAGCTTATATATCAAAGTTGCCACCTCTACCATTTCCCAATCATTAAGATTTTTTCTCAATTTGAGGTCCCACCCTTTATGGCCACCTTGCTCCCCCACATGCTGCCTTACAGTACCTTCTTTAAGAGTCGCCAAGTTATAAATATTAGGAAACTCCCTTCTCAAAGAGTCATTTTCACACCAAAACATCAGACCAACATCTCACCCTTGTTTCCCTCTGCACTGAGAAAGAAATAAATTATGAAAAAGACTAACTCCTTTGCAAATGCCTCTCCAAACACTACAACCATGAGGGCCATTTGGAATATTGCTCATCCAGCCCATATCCTCCTCCCCATACTTAATCGAGATCAATGTTCTCCAAAGAGCATTCCTCCCCTCGCCGAATCTCCCCAACCATTTTTCCAGTAAAGCTTTATTCATGAATTTCAAGGACCGCACCCCCAGACCACCTTTATCCAAAGGCCTACACACTTTATTCCATTTTATCAAATGGAACTTTAGAGAGCCATCATAATCATCCCAAAGAAAATCTCTGGATTTTCTCCAACCGCTGAATGATAGAAGCTGGGGCAAGAAACAAAGAAAGAAAATACAAAGGCATACTTGAGATAACACTTTTAATAAGCACTAACTTCCCCCCTTTTGACATGAATTTGTTTTTCCATGAGGATAGACGCTTTTGAACCCGCTCAACTACCGGCTCCCACAGTGCTTTAGCTTTATATCTCACTCCTAAGGGTAAACCTAAATATTTCACTAAGAGATTTTCCACTTGACAATCAAATAGCTCAGCCAACCTAGCCACATTATCCACCCTACCAACTGCCATCATCTTGCTTTTCTGTAAATTCATTTTCAATACTAATGTTGCTTCGAACATCAAAAGGATGCATCTCAATGCTTTAACATAGGCCTTTATTAGCTTTAAAAAGAATAGAGTATCATCAGCAAATTGTAAAATAGAAATCGTAGGACCTTCATCTCCCATCCTACATCCTTCCACCAAACCACAAGACACAACTCTTTTCATCAACAATGTAAGAGCCTCAGCTACCAAAATAAACAACAAAGTGGATAAAGGATCACCCTGACGAAGCCCTCAACTACTTGGGAAAAAACCTTGTAACACCCCATTCACAAGGACCAAAAAAGAAGCCGACGACGCATACACCTTTATCCAATTACACCATATAACACCAAAACCCATTCTTTAGAGGACTGACAATCAAAAATTCCAATTTACATTATCATAAGCCTTTTCCATGTCAATTTGAAGAACCAACCCCTTTATCAGGGATTTTGGCCACCAGTCAATTCATTCATCACTATAAGGCTACTGTCCAAAATCTGTCTTCCCTTCACAAAGGTCCCCTGCTCCTGGGAAATCAAATCATTTAACACTCTTCCCAATCTTTGTGAGTAATTTATAAACACTACTCAGTAAGCAAATGGGTCTAAACTCATTTAACACCTTTGCACCATTCTTTTCCAGGATCAAGGAAATAAAGTTCGAGTTAAGGCTTCTATACTAGGATGCCCTCTGATTAAAGTCTCTCAGCACAACCATTACATCATTTTTAATCACCTCCTAAAAGACTTTGTAGAACTTCATAGGAAATCCATTTAGATTCGGGGCCTTCTCCTCCTTCAGAGATGCAAGAGCTTCTAGAACTTCCTCTTCTGAGAACGACTTCTCCAAATCTTCCTTTTGCTGCTTTAACACACATTTAAAATGCAACCCTTCTAGAATGGGATGAACCCCAAAAAAGTTCTTTAAACAAAGAGGTAAAATAATCCACCACTATGTTAGCTATAACTCGTGGCTTTGTTACCCATTCCTCTCCTATCTGAAGTTTATCCAGGAAATTGGTCTTCCCATTTAAGTTCGCAATCTTATGAAAAAATCTTGTATTTTTATCTCCTTCCTTCAACCAAGAAACTCTCAATCTCTATTTCCAACTAATCTCTCCCATCAAAAACCATCTCATATACTCTCTTTTTTCCTCTTCTCGCATGATCTTCTCAACTTCGGACAAAACCCTTTGTTGTTCTTGCCTATCCAAGCCACCAATTCTCTCCAAAAAAACCTTTTTCTTTTCTACTATATTGCCCAACACCTCCTCATTCCATCTTTTAACTTCTTTTTTAAATGCTCTCAACTTTTCATTGAATACAAATCCAGCCGATCCTTCAAACTTCACCTCTACCCACCCTTGTTTAACTTTCTCAACAAAACCATCAACCTCCAACCACATTAATTCAAATTTGAACAGCCTCGGACCCCCACTCTTCCACCTGCAACATGATCGGAATATGATCCGAGATAGTATTTGGAAGTGCAATTTTTCTCGTAGACTGAAATTGCTCCTCCCAATCCTCAGACATCAACACCCTATCTAACCTACTAAAGGATGGTCTATCCTGCATATTCGACCACGTAAAATCTGCTCCTTCAAGCGGCGCTGCGATGGATCCATTAACTGATGAGAAGAAATAAAATCTGAGAATCTTCTCATATGGGTTGAGCTTCTACCCCCTCTCAATCTTTCCGATGGGAATCTAACAACATTAAAATCTCCCATAATACACCAAGGAAGCTTCCACTCCTACACCCTATCCAACTCCTCCCACAACACCTTACGTCTTCATTGTTCACAGAACCATACACTCCCGAAAACATCCAAGCAAACAAACAAGCAGAAGAATAACATTTAATGGGAATAGAGTGGGAGTCAATATGTACCTCAGATATGTCTATAGAATTTTTGTCCCAAGCCACCAAAACACCACCAACACTACCCGATGTCTCTTTATGCACATAACCAAAATTCTCCCTTCCCTATAGCAGAGACTCCACCCTCCTAGAAAGCTTAATCATCTTAGTCTCCTATAAAAACATCAACGAAATCTTCTTACTTCAAATATAGGCCTCTAATGTTCCATGATAGGATATATAATTTTATTGTGCAACTTATCCAATTTAGGCTCATCTTCACTCTTTCCCTCTCGCCACCTCCTCTTACTTTAACCCCTTCTCAGCACCGGGCCTTCATAATTTATAGAAAACTCTAAGTTTCTCACCTCTCTTTCACCCCTACGCCCTAAACGTCTGATCAAACATCTCCCCTTTTCTTGATTAAAGCCTCTCCACCGCTCTATTTCTTTGAACAAAGCTTCCACCTTCTCCTCCATGCCCTTAAATGAAATTCTCATTCTTTTGCTAATTTCTTTCACCTGTTTGAGCACCCATCTTGAAGAGGAAGGAGGATGGAGAAGCAGAATAGGCTCTTCCTTAGGAATCCAATCATGAATAAACTCACCCCTTTCACCAGCGATTATATTGGCATCCTCAATCAACCACAACGCCTTAGGACCCTTATTGCCCCCCCCCCAATTAGGGATTTCTGGAAGAAGTTCTCAATCTTCCAATTCAACTTTGTCCCCCCACTAGTCATATACCTGGGGATTGTTTGTTAACTCACTACAACCAGCATCATCGTCCTTCCTCCTCTCCCTTTAAAACCAGAAATCGCTAGCAGTCCCTCATCCTGTAATCAACAAGCCTCCTGAACCCCCCACTAGGCCTAAACCAACTTCCCTCCGACATTTGATCCAAGGAGTCAGACTGCTCCGACTCCACCCAGATCTTCTTTCCTTTGCCCTTAACCCACCCGGATCTAACATTGCATCCTTTCATTGTTGTCCCTTCTCGAATGCAAAAGCCCTTATTATTTGAGTAATCACTTCCAACCTTGCTCCTTAATTCCTTATTTCACTCACCCCTTCCTTCCTTCCTTCCTTTCCCCTATCTTTCCACCACCTTAATAGGGTCAGGTTTAAATTCACCAAGTCCCTCTTCGGATATGAAGCTGAATTTAAATATGATTTGGATTTAATCATGGGCCTCACCCCATTAACGCCTTCCTTAGTGAGCCTCTTAGGCTTCGGCCTAGATTTTACATTCCTAGGCCCAACATCATTTCATATGGGCCTATAGGACCACCTTTCCTTCGGTTTAAAGACCTCATCCACCCGGTTTGAACCAAACCCAAAACCATCCCTTTTATCTCACTTCTAGCCCTTATCTCTTCTCCACGATCCTTCCGCCCGTACTGTTTAGACTCCCTCCTATTTGCCATTTCCCCCAATGAGCCAGAAGGTTTGTGTGTAACCCACACTTGATTTTCAAAATTTAAACCCATCTTGACATCCCACTTGAGATTACTGAAATGCCCTTTCACCTTCTCCTTCCTTTCCTCCCGCCAATACTTTTTGGTGCCATTCCGGCCACCTTGATTTTGACCTTGCTTTTCCACCACACTAGCCAGATTATCCCCATTTGGATGCCTACCACCTTCCTTATTTTTATTCCTCATTTTACCTTGAATAGAAGAGTTTGAAAGAGAAGGTTGATTCGAGGTAGCCGAGCCTCCATGTTCACTAAGAACATTCGATATTTAAGTTTATTGTTTCTCATGAAGCATTACAATCTATTATAATTGAAACTTAAAAATAAGGAAAATAAAACACATATGCTATGCCAACTATAGATGGATCGTGGAGGTGGTGAGTTGTAGGTGATGAATATGGAAGATGATTTATGTTGGCTGAAGCATTTTAGGAAGATACATGCAAGCATTCAAGGTTGTGGTGAGTTGTAGCTGACGATTATAGATCAATATGGAAGGTGGTGAGTTGTGGCTAATGAATATGGACTAATATCGATGATATGAAAGATTGGTGCTTATTAGAATTCTCGATGCTAGAATCAGAATCAGCTGCAACATTTTTGTTGTTACCATCACCATTCATATACCAATGTTTTCCTTCAACCTAAAATAGGACAACTAATATGTGAATGCAACTTAATGTCCAATGAAGCAAATATGGAAAGGCATATATGCATTTCATTGTTCTTCATACAACATTAAAATTGTTTTTGTTGACAACTCTGGCCTATCCACTACTCACAATTCTTGGTCCAGTCCATGTTTAACTCTTTGCGCCCCTCAGGTATCCCAAAACCCTCAACCTCAGGGCTTTGGAAATCGAAGTTGTCTTCAAAGACCAACTTTCTGCTATGGTTGATTTTTGAGGATAGAGTTCTCAATCAAGACAATCTGAATAAACAAGGTCTTCAATTGGCTAGCCAAATGCTATTTTTGCAAACAGTATTTGGAATCATCTATGCATCTATTTCTCCATTGCCTTGTTGCCATTGAGGTTTGGGGTATGTTCCTAGAAGAAGTTAAATTCCCATGGGTTGTGCCTTCTTCTATCCCCTCTTTGCTGGATATATGGTTTCATTCAATGATGGGTCATTTATCCCCAAGGGGCATTGTGGACATCGGCATTCGGGCGGGGGTTCGGGGGCCCCCTGCCGGCCCATGGCTTCCGGGCCCACTCTCGTGGCTTTTTTGTATCTTCGGCACCCGATGTTGGTGTATGAAAGATTGCTAAGCCTTTTACAAGAGAGTTGGGCTTTTTCTGGGAGTCGCCACCAACTCGGGGTTAACTGATGGAGTTGGACATCGGTTCTTCTTTTCGAATGAATAGGAGAAGTCTAGGCCTAGAGGTCTAAGGGTTTGACTCTTAATGCTGGTCTGAGTTCCTGAGACTTAGGGTAAGTAGTTTGGTTGCATTTAGGGAAGTTGTTAGGCACCCCAAATACCTGCCTTTTTAGGGCGGCTTCTTCCATGCATATGAGTTTTAGTTATATGTTCACTTCTATACTTTGTTGAATGTGAATTAGAGTGTTTTAAATTAAGTTAATTTGAATTGGGGGTTGACTGGGTTTTTCTCAGGCCTAACGCTTGTTTTTGCCCTCAAACGCTTGTTTTTTCAACGCTTGAATTTTAATTTAGGGGGAAAACAGGCGTTGGCCTATGAACAATCCAGAAACTGTCTTTAAATTTGTCTTATCCTAGATGCAGGAGACCCCTCATGGGTAAGGTCTTTAGAGGGATGATAAACCCCTCTAAATGGCTTGCGCCTTGCCCTTTAGGGTTAAGAGTTAACCCTAGGGAAAGGGGGAAAAAAGAAAGAGGATTCATTTTTCTGTATCACAGGCCTAACGCCTGTTTTCTGTCTCAATGCCTATTTTTTCAATCGCCTGAATTTTAATTCAAAATAAAAAATAGGTGTTGAAAAATCTAATCAGATGAGAACTTTCTTGCCACTGTTTAAGGTGTTTAGATGGGTCCCAGCACTGTGGGATTCGGATTTTGGGAAAAGGAAGTCTTCTAAGGTTACACTGTACAACCCTAGGGGTCTTAAGCATAGGCCACGTGGAGATGTGATCTCCCAAAGTGAGTCACTCAGTCATCTGTTATAGGCCTAACGCCTATTTTTTGGTCTGACGCTTGTTTGTTCAATGTCTGAATTTTAATTCAGGGAAAAAACAAGCATTAGGAGTAAAATCAACAACCATTTTAGGTTTTTAGGCCACCCTAGTAGGGCTCAAAGGGGTGGAGTTTCTCCTAGGTCTTAGGACTAACTCTAGGGTAGACTCGTACTTAACTAATTTTAAAAAAATGATTTTAAGATCCAAGCCTAATGCCTGAAAAACATCCCAACACCTATTTATATAAAACATAGGCATTGGGACAAAAACAAGGGCCCACAGAGGTGCTGATGCACGGGGATGGTTCCAGGGGTCAGAATAGCCTTGGAACAGGTTTAGGGATAAACAGGGCTCCTTGGGGTGGGTCCTAGATCTCAACGCCTGTTTTTATCCCTAATGCCTATTTTTTAATTCAAAAAAAATAGGCTTTAGTTATTGGGAGAAAATCCAATAGCTAGATTTCTTGATTTTGGAGCCCTCAGGGTTTTACAAAAATCCCAAAATTAAGTTTGCTCATAGAGGATATACAGAAGAACAACATATAAAAATTGAGCTCAAGATTATGCATAAATAATCCACAATAAAATCGATAAATATTCCCTAAAATTGGGTCTTAAAAGATCCATTTTTAGGGGTCTGTTTAGGAGGCCATCTCGAGGCCTTCCACAGCTCTAAAAATTATGAAATTAAATACAGAACACCTTACATATGTCTAGCATAATATAGTAAAAAATTGAGCTCAAGCAGCCTTTTATAAAATTCAAACGAAAATAAACATCAAAATAGGTAAAAAATAAAAGCAAAGTAGAGGTTGTTGAGCCTCTACTATGTACCCGAATTAGAGCAGTGCTCTAGCATAAATTGGATAGCATAATAGTGATCATATGGTGCTATTTGAAGTGTAGAATATGAATAGAGGCTGGGTTTAGGCTTACCTTGCCAAGGGTTAAGTAGATCTTGAACTTTTCCTCTTTTTCTTCCTCTTTTTCTCCTTAGGGTTAGGGTTTTTGGTTGCCAACCCTGTTCACCACGAATTTGGGGCTATTTATAGCCTCAAATTGGTAGGATCAACTGTTGGATTTGAAGATAAGGATGTTAGGATGGAGGGTGAGGATGATCTCTATCCTAAATTAAGTGTAGGGCTAGGATT
>JAOXJP010000016.1:663669-675097 GCA_025762735.1 Platanus orientalis
GTACCAAAGTTTAAAACCATCAATATCTTTGGCCTTTTTCCCTTTCCATTTAGTCTCTTGTAGACAAGCAATATTAATTCTTTCTTTTCATAGTGTCTACTAATTTTTATACTCTTACCTGTTAAGGTTCCTATGTTCCAAGTTGCTAAGCGAATCCTACTCTTTTGGACTAGCTTCTTTACCTACACCCGTATAGTGTGGGAACCCTTACATATTTATCATTGCATATGGGTGCCGATGCAACGCCTCTTGCCAATTTTTCACCACATCCAAGGAATGAGGTACTCCTCGCCAATTTTTCACCACATTTGATGAATGAGGTGCATCACTTAAAGGGTATACCCTAGTATTAGATCAAAATAACATATTTCCAGGATTCATGTTTAAGCAACTGTGAGGAGTTCTTTTAACACAAGGTACCCATAGTGCTTATATTATTTTATTAATTGACCAAAATCCCCCTAGATTGAAAATCTTTCTCATTTTAGCTTAGGGAAAGAGTTAAAAAAATATAAGTAGTTTCTCTTCCTGAGTGATCTTCATAGTGGGTAAATCGCATTAAAATCCTAACAAGAGTAGATATAACATCTTTGTAGCGATTATCAAGGAACTAAAGGCCATATAAGAGCTCAAGCATAGTGAATGCAAAGCTTTGGTGCCTAACTTCTAGGACTCAGGAGTCTTTGGTGATGGGCCATCAAAACTCAAGGTCACCCACTAGGAAGGGAGCGAACAAAATGGGGCTGCTTGTGATTTTTGAATATTTATGCATCCAAACAGTGGAATTAAGATTTTTGAATTCCAATTCTGTCTATATATATAGCTCAAGCATAGTGAATGCAAAGCTTTGGTGCCCAACTCCTAGGACTCGGGAGTTTTTGGTGATGGGCCATCAAAATTCAAGGCAAGCCACTAGGAAATGAGCAAACAAAATGGGGCTGCTTGTGATTTTTGAATATTTATGCATCTAAACAGTGGAATTAAGATTTTTGAATTTCAATTCTGTCCACACACACACACACACACATATATATATATATATATATATATATATATATATGCATCTAAATGGTAGAATTCTAAATCTGTGAATTTATAGGGAGAAAGGGAGAATTTATAGTGAGAACAAATGAGAGAATAATAGAGGAGAAAGGGAATCTTTGAATAATGGAGATTAGAAAAGAAGGAAGAATGAGATGGAGGAAGAGGACGTCGTGAGTTTGGGAGAAAGAAGGAGACAGGTGGGAGGATTATGGAAGAGGTGGAAGAAAAGGGGTTTGTTGTGGGCATTAGAGTGGAAAGATGAGAGAGAAAGAGAAATCAGAGGGGAAGGGGACTTGGTCTATGACCAACACTTGGACCACCAAGTTAAAAAAACCAAATTTTGTATTCTCTTTAATATCGTTAGAGGGAGTAGGGACCCTTTTAAAAGGGATTACACATCAAAGGGTTAGAAAGTTTCCAAAAAAAGGAAACATCTAAATCCCCAAACTAACTACTAAATAATAAAGAGACTAAAATAGGGGTTTCCTAGGGGCTGTTGACCAACACTCCTTGGACCCCACTATCACAAAAAAAAATGAAACACTTTTCCTAATCTACCCTTGGCCATTGGCCTTATTACATAGACATGCCCCTAAACTAAAAAAACACAATAAAAATGGCTCTAAAGGCCTTATTACATAAGAAACACATAAAATAATTGTACCCCCTATGTACAACATGTTTAAGGTTTCTTGGACTTAGTCTTTGGCATCCACAAAGGGAAGCTCTTGTCCATCCGTGCTATGCATGCTGCATCACTAGGTATTGAGCAGTCAATGGTGCTCTTCACTAGTTTTATTTTTTTCCTTTTCTCTACTCAATATATATATATATTTTGCATTATTTAATTTTCTGGATATTTTTCATTTATCTAGCTGGCCCCCTATATCCATCAAACACCATCCTTTATTCATTTGTTTAGGGATAGAACATGAACTACTCTTTATACAAACTACGAACCTGCAGCTTCAAGTAGTGGCTATTTTTATCATAGAATCAAGGATCAGTAGATCCTGATCCGAATCATGAACTAGATCAAGCTCAGCCAAGAGCGATCCAAGCCAATCTGATCAGCCTTCTTGATCCAGATCTCCCAATCTGATCATTTAACTCTTGTTATCACCACCGCTCCACATCGATTGGGGAATCCAAACTGATCTTGGATCATATGATCAAGTGGGACCGATCTAGACACATTGGCATTAATATATCAAAGCCTGTGAACACATGGAAAAATGGGAAATCACAAAACACTGGAACAAAGCTTTCAAGCATACAAAGTAACAGGCCTTAACGTGCCTTCTGTCAGCCGCAAGCCAGTCATTAACTACACGTTACTTTTCTGACACATGTCACCCATGTTCACAAAAAGGTACCATGTGAGCACATATCAAAACCTGGCAAGTGGCATCATTGAGCTGTCTAACTGACATATGGCCCCTTGTGAGTGCTTGACACATGGCTCTCAAACTCACAGCCTTTGTGGAGAACAACCGTGCAAGCACCAATTATGGGTGACGAGTGGCACCTTAGATGAATAGTCAAAAATGGTTTACAGCTGTGAGCACCAATCAACAGTTGACATGTGACAGCTTATGTCACAGCTAATAAAACAGTTGTGTCTGCGAACGCCCAGCCAATCAGTGAGGGGGAAAGACAACGATTGGACTTTTTAATAAAAGCATGTTCATACCTGGAGACTTGTTAGGTGAGGGGGGACCATTTACCTTGGCACAAGTGGGAGAGGGAGAGTCATGAACATCCAAATACGTAGGCAGTACCATAGGAGAGACTCCTACATGCAGAACAGAGATAGGCTCCAAGCTTCCTCTCATGTGCATCGAATAAGCCCATGAAAATAGGGGCTTCAGCATCATCACTGTATTCATTTTTATTGGAACACACTTGTGGAGTCAAGGAAAGGAAACTTGAAGGGGTGACTTTCCCCACCAAGTATTTTTCCAAAATCTAATCTATCCCCAGTTCCAAAATCAAAACACTGAAAAGAAATGAAAAACAGAGAGATAGAAACCATACTTTTCCAAGGGCTGTGACTAGAGGTTTTAAGAGACTGAAAACAAGGCCAACCATTAGAGAAGCCATAGCTGTTATGCAAAACTGATTACCATAAATTGCCTCTCTCAGCTGCAAAATGCCAAAGCCAATTCCCCATTAATGACTTGGTCCTTTCCTTCAATCTCCTTAAACCCAAATCTCCTTCATCTGATAAACAAAACTTTCCCCAATTAACAAGGTAGTCATTTTCACAACCACCTTTCCCAACATATTAAACAAGGACATACAATATATCTGGATATTAAGGAAAGCAAATTTAATAAGAGTTCTGAGACCCTTAAAAAGATATAAGCTTTCTTCCACGTAGCACATTTTTTGCTATATTATTCCACCACCGAATTCCAAACGCTTTCAATCTTTGGGTTTCCACCCAACAAGAGCTCCAAATGTTTTAAAGGAAATCTGTCTGTTTTGCACCCCACAATTTGACTAAAGAGGCTAGATATTCGTTTCCCTTCTAAATCCCTATTTGATTTGCTGAGATTGAACTTAAGGATTAGATATAGCTGTGAAACATTATAGGATATATTTTCACATTATGGATACCTTCCTCATCAGTTTCTAAAAGAAAGATAGTATCATCAGCAAACTGAAAGTGCAAAGTGAACTAGTTATTATCCCCCAACAAGAAGCCTTGATAAGATACTATTGAACTTTGCTTTTGAAAGAATAGCACTTAAAGTATTTATTGCCAAAGGGGACAAAAGGTCACCTTGTCTTAGGCCCTTTTTTTTATAAGAGAAAAACTTTATTGATAAAAGAGGGGAAGAAGAACACAGAAAAGAGGAACAACAAAAACAAACCAAAACCGAGAACAAACCAAAAACCAACAAAAAGCTACACTAAGCCAATGGCAGAATTCCACCCCCTCAACAAACCTCCCCAGTGATCATTATCACAATCTTGACATCTCCGAGCCCAAAATAAAAGCAAGTTCTTAGTCTTTTTATACACCTGGCTAGAAGGCTCCGCGTAATTGTTGAACACCCTATTATTTCTCTCTTTCTAAACTAACCACCAAATTGAAGCGGGTCATTGAGGGGAAGAATTCTTTCGAACACCCATTGATGAGAATCGAGAAAAAAGGTCCACTCAACCATTTATCCACCTTATCCGCCTCCCTCCAAAGGCTTTCTTAAATAAGACGACACAAAAAATTCCAATCCACTCTATGATAAGCCTTTTCCACATCTAGTTTGCAAACCGCACCAAGCTTCCCAGAACTTATTTTTTCTTTCACACACTCATTAGCAGTGAGAATGCCTTCTAGAATCTGCCTACCATAACGAAATCCCCTTAGCTATTAGAGACGATTAAGCCCAACCATAGTTGCAGGGAAGCTTGGTACAAGGTGAGAAGCTAGCTTCCTAAGAAGCTCGTTTGGGAAGCTAATTCCAAACTATTTCCCCAAATAGTGGGAAGCGCGCTTCCCAAATGTGGGAAACATGCTTCTCATATGTGGAAAGCACGGTGAAGTGATTGGGAAAGCAAGTGGAAACCTTTAGAGAAAGCAAGTAGAAACATCTAAACAATCGATTGGGAAACAATATAGGAAACAAAATATATTTTATTTAATATAAATCATATGTTGTTGGTATTGAATAAAATATTATCTATGAAATTTGGTAATGATTTTATAGAAACAAATGATTTAGTGTTCCAACTATAAAATACCTTGTATAAAAACCTTCTTATTTAAATCTTTATAGTTGGTTGATCCTACTAACAACAAGTGGTTTGCATATTGATTTATATGTCATGTTTCTTTGTTATTTACATTGCATAGGTTTTAGGTTTTTTACTACTTTATTAAGTTTATTCACTCTATTGCACTGTAGTTGAAATTATTGATCATAAATTATTGTTATTTACTTTCTACTAGTAATCAATTATTATACAAGTACTTATTGGTTGTAGACTTCTTCTTTATTACTACCTATTTGTAATCACTTATTCACCTATTATTTTCATTTCATTTAATAGTCATTTCATAACATTTTTTTTTTAATGGTTTGAAGATACTTCTATATTGCACTTTACTTACTTCCCAATCGCTTCTTACCCATTCTCCCAATGTTTCTTAATCGGTTTTCGCTTATTGCTTCACGAGGATTTATTGAGCCTCACTTCCCGCTTCTCGCTTTCGCATTACTTTCCGCTTTCGCTTCTCGCTTTGGTAACTATGAGCCCAACACATCCCTTAACCTATTTTCCAAGACATTAGATATAATTTTGTACAAACTCCCTACAAGGCTAATGGGATGGTAATCCATTAGATACTCCACCCCGTCTTTTTGTGGATAAGAACAGTGAAAGTGTCGTCCCTTGTCAATAATTCTTATGCCATGGAATTTCTAGAAAACCATCATTAGATCATCTTTTATGATATCTCAAGATTCTTGGTAAAATGTTGCCATGAATCCGTCCGGCCTTGGGGGTGTATCATCTTTTAAGCTGAAAACCACCTCCTACTTCTGAAAGCTCAAACAGCCTCTCTAACCCCCCCCCCCCTCTTAACTATCTGACTAAAATAAATCCAGAAGGAAATAAGTAGACAAAGTTATGTTAAGCCCTCTTCCCCCTCCAAAAAAAGCAAAAATTTCCAAATCTACCCATACAAGTGAGTTTCTAGAGATTTTGAACAATCATACAAACTACGTGGGATTTGGAGAAGCTACTTAGCCACATGGCATAAAATCACCCTTGATTCAATGATAGCATCCATTGGATTTAAAAAATCCTTCATGGGCTGCACTTGGAACTCAATTAGTAGCTCGATTTTTCTTTTCAATTCCTATCAAGATGTCTTGACAGTATATAGCTCTTGTAAATGTAAGAAGGGTTGTAAGCCAAATGTATGGATCCTTAGTGGCTCTCTTACCATGTTTCAGTGCAATTTTTATGTTTGATGCACAAAGACTTGTTGATTATTAATTCTCTTGTTGGCTTAGAATAAATTGCAAAAGAAATACAGTTCTAAATATAGAAAGAATGAAAAACAAATTAAAACAATAAAAATTTTGAATGGGTTTTGAGCCAAGCCAACTTGCAGAGCATGTCATTAAACTTCCATACATAAAGAATGTTGAATTTCCTAAAAGAATAGTAAAATAGTTGGTGGGTATCTTACGGGGTTGGATTTCCGACAACTTCCATCTTGAATATGATTGAAAACATTGATATTTTGGACATTGTTGTCTTGATGTCAAAATGGTACAGGATGAGCACTTTTCCCAATCATTAGGATTCTAATTTTATTTTCTGAAATTCTAATTTCTGAAGATGGGACATGGATATTTCCATTAAAGTTTCCCACCAATATTCGACCTTTCACCCTTTTAACAATTTTGCATACAATTTAATGCATGGGAGAAATTCAAGAATGATAAAAGATTTGGTCCAATAGGGCAGGAATGTAAAAACATGTCAACTGGACCGTGTTTTACTGAGAAACACTTCCCTTTGGAATGTGGCACATTGAAATAGGAGAACGGAATTTTATGATGGATGGTACCTTTTGTTAAAGTGCCAAGGTCAGGCACTGATTAATTAGTTTCTCTTTACATGTAGATAAAACACCCTCATTTGGTTGTATAATTCTAAGTTTATCAATTGGATCAGGGTTGTTGCATCTGATAGTGATTCTTTCTAGTTAGGCGCTGGCTTTTCCATGAAGTTTTAACTTGCAATCATTCTAGTCATGAATTGTAAGAGTTAGTAAATAAATTTCAGAAGCTGAAACAAGGTTTTCCCAAGAGAATACTAGTAAAGGAGGACGTGGGTTTTTAGGGGGGTTGGGCTTTCAACTTCACCTATAAATATTACAGAAAAACTGTAATTATTTTGGACCCATTGTGAAATTGTTAAAATGTTGTTTTGATATCAAAATGCTGCAAGACAAGCACCTTTCCCTGTCATTGGGATTCTAATTTAGTTACGTTCTGACTTCTAATTTCTCAAGATTGGATATGGATATTTCTTCTTTCAAAAGTTTTTCTCCCTATATTCAATGTTACACCATAGTTATCATTTTGGCATTTAATGAATCTACTGTATGGGGAAAGTTCAAGTATAGCTCGGTTTTGACAGTTATGAGGATGGTAAAACGTTTGGTCCAAAAGTGTGGGAACTTGAAAATTTTCAGTTGGATTGGACCATGTTTCACTTAGAGATGCTACTACATTCGCAATGTGGCACATTGCAAAAGGAGAACAAAAATATATGGAGGATGGTAACTTTTTGTTAGTTCTATGGTTAGGCACTGGGGTCTTGCCCTCCCCAGACCCCACGTTAGTGGGAGCCTCATGCATTGGGCCGCCCCCGCCCTTTTATGTAGATTAAAAAAAAGTTACCTGGTTTTAAAATTCGGAATATTGTGAGCATTACTCAGGCCTCAGGGTTGTTGTATCTGATAGTGATTAATTTTTTGTTATGCTCTGGTTTTTCAATGAAGTTTACATTGAGACACATTTTTATGTGTGTTTCTATATACTTTAGCTTCATCGATAACCTGTACTGTGTTGTCCATTCCCTTTTCTTTTTAAAGATAAAATTTCCATGCTGCTAACATGTCGTGTATTTGGCGATGATGCATTTTGTTGCTTATGATATAGTTGTCATTGGAATGTCACTCTCTTCTCTTGGACTATGCCACATAGTGGTTACCCATAGCTGTACAACAATGGAATGACAAACCAATTTTGGTACTGAAGGTGGAAAAGTCATTTAGTTTCACCTACTCATTCTAATAAGTTACTAATTTGTTCTTTGGCAATATCTTTAGTTTTCTTTTATGTTTGGCCCGTCTGTATGATTAGGTGAATTGTTTTGGGTATATGGGATCACATGCTACTTGTACTCCATCATTTACTATTAAAAAAATTTAAAACAATGATCTAGTTCGTTCATTTATTATTGTAAAACAATTTATTTTATTATTATTTTTTTAATATCTCTGAATTCAACTTGGTGGGACCCCCATCAGTGGTGGCCACACACCCCTTCCTATTGCTCCGTGCCATTGTGCAGCTTGTAAACTGTCCGTTGGCCTGCCAAACTGAGTCTTTCTTTTTCATGAATGTATTTATGGTGTTGTGACACTGAATTTTTGGTGATGATTAGTTGTACTTTAAGGCTGTGTTTGGCAGCCTCCAGTAATGAAATCATTTCATTTCAAATTCTCCAGGCATTTGAAGCCATACTGTGATGATTGAAAATGAGGTCATTTAGATTCATATTGATTTGTTAATGGATTGATTTTCATTCATCACCAAAATATATACATTTCATTTTATAAAAAATGTAGTATGACTTCATTTCTAATGTTAGTTGACAAATTAATATAAATCCAAAAAATTCATTTTGAACCATCTACTTAGGGCTATAAATTCCTCAGGAATTTGAAATGAAAATATTATATGACAGGTGGCTGCCAAACACGTCCTAAGAATTTTAGTACTGCTACCGGTTTGGGTTGTCAGCATGAAAACACGGGTTTGAGTCTGGTGAGCAGCCACTTTGTGCCATAAATAAATAAATAAACAAAAGAAGAAAAAACAAAAGCCAAATGTTAAGTCTGATTCCCGCTCACCCCTCCAGCTCCTCCTAATTACGGAACCGGCACTGGTTAATGACCTTTCACTGGTTGTTCTTTAAAAATTTTAGTAAGGGAATGATGCCTATTGATGCGTTTTACTAGTTACCAACTGGTGAGACAATAATTTTTTCTTTTATCTTTGATTTATTTCAAATTCATCATCTCTATATTACCTTTTTTATTTCTCTCTCTGCTTTATGCTGTTGAATTGTATGCCCTATATTTGCTACCACTCATCAAAGAATATTGCAGAAAATCTAGAGTGGTTAGGATTTTTGGATTGGGTGGTTGACTTATTCTAGTAATTTCTAGGACAACTTCCTTTGATTATTGGGGCTTGGGGATCAATTTTGATTCAGACAACCAATTATCTGAAACATACTCATTTGGTTCGTTCTCCTAATTTATCTCATGTTGAGGCATGATTGTGCTGCTGTTATGAGTATTGAGTCTATTTTGTACAATTTGCAATGTGGCAACTTTGTTGATGTTCATACAATACTAAAATTTTTCTGTTTTGCAGTTCCTTTTTGAAGCTGCAACTAAACACTGTGTTGAGCTTGCAACAGACCGCCATGGTTGCTGTGTGCTTCAGAAATGCCTTAACCATTCTGATGGTGAACCAAGACGGCGTTTGATCTATGAGATCACTTCCAATGCTCTTATCCTCTCCCAAGATCCATTTGGGTACTCACCGTCTTCTTCCTACCCCTACCCCCATTGCACTTTGTGTCAATGTTTTCATGATCCAGAGCTTGAAGTTCTTTATCTTTCCAATGCAAGTGCGATATCTGTGTCAGAATGGACATGTTTTTCTGGCACATTTTAATCAATTCCAAAATTTGTTGCAATACTGCAGAAACTATGTGGTGCAATATGTGTTTGAACTTAGGGTTCCGTGGGCAACAGTTGATGTGCTTGACCAACTAGAGGGTAACTATGGATACCTCTCCATGCAGAAATATAGCAGCAATGTGGTCGAGAGATGCTTGAAATATGCAGGAGAAGAACACCGCCCTCGTATTATTCAGGAACTGATTAATAACTCCCGATTCAATCAAATATTGCAAGACCCCTATGGCAATTATGTTATTCAAGCAGCACTTGATCATTCCAAGGTATGGCTTCCCAAACCCATACATTTCTTTCTTTCATGGATTTTCCTGGCTGTGAGCTCATCCTCTTCTTTGTCCTACTATTGGGCAGGGAGCTTTTCATGCTGCTTTGGTGGAGGCTATCAGGCCCCATGTTCCAGCGCTCCAGACCAGCCCATATGGAAAAAAAATCCTCTCAAGTAACAGTTTAAAGAAGTAATTTAAGCATTCTTTGATGAAATTCCTGGAACCGGTCACCACATTCCTTTTCCCCAAACAATTGTATGGGTTCTCACTGTTTTCTTGGGACCGTGCAGTTAAAGAACTTTATAAACTTAGATTTCATCATTCCAGAGGATTATGTAAACTGTGTAATAAAGAGGAAAAAAGATGTTTTCAGCTCTCTGAGACTTGATATTTCTAGTTTTGGGAGGTGGAACTCAAGAAAGAAAATTGCTAGAGATGCCTTGTACAGCTCATCTGAACATATCCAGGTGAATTTTGTTTTTTAGTTCTTTCATCGACTCTTTGATATGATCATCAAGAAGGATCACTTTGAGGGAAATTTTGCAGCAGTCTATGTGCTGGTAATATGGAGTTGTTGCTTGTTAATCAAAACAAATGTGAGGAAGGTGTAAGCTAATGGGGACGGTACTGCGCTAGTGCTTTACCAAAACTTTTATGAAAGAGTCTTGTGGGATGTGGGATGGTTTAAATTTTCTGCTTTAAATGCCAAATCTGTTTAGTGGTGTTATACCTTGTGTACTCTCCTTGTAATGCTCATCCCATGTTTATCGTTGACATGATCATGTTCTGTTCATATTATATGGTTATTTCTCATGATGCTTATATTGTTCTCGGTCTGTGGTTTCTTCGCGGTTTCTTCGCTTTTTTGAATCTGTAATAATATCATATGGGTGTGGGATTGGCTTAGACTCGTCCACACCAAATTTGTTTCAGGCCCATATTTTTATTGGCCTCTATATCCCAAATGTTTGTCATCCACTACACATTACTTAATGTGGAAACATGTGAGGACCCCTTTTGTATTTTTTTGGGAACGCATGTCACATGAATCTTGGGTAAGAGACCTTTCAGATTGAGGCTGCAGTGACTATAATAATTGCAAGAAGCTCACAAAAATGACTATTTATTACATTTGTATACAGTATAAAAATTTGCAAGAAGCTCACAAGCTAACATAGCAAGTAGTCCGCAGGTTTGGTTTTCAAGACTTGTATTGTGAGACATCCACCGTATTTTATGTTTATAATTGAATCTTCAATTGAACCCATGTGACCATCTAATTATCCAATGCTAGGGGACCTGACATGTGTTATGTCCTTTGGTTGAAGGATTGGTTTACTCTTTGGTGGAATGTTGAAGATGGGAGGGTGACAATTTGGGTTGCATACTTTTTCAGTACAATTCAACTCACCATATGACTCGCCAACTAATGAGAAATCCCAACTATCTCCTAAAGACTCTCAACAACCTACTGACCACAAACCCTCTAAAGACGAGAGTGGATTGTATCCGCACCTCTTATCATCTGCTCCTCTCTGTACCCTGTCAGGGGGAGGGCACATCAGCACCGACAAGTGATTTTCACTTTTTT
>JAOXJP010000016.1:675197-700441 GCA_025762735.1 Platanus orientalis
ATATATATATATATGTTGCAATATGAATAGGTATCAAACCCACACTGAATACTTTTAGATATAGGATTAAGATAATACCAAATCATAAAAATTCTGATCTATCCAAGTATTTTGTGTTGTAGTCGAATTTATTAGGAGCCCAAAGAATCAAACACCAAAGCAAATGCAATCAAACATTCAATGGATTGTTCATACTTCTCAAAGAAGTTTCAAATACCTCTATAAAAGTACAAGATTCCCCCTAATATTATGTTCTAAAGTGTGGCGACTTGAAACTCATATCCAAAGGACACGAATTTCAAGACACGACATCATTCATTCATATATTGAGATATTTCAAGTGCATGCAATTTGTTTTTCTTTTCCTTATCATTCACACACTTTTATTAATGTCTGTCCATAAATTTTCTTTCTGTACTCATGTGTATTACCATAGGTTCAATCCATTCATCACATTTAATCAATCACAGCGAAATAGTAAACTAGCACCTCAACTATATTCATATAAGATCTATAATGAATTTGAAATATAAATCATGTAACCACTATTCAAACCATGCTAAAAGACATAGCAATCCCATACTAAAGTGTTGAAACTAAAATCAACTAACTATTATATATCTTAAATAAATAACAATGTATGAACTAAAATCTGAAACAATAAACTAATCATATGTCAATTTTAGTAACTAAGAGCTACAATCTTCTAAACATCATTTTTATTCTTACTCTAACTTTTCTTCCTCTTCTTTTACTGTGTAGTATTTAGTGAGTTTGGAAAACCCAATAATAAAGATACAATGCTATACAGAAAGTAACGGTCAAGACTATAACACGATGCAAATAAAAAATCGTTAAACAAAGTAGAAATAGTTGCGACAATATGAGACAATAAAATAACAGTTACAATACTAATTTCTCATACTACTTATACTATAATGTATACTATCAAACTTATAAACATAACATTTTTTTACCTTTGTTCTTTCACTTTACTTTCATTCGTTTTCTTATCATTTTTCTTAACATATAGCATTCTTATTTTCCTTCTTTGCATATTTTAGATTTCAGTATTTCTTTAAGTTTTACTTTATTTTCATTCTTTCATTCTTTTGCGTAACACTTAGACATTCACATATAACATTTCAGTAGTTTCATGCCAAAGGCAATGCAATACAATACGATGTCATAGCGGCCTATTAACTCTCAGCAAAAGGATATGTTCAAGTCTTGTTATCCCTGGTAAAAGAGTCTGTTCAAGTATTATTACCCCCGGTGAAGGGTTAGATCAAAAACATCACCCTGGTAAAAGGGTCACTTACACCATAAACTAGGTGCAATGAATATCATCACAATAACCCTTGGATGATGAATGGTTGACATGAAAACCAAACATAACATGTAACTTTTCAGATATCATATATTTTACAAATTCATATAACAAAGTTCATAAATTTAACAATTTATATTGTAAATATCATAACAATAATAATTTAATCATTTTACATATGCTTACACGCTTATATATAGTAGTAACTTGATATAGTATTTAATAATACTGTATTACTTTTAAAATAAAAATTTACTTGACCATCCTAAAACAATCTACAGATTTCTTTTCAAAATCTCATGTTGTACATATAACTTACCTCGTTAATCTTCTTTACCGATCATTTTATAACTCACATGTAAGTGTAAATAATATGTAATAAGATCAACAATATGGTGATACATATACTATTTTGCAGAAAACTTTACTTATATACCTATACTTTCATGCTTGAATCAAGATAAAATATAGAGATCAAATGTATGTTCAAAACCAATATCTGCAATAATTAAAATCCATGATTTTTTTATAAAAAGATCAGATTTTTCGTCACTTAGCCTTTTTCAAATTTTTACATAACTTTGGCTTTCAAAACTTAAGAAAAACTCTTGAATCTTTTAATATCTAAGAACCCTAGATCAAAAATGATAAATTACATATTTTCTTATCTCTTTGTTGAATCACAACTTTGTTCCTAGCTTCGTTCTTTAAAACATTCCCAAAATCCTTTAACCCCTAATTGTTTCTTTGTTTTTTCTATTCTCCCTCTTCCTCTACCCCTTTTTGGTGTAAAATGAGGGTATAAGGGTTCTCTTATTGTATTTACAGTGTTTGGAGTTGAGTTTAGTGGCTCTCACACTCTCTAAATAAAAAAAATCATCTTTTCCTTAAAAAAAATCGAAATCTGGGCATTTGGATTGATCCAACACTATTTTGTGCAGTTTTCTCAGACCATAAAGGTCCTGGTTCAATCTTGGATTGATCCAAATGAATGGGTTCTTCTCAGCTTTTACCCATTCGCACTAAAATACTTATATCTCTCTCTAGAAAACTCATAATCATTTTCCATTTATTGTGTTGGAAACTAGACTTCAAAACCTTTCCAACAAGGTATATCTCATCCTCTAATTCACTCGGGATTCATGTCAGTGGTTTCAGGAAGTTACCCTAATTCTGTGGGCCTGTCAGAACTGACTCTTTGTGGGAAAATTGTCATAACTTCTTCTAGGAGGCTTGTAATTATACATCGTTTAATGAGTTAAAAAGTAGACTCCTATATATTTCTATAGGTATATGATTTATACTCTAATTTACTTGGGGTTAGTGTCGATGGTCCCGTGAAGTTACTTCAAATACGCAATTAGGATAACTCTCAAGCTTGACAAGTCCAAGACCTAACTTGAGTTATACACTTCTAACTTGGTTTAATGGGTTCCTAAACCACTCTAAGGTCCGTATGAACATGTGAAGTAGAAAATTTACCCTTAAGTATGTTAAATTATATTTTTACCATTTTAATGTAATGTGGGATATTACACAAAGTATGAAAAAACTTGACTAAAAATCTATTGTACTACAAGTATCGTCATTTCCCTATTTATTAAGAAGAGGTTTTAAGAGAGAGAAAAATCCTTTAAGTGGATTGCCCAAGGAGTATAGATACCCTTATGAAAGGGTTTGATCAAAGGTAGAAGGGTTTAATGAATTGTGATGAAAAGATTTAATGGGGTTTATTTTTAATTTGTAGAAAATCTGAAGAAGAAGATGATGAGAAAGAAAGGGAATGCCAGAAAGAAGATGAAGAAGAAATGGGAGAAGGAGAAAACTAAATAATATGAGTAAGGAAGAAGGAAGACGAGAAGATGAAGAAGATTTCCCTTACCTTGGGAATCGTGAAGGAGGAAGAGGTTAACCTACTTTTGGAATAAAAAAAATCTCTTTGTTTCTTCAAAAAACTGTCAAATCGTCACATTGAGTAGGGTTTTTAAACCTTCTTAATACTAATTATGCTAAAGTACACAAAATAGCCCCTCAAAGTGACCTATATGACCAACACTAATAATGCCCCATTTATTCCAAAAAATTATAACATAAAGTTCCTAAAATATCCCTAACATTCATACTTAATAATTCACTACTCTTATGGCTTTTTTTTAAAGCTTTATTACATGATAAAATTAAAAGAAAAAGATCCTAAAACATCAAACTACCATTGACACTTGTTCACTCTTTTATTTCCTTTGGGAAGTCTTGGTTTTGGCTTTTTAAGAGGGTACTTCTTTTCCAAATAGTGTAAGGTTGCTGCATCAATGAAGCTCAAAGACTGGCAAAAAAATGTGTAATATTTTTATATTTTAAAGCCCATTGGCCTCAACTCAATCCAAAATCTTACCACTTTAATGACATTATATGGTTAGGTTATAATCAGGCTTGCCTTGGCCATGTCCTCTTTGTTCTCCACATTAACCGCCCGCCCCCAATTTTTAGTTGTGAACATAGGCAAAAATGACAATATTCTAAAATATTTATGAAAAATTGAGACCTAAAGCCATGTTCCTGAGCATGGAGACCAATCGAACCAACCAAAATATCTTCTGCTTCATGAGGTGTTGTGGATTACAAACCAAACTCTGTTGCCCACCCAACATTTTGATATATTGAATATGGTAATCTACTCTAGTGCAAGTTGTCCAATTCACAACTTCTTATCACCAAACCAACTCTTCCTTATCTCAACAATATGTCTCTTCTCATGCCAAGAGAAGGCAGTGGAATTGGGGAGCTTTGACTATCAGTTTCTCACCAATCTCACCATTGGACATCAAAGAAGCTAAGTGAGAGCTATGCCATTTCTTTTGCTTCTTGTTGCTTCATTTTTGACGGAAATGATGCCATTTTTTACCATCTATATCCTTTGTTACTACAATAATGCACATTATTTTTTTCTTCTCGTATTCTTTTGTCATTCTCTTGCTTCAATAGGCCATTGCCGCAACTTCAAAGCTCTGAGAATGGCTGATTATGTGAGAGTAAAGTTTCTTCACCCACTTGGCTAGAAGCGACTTCGTCTCGGGGTGTTCTTCGATTTTGGTCACATGCGGTGGCAAGTAGTGAGATGCCGACGGTGAGAAGTGTAACGTGCCTGTGTTGCATGGTGTACATGAGGCATGGTCATGGTCAAAGGTTGTTCATTGGTTTGATTAGTTAGGATTTTTTGGCATCAAGAGTGCTGTAGAAAAGCTTGTTTATCAGTTAAGATTTTTAAGAGTCGTTGTTGAGAAGTTTCATCAGTATGATTTTTAAGAGTTGTTAAGAGTCAATAATGTAGTGAGTCATAAGTGTCAGTCAAAGTCAAAGAGTGTTAGTAAAGTGAGATCACATAACATCCAAATGAATGTATTTATATCATTGCATGAATGGAAAAGAAAAGAGAAAGAGTTTTGTTGATCTATTTCCAATAGGAGGTTGGCCCCCTCAAAGTGGCTTTATCTAAGAGGTCAGAGTTCTCTCGAAAGAGTTCATCTTTTCTCATTTTTTTTCTACTTTTACTTTTATTATTATTTTATTTATATCCATTGGGTATGCTTCAATTGGTATCACGGCAAGGTGATCCTACTATGGCAAGTGAAAACAAGAGTAGCTAAAATGAAAGAAGCGGTGCAGACTCTCCAGGAAACAATGAAGGAGTACAATAAGGTCCTATTAGAGCACATAAATATTTTACAAGTAATCGTTTACAAGCTTGTAAAGTTAGAATCCAACTGTATGGGTAAGACAATGACTTTAATGACTGGTTCTTAGTGCAAACAAGGCGACCCCCTTCTGTTCTGGTTCATGATAGAATACCATCAAAAGAAAATAGTAATACCAAGGCATCGCTAGTACTGGATCCCATTATAGACATAAGTAGTAGTGACTCAAATCATGAGGACACAGAGTCGCTCAGCTCGGATGATGAAGATGAAGGACCCATCAAGAAAAGAAAGATGGATTATTCAGGGGTCTTCTCGCCTCCAAAATTCTTGGATCATTTATTGCCTAAAGAGGACACATGGTCATTTCTTCCACGTATTCATTTAGCTAACCAGATCTAATACCTTAACTTTAGGACAAAGTTTCTTTGAAGGGGAAGGGGATGTAACATGCTTGTGCTGCATGGTTTACAGGAGGCACGGTCACGGTCAAAGGTTGTTCATTGGTTTGATCAGTTATGATTTTTAGCCGTCAATAGTGCTGTTGAAATGTTTGTTTATTAGTTAGTATTTTTAAGAGTCGTTGTTGAAAAGTTTCATCGGTAGGTTGTTTAGGAGTTGTTGAGAGTCAATAATATAGTGAGTCACAAGTGTTAGTCAAAATCAAAGAGTGCTAGTAAAGTGGGATCACGTACGTAATGACTGAATGAATGTATTTATATCCTTACATAAATGGAAAAGAAGAGAGAGAGAGAGAGTTTTGCTGATCTATTTCCAATTGGAGGTTGACCCTCTCGAAATGGCTTTATCTAGGAAGTCGGAGTTCCCTTGAAAAAACTCATCCTTTTCTACTTTTACCTCTCTCTCTCTCTCTCTCTATCCATTGGGTATGCTTCAAGAAGCAGTAGTGAAGAGAGATGATAAAACAAAGCTACAAGAAACGAGCAACAACAAGGGGCATGCGAGAAGTGAGAGAGAGATGAAATTTAGGGTTAGGGTTCTTTATTTTTTAAAAGATGATATAGGTTAAGTGTGGACCATTGGATTACATCCAACTAATATATGTTATTCTTATTAACTTTAGGCTAGCTCGAAGCCTATTAAATCGGGTTAGGATTGGGTAAAATGTCTCTAGGTATTATCTTTGGGTTAGGCTTGGACTAACCTTAACCCAGCCTCGCCTGATTGAGAACCCTAGGTTAGGGTAGCATTTCTTGGTGACAAGATGAGGGAGACCCCCAAGATTTGGTGCACCCCCATAATGAATGCCTAAGGTCTTGCCTGCATGCACGAGCAAACACAAAGTGTTGGAAAGTGAAAGTCACACCCCCAAAAAGTGTAAATCACTTTTTCAATGCTGCACATCTGCCCCTACATGCGAGTGAACCTTAGGCATTCGTTAGGGGGACATACCAAATCCGCGCCGTGAGGGAAAATAGATTAAGATGGTTATATTATCTGCAATGAAAACTAACAATGGCACCGATTTGAAAGTGATACGGTGGAAGTTGAAGATGCTAAGATAATAATAGAAAAGCCAAAAAAGACTTGAGTTGAAGCAGTGAGAAAAATCTTTTGACATGTGACAAAAAAGTCATTTTTTGCCACGTGTAACTAAAGTAGTTGGGATAAGGCTTCACTGAATTGATAGGTCGTGCTGTGTAGATTGTAGGATATCTTAATGTGTAGTTAGTTACACTTGCTAACAGCCCAAAATATAGAGCGAATTATGGTTTATCATAAGCTCATTTTTTACCACGTGGCCCTAATTCTACCCAATAGCCTTTTGACATTTGACAAAAAAGTCACTTTTAGAACAACTGTTCTGCGATAAAAATTGATGTGATCATATCTAACGTGCACCACAAACTGACATGTAACGTGTTTTTGAATTTGGTGCCTTATCTGAGCACCTACTTTTTAAAATGAACACTTTTAATCTTATTCATACCATGTGTCAGCCTCCGATGATATATTCACACATAATCACATCAATTTTAGTCACAGAACATTTGCTCTCTTATTTATCACAATCACCGGATAAGCATGTGTGTCTTGAAGTGGAATAAGTGCATTTGTGGGACCATCAATACAATTATTCCAATCCAATGTCTACCGGAGGTACTCTCATTGTGGCCGATGTCACATAAATCATCATCTCTTTTGTCGAACTATTAAAGGCGATAGCAGTATCTCTTACTCTCAAAACAGTATTTTCCAGTGTCTCCAAACACAAAAGTGAGATGTAGAGTTAAAACCATAGTTTAAAGAACCGGATTGGATGGTCTGACCCGATTAAACCTGAACTAGTACCATAAACGGTTCTCTAAAGGCTTAAAACCATGATTTTCTAAAAACCGAATATAACCGACAAAATCAATGAAAACTGGCCGATTTTTTAAGAACTTGGTTCTAATAAAACCAACTGGTTTTTATTTTTTTTAGCAAATTATGAAGAAAAAATCTAAAAATATGTCTTTTCACATTCCAATCCCACTTTCCATGAATTGTTTTATTTTATCAGTTTAACAATTTTCAAATGATTAAATAGGTATCCATAAAAATGAGAGTTATAGGGTTAAAACCATAGTTTTGAGAATTGGACTGGATTAGATGGTTTAACCTGGTTTACTCCTTAACCAAGACCATAAATGATTCTATAAAACTTAAAACCATAATTTTCCAAAAATTGGAAATAAACGGCAAAACCGATGAAACCGGTGAAAATCGGCCAGTATTTTACGAACCCGATCATGAGAAAACCAACCAGTTTTTTTTAGCAAATAAAACTAGAAATGTGTCATTCCAAATTCCAATCCCCTTTCCCATGAATTATTTTATTTTTTGGTATTTTATTATATTTTTTGGTATGTCTAAAAATTTTTTGGTATGTCTAAAAATTAAAAACTCGGTCATTAACCTTCTAATGCATTATGAATTATTTTATTTTATCGGTTCAATGGCTGGTCCAGTTCTCAAAACTATGGTTAAAATCATAAAAAAGAGTTCAAATGAACATTTGTCCAAGCATCGAATTCAAAAAAATATTACGTGTTAAACTGTGGTATGGACATGGAGGAACATTCTATTTTAGGTGTAGCAGATCCTTTGTCATAAATATAACAAAAGCTTGAGTAATAAATCCAACCATTTTCAAAATGACAAGGGCATCATCGTCCTTTCATCAAGAAGCACATATCCGTAGGTATTTACAAGGCCACATTTGCATGTCGGGATTTTTAATTTTTTAAAATTTCTTTTTTTTTTCTTATTAAAAAAAAAAAAAAAGGATTTTGGACACCAGATAAAGAGAAGTGCGCAGAGTACATGGCCATTTTAGCTCCCAATCTTCACCTAAATTCATCTCTTCTCCCAAGAAAACCTAATCTAGTTCATCTCCTCCAAATCTAGCGAAGGTTTCGATATCTTTAGCGGAGGTTTCAGCTTCGGGAATCGAATCGGTCTAGCTTGTAATATCTGAGACAAGCATTGGTTGATCTGAGACCGATCGTCGTACAGAAATGGACGTTGAATCGTGACCGATCGGCTTTTCTAGGTTTTTTGGCCCGATCGTCTGGGTTTGGCAGAGCTTCTTGTACGATCTGTAAGTGCTTTTATTTTATCTGCACTGATTTTAGATTTTAAGAGCTTGTTTCTTGATGATCGGTATTGAAATAGCTTTGGTGTTTGATAAGAATCGTTTAGGAAAGCTTGGATTTTGATTTGTACGTGTTGTTAAAGGAGTTTGACGGTGATCGCTTGTTTTTAGATGAGGTGTGAACTGAAAAAGGAAGGTGTTACTGAGATTCTATTCGATTGTTTTGAAGAAAAAGAGTAAAGTGGAATCGAGATGAAGAGATTTCAATCTGTTTTATTTATTTTTTGAATGAAATTTGGTTGGCTGTTTGATGGATTTTTTTTTTCTTTCTTTTATGGGTATGTTTTTGATCTGATTTTGTATGTTTTAGATTAGTGAGAAAATTTGGATGGTCCAAGGCTTTATTGGATTCATTCGTTTTATTTGTGAGAACTTCTTTTTCGTTCAAGCTAATCCTATACTAGAAATAAAGGAAGAATCCTAACACAAAACCAAATGGCGACGGATAGATACATCTCTTTTTAAGCTACATTCGATTCCTTTCACGTAGTGTTGGAAAAGCAGATGTTGAAGTTTATACAGCAGAAAAAAAAACTGTTTTACTTGTAAAACGGTGGCCTTTCCTCCCAAATTGCTTGCTCAGTAAGCGATTTTCTTGCTTCTTATTCTTCCTTTTTTTTTTTCGGTGGACGATGGGAAACTTTTGATTACTTTGGTCTAATATAATCTTCACTCGCTTGGCATTCTTTTTTCAACTATTATGATTTGGAATTCAGACTTCAAGGACCTGATTCTATAGAGAACTGAAAGGCCTCATTATCTGTTGCTTGATGTGGTTGGAAATGGTTTTCTTTTGTTGCCAGTGTATTCTGGTTATAGAGTATGATTTTTTTCCTACTGTTGCTTTCCCAGTGTGGAAGATTTGCAGGCATTTCTGGGAATTTAATGCGGATGTGATTTGCATGGGGAGAGGATGCCAGAGCTGCGAAGTGGAGCCCGGCAAGCTCGGTTAAGATCCAAACGGCTTGATGATCTTCAGCCTTCTCTCCAACCCCTTGATCAAGCAGAAAATTGGATCCTGCCTGCTCAAAACAGAACTGGAAGGAGAGTCGGTGCTGGAAGAGGAAGGGGTTGCAATGCCACGGCAGTAGCTAAAGGACCTTCAGCGGCAAGAGGCAGGGGTGTCAGGCTGATAGATTTGGACCGAGAGCTTCCTGGTGAACTTCTTCCAGAAGCTGCTGCTGTTGGAGCAGCCCAACCGGCTTTCAATCGAGCAGAGGGGGTGGCAGACAAAGACTTTGTGATGGAGGGTGGGAGTGCAGAGAAACTGATAGGAGTTGAGGAGGAAGCAAGCACAGCTCCAGTCCCTGAGAGGGTATAAACCTGTTTGTTTTTTTCCTATTGGTATCATTTGTTTCCTAAGAAACATATATTAATTGTTAGGATTAAATTGATGTGAGGCTTTGGTCATTTCTATGGTGTGCTTTGTGTTTAATAAACATCTTGTTCTTCTGATGTTAGTTTTTTTTATTATAATTTTATTATTATTATTATCATTATTGGTACCTGATGATTGTACGAAGCTTTATCTGCATAGGTGTTTCTACAAAATTAACAAGCTTTTGTCCTTTGCTTCCCTGTTAGTACTCACACAATGGTTTTGGCATTTTCCTGCCCAAAATAATGATGCATTTCTTCTTTTTTTGTATCCCTGACAATAATTCTGTTGGTTCTTCTGGTGGTCTGAAAAGAATTGTAGGATGCGCTTAAGGTTATGTTATGTGGCTTTACACACTTCTGTAAATATTGTGCTTTGTTTGTTACCGTATGAAACAACAATTTCTTGGCATTGAGAACTTTACTAAACATACTTATTTACTGTTTAATTGATGCAACTTCAATTTATATGGCTATTCAAGGAAAGTCATTATCTATATGATTCTGGCCATTATACAATCTCTAGCTGCATTATTATTCTACTAATTCCAGCTAAATTTTTGTGATCATGAAGTTCCTCAGGCATTTCTCTTAAAAGTAGCTTCTCTTTCTTTTACTGCCTGCAGGTACAAGTAGGTAATTCCCCTGTATATAAGATAGATAGAAAATTGGGTAAAGGTGGTTTTGGTCAAGTCTATGTTGGCAGAAGGGTAACTGGTGGCACAGAGCGCACTGGACCAGATGCTTTTGAGGTACGTTTAGTGTTGAAAAACCATGTGTAAAGGTCATCTAAACCACGCCTGTGCAAAACCAGATGCCTTAATCCTAACATCTGTTTCTTTATAGGTGGCTTTGAAGTTTGAGCACCGTAGTAGTAAAGGTTGCAATTATGGCCCACCTTATGAGTGGCAAGTTTACTCGTAAGCGTCTTATTGTTGATGTCTATGTCTGTGTGTTAAACTTATATTTTGTTGTACTATCATAAACTCAAGATCTGATTCTTTGCTTTCTGATCAACAAGGACTTTGAATGGATGTTATGGTCTACCCTGGGTTCACCACAAGGGTCGCCAAGGAGACTATTACATTCTGGTGAGAATTGACCTAGGGCTCCTTATTGTAAGGTGTTGTAAATTTATTTATTGTTTCTGAATGAAATAAATAAACGCTTCAGGTCATGGACATGCTTGGGCCCAGTCTTTGGGATGTGTGGAATTCCATGGGCCAGTCGTAAGAATCTCTCTCTCTCTCTCTCTCTCTCTCTCTCTCTCTCTCTCTCCACACATGCATTTGTGTGTTTATATCTCTTACAATGTTGTGCCTGTTCAATATCTGCAACAGGATGCCACCGGATATGGTGGCGTGCATTGCTGTGGAGGCGATATCAATTCTTGAAAAACTTCACTTGAAGGGGTACCTCCTATTAAACAAGTTCTAAAACTTTTTCTTTCTTAAATATTTCTCAGGCTATTGTCAGTTTTCACTTTTCACGAAGTTGTTACTGATTTCTACTGTTCATTTCTTAACTTAGGTTTGTACATGGAGATGTGAAGCCAGAAAACTTCTTACTTGGTCAACCTGGGAGTGCCGATGAGAAGAAACTATTTCTTATTGATCTTGGTTTGGGTATGTTTTTTTTTTCTTTTCTAAAGTCTGTCTATTTCTCTTTATGTCTGCTACCTAAATAGTAGTATCGGTATCCCACTTAGTTAAAGCATCTTGCTCTGTTTGAAAGTCTTTTATGTCAACTTTGACCTTTGTCCTGTGATTTCAAGCTATTTTGGAGTAAATACTGATTAGTCTTGCCATTCCTCCTAATATGTGTATGGTTCAGCATCTAAATGGAAGGATGTGTCATCCGGTCAACATGTTGAGTATGACCAGAGGCCCGACATTTTCAGGTTTGTGGCTTTCTGAATTTCCACCAACTTATACTCCTTTGTTATACTCTAATTTTTTTAATATCATCCTCTGACAGGGGAACAATAAGATATGCAAGTGCACATGCACATTTAGGTCGGACAGGAAGCAGAAGGGATGATCTTGAGTCACTAGCTTACACATTGATATTTCTAATCAAAGGAAGGTTGCCATGGCAGGGCTATCAGGTTATCTTGTTGTAATACTTAGTTATAGACTTGGAGATCTATTATTGCTTAATTCATATATATGTTGTGTTTCATTTGATATTCTCTTTCTCTAACGTCTAATATTGCAGGGAGACAACAAGAGTTTTCTTGTTTGCAAGAAAAAGATGGCTACATCTCCTGAGTTGCTGTGCTGTTTTTGCCCTACACCATTTAAACAGTTCCTTGAGATTGTGACAAATATGAAATTTGATGAGGAACCCAATTATGCTAAACTCATCTCTCTTTTTGAAAGCCTGATTGATTTTTGCACTCCCTCGAGACCGATTAGAATTGATGGAGCTTTAAAGGTCATTATCAGTTTGTAGAAGCATGTCAGAGATGAGTGACCTGCTTCTTAATTGTACATTACATAAACATTTATGTCATGTTCTTTCGTTATCTAACTTATTTTTATGTTATTCTTTTCCTTATTTAGGTTGGGCAGAAGCGGGGGAGATTGCTTGTAAATCTGGAAGAAGACGAACAACCTAGGAAGAAGGTACGATTGGGAAGTCCAGCAACTCAGTGGATTTCAGTTTACAATGCACGCCGTCCCATGAAGCAGAGGTAAATTATTACATGCATCCTGCAATATGACATTGTATTTTTATCATGGTATGTTCATTCTTCAGCTTTTACTAGGCAATGCTGTTATCTGTTTGATGACAGATTTGTCAAATTAATCTTTTGATTATGGATGTATGTCAATAAAAATATGGGATGGACGTATGAATTGTTTTTTTTTTTGACAGTGCCTGCATGTATTAGGATGTCAATTTCAAGTAAATTTTTGAGAAATCTAATGGATATCAGAACCGAAAACAGATTTCTCAAATTAATCTTTTGAGTATGGATAAATGTCAATAAAAAAATGGGATGGACATATGAACTGATTTTTTTGACAGTGCCTGTATGTATTAGGATGTTGATTTTTAAGTAAAATTTTGAGAAATCTAATGGATATCAGTACCAATTTTTTCTTTTCATTGTGGCTAAACTCATTATGATGTCATTTGAATAGCTGTGATGTCACATTGGCTGACAAATTATGTTGTCAATCTCCCAAGTCAAAATTTTTACTGGATGTACTAACTGATTCTTTTTTTTTGTGTGTGGCTGAATCTGTTATTATGCAATGTAAGTAGGTGTTGGTCATTCTAGTCAAACGATAGACAGTTGGTCATGACTGCACTTTTTGGTCTTTTTTTAAAAAAAATAATAATAATCACATTGTTTCAGTTTTTCAGGGTTTTGGGTTCTCTCAAAATGACTTCCTTAGGCAATGGAGTTTAACGTAAGGCTGAAACACATTGGCACCCTGGTCAAGCATGAGCAAGATAAATATATAACACAGAACTGGTCTTTGACTTATTTTACACCCACCTTCTGTTGTACGTTGGCGAAAGTTTTTTTTGAATGATAATAATTTATTAGAGAAAGCGAAGAAAAACAACAGCAAAAGCAAAGGAAGCAACAGCAAGAAAACAAAAGAAACCCAACACAGGATCACCAGAAAGGTGACCCGAAAACAGAAACAAAAACACACAGCCCATCACTGGCTTGATTAGGCTCTCAGGAGACAAGCTTTTGCCATCAAAGATTCTTTTGTTCCTCTTTCCAAATGCCCCAACAAATGGCTCCAAGCAAGTAGAGCCACATTAGCTTAGGAGCCTTGTCAAGATTCTCCAACCACCAGCTTGGAAGGAGATCCTGGATCAAGAAGGGAAAGACCAAGAGACATCTAGATTTCTAAGAAAGAAAAGACAAACCTGCTGGGCCACCGGGCAATGGATGAAAAGATGGTGGATAGTTTCTTCCTCCCCCAAGCACATCACACACCTATTAGCTAATTTCCAACCTCTCCTCTTCAGCTGATCCAGGGTAAGAATTTTATTTAAGAACATGGTTCATAAAAAGAAATTTACCTTGAAAAAAATGGAGTTTCAAATGCTTCTTAAAGGAACCACCATAGGGGAAGACCTAGAGATATCAGCAATGTCAAAGAAGTATGATTTCGTTATAAATCTACTCTTCTCTTATTGAGAGTCCAAACTCACCCATCATTCTCATATGGGGTTGGGAAAATCCCATTGAGCCTCCCAAGGAACCTCTTGAACTCCAACTCTCAGCCATTTAAATTCCTTCTCAACCTTGGGTTCCAACACCCCCTCCCCACCGAAGGATCAAAATTAGGCATCACCGTACCCACTTTGTCCACTGCCAAGTTATAGATCACACCAAACTCGACCTTTAAAGGGCCATCACCACACCACGCCACACCGCACATCATCCCAAGACCTGATGATCTCTCCGAACCCAAGCTAAACCTAATAAACTTCTAAAACTCATCCTTACCCATTAAAATCGTTTTTCAAACACCCGTCTCATAGCACCCCCACACCTATTTGGGCATCCACAGTGAAATAGAACCGTGCCTGGCCTCCACCACTTTTCTCTGTATTTTCTTCATGGAAAACAAGGTGAATATGTTATTGAATCTAGAGAAGTGCCAAACTAGAAGATCAATTGAAAGTGGATCACTTTTGTGAAAATGAATTGTAGAAAATGAGAACATTGGTAGATTATTTCGTTTTATCCACATTCAATGAATTTTCTAGGAAAAAAATAATAATACAGAACAAGTGTCTATCTATTCTGTGTTCTGGTTGAATCAACATCCCTGCGGAATTCAAACAAGCTAACATTTCCTGTAGCTTGGAAATCATCATTGTTGTTGGCTCTAACCAATGCATAGTATTTGGATTTAAAAGAATTTATCATCATCAATAAGCAAGAACTCAAAGCTTCTGACATTATGATGATTTTTCTGATATTCCTTCAAAATTGTTTGGACAACAGCCATTCTTTGCACTTACATATGATGAGGGTTTCTTTCATGTGTACTGTGAGTTTGATGTCATGGAAAAAGATGGCTGACTTGATGTTGTCATGTTGCTATTTGATTTAAATATATATCTCTATTTACAAATGGGTGATTAAAAAAAGGCAGAAGTGACATATCCTGGGTTCTATTACTGGAAATTGGCTGGTAGAAAATATGACTACATTGCTTGGCTAACCATAATGGTAAGTGAGTGTAAGTGCTGGCATAACTAAATCTTTTGTTTCTGATTCTGTAGATATCACTACAATGTAACAGATTCAAGGCTTCGTCAGCATGTGGAGAAGGGTAATGAGGATGGCTTATATATCAGTTGTGTTGCGTCTGCATCAAATCTTTGGGCCCTCATCATGGATGCTGGAACAGGTTTCTCTTCTCAGGTTTATGAGCTGTCAACTGTCTCCCTGCATAAGGTTGGTTTCCAAATGTGGCAGTTGTTATCGTTATCTTTTGAGTGGTGTATGTTTAATTCAACTACTGACCAGATTGGTTTGAATTTGGGTGCTTGTCAGGATTGGATAATGGAACAGTGGGAAAAGAATTACTACATCAGTTCAATTGCTGGTGCTGCAAATGGGAGCTCCTTGGTTGTTATGTCTAAAGGTCAGTGAAAGACTGAATTTGCAGATTTTATTTTTCTGGCTATGAAAGAATAACATTTCCCCAAAAATATTACCTGCTCAAAGTTTGTTATAGGGCTAGCTTATATTGTTTTGGAAATTGATTAAATTATGGAATTTTGTAAGTATTCTGTTTTATAGCTCGCGTTAGCATTTTGCGAATGGTAACAAAAGTGTATCTACGGTTTCTTTCTTTAAGAGGTGGATGTAGCACCAAAAAGACAAGTAATGGAGATGTGTTGATTTGGGTTATTTGCACCAGAAAATTTAAGAGTCTAGCTACTACGTTACAGACACATTAGTCCTCGTCACTTTTACATTTTTATTCATATTTTTATGGTGAAATATGCATGCTACCTGACTTGTTCCTTGAAATTTCTTCTCATAACTAGCTGAGTGCTGGATCTTCCTATGAGATGTTGAATAGAATTACTAGAATGTCTTTTAGCATTCAATCATCATTTTGCTGCTAAGGAAATTTTGGGAAATGCATTAAAACTCCAAGAATGATGAACATTTTTAACTTCTAAGATCTTAAAAAGTACACTCAGTACTTTTCTTTGAGACACTATACAAGCTGCTTAGTCTGTTGGACAAAACTTGGATTTCCAAAATTATTGAGTGAAGTGGATTTGACTGCAGCACAGTTGACTTGTTGATGCAGACAACGAAAAGAGGCTCTTGTATGTTCCACCCCACAAGAGAGCATGATTCAAGATGTGTATAATGTGGGGTTTATTTAGAGTAATTTAGGGGTTTGGGTACTTTGTAAGAAGGCCAATAGCGCCATGGGTAATTGGGGTTTTTTTTTGTTCAAGGGTTTTTTTTTGTAAGAAGGCATTGTTGTCAAGGGTATTTTAGTAAGTCAAAGTGGGGCCCTTATGGAGTGCTGGACGAAACTCTCTAGAAGGCCTTAATTTTGGCAGTTTTGTTTTTAGAAAGTCAATGTTCTAGTAGTTTTAGGCTTAGGAAACTCTTTGGTAGCAAGTTGGCTAGTTAATTTAGGACTTTCTATTTTAGTTCTTGCTATTTTCTTAGAGTTTTGAGCTTATATAAAGGGCTGCACGTTTTTGAATTGGTAGACATAGATTATTGAATTAAAGTTTGGTTTGTTTGGGTTTTATCCCTCCTCCTTTTCCCCCTTTCCCATGGTCTAAGCTTGTGGAACCTAGGGTTCTTCCCTAGTTTCTATTTTCTTCTTCCTCTCTTTTATTTCTTCTTCAATCTTCTTTTCTTTTGGTTTCTTGTACCCCTTGTTCTCCCTTCTTTCTTCCTCATTTCTTGTTCTTAACTCTTTTATCTCATTTTCAATGTACATCTAAGGTGCTACCATCAATACTGTCAAGAACTGAGTTGCTGAATAAAAATTGACCACTGGATTATGAAGCTCCATTAAAGTATATCAGGTCTGAGTTTTTATAATTTTTTATATCAAAACTTATCAAAATTTGATGAAATTTTGTGTGGGAATATGTTTACGACTCATCTAAACACCCTGCAAATTTTCAGAATTTTATGACTCACGAGCAGGAGTATTTTGGCAATTTTGTGAGTGTAGAAATTCAATAATTTCCCTTCTGAGTTATTTCTTTCTCTTTTCCCCTTCTTTTCTTCCCTAATCTCTCTAAGTCCCTCTCTCTAATTCTCCCCTTCAATTCTTATATTTTCTTAAAATTTTGGGCTGGTTAATTATATTCTTGCTTCCGTTTTATTTTGGTCTATTCTTCTACTCCTAATTGGTATCCCTAGCATTGTACAATTTGTACCACATCAATTTTGGTATCATCTCTATTGTGCAACATCACTTGTTTTCCAGAGTTTGCTGATAAACAAAGTCAATTTTCCCAAATAAAAGATTTAGAGAACCTATCAGCCTATGGTTGTGCTTTTCGAAGTACTATTGATTGGTTTAGGGATGGCTATGATATTGAATATCAACAAATTACTAAACAAAGTGTATTTTGTAATCTGTTTAGATATTACTCTCAATATCATTTTTTGAGTTTGGACAGCAGAACTTCCTAGCACCAAAAAAAAAAAAAAAGGTCAGCAGAACTGATAATTTTCAGTGCAAGGTTCACTGAGCCAGTTGACCACCAAAGAGTGATCAACCATGCATGTGGCTGCAGTATAGCATATAGGTACGAGTTAATTAATCTTCTGTGCTGCCGCGTGGTTGGTTTCATCATGGTTGGGTTTTAAAATTTTGTTTGACTCCAGATGTAAAGGTAAGTTAATCAAACGCAGCATGCATGTAGGCTAGTAGGTGTGTGCACAAGGAGTTAGGAGCCAAATTGGTAAGAGTAATGATAAAACATAAACATAGTTCCTACTTGCACATCCACACACGAAGTCAGTCCAATATTCAATTAAATTCAATAAGCCTGATAGGAGTTAAGGCCTACAAAGAAATAAACAAAATTAAACCTAAGCTATATGTAAAAATAACAATTGAATTAAAAGATTAGTTCTATGTCTAGTGCAGTCCAGGAATTCAGAATAACATAAAGTGTACAAGACATGGGAAAATTAGGACAAAACAGTCATGGTTTGGTAAAAAATAGGTAAGAGAACTATGGGGAATTCATTAATCAAGGCCTAGCACATGTCCACAGTGGTATAGGATCAGGTTCCTCAGAGAAATCTACAGGTTTAACGGTACTTTAACAGCCTTTAACCGATACCACTTAACCACCAGCATTACCTAGTAATGGGATTCAGAAGGGGACAAGGTAGGATCAGGTAAATACCTCATATAAGCTGTTGCATGTCTGTTCCAATCATCTAAAACATAATAGATGCTGATACCAAGAGAAGACTGACCATAGAAGTGAGTTTTGAAGACTTCCAAAACCAGCCTGAGATAATGATGTTGCCGCCTCTGAGGGTGGATTGTGTACGTTCTTAACTAACGCTCCTCTCTGCCCCCTGATAGGGGGCAGAGAGGAGCGTATACAATCCACTCCTACCGCCTCCCCTATAGTCACCCTGATGTATTTATGAGATGAACACCTCTGCTGGGAGTGTGCTGCTACACTATGGGTTGTCCAAGGGTCTAAAATACCTAGGAGAAATCAATTCTTCAAAAGCCTTAAGGATGTAAAGTTGGTGAGTGATCTACTCCAGGTGGTTTTGCAGACCCATTCACACCTAGGATGGAAAATACCCTTTCGAACTTGAATCGAACTCACTTATGAGGCTGCCTTCTGAGTTGATTAGGATTATCCTGGAGGTAAGAATACCGTCCCAAAGTATTTCGGCCAGGCTCCTCTTATTGAGGAGCTGGTGTTGAGTTTCGTGAAACCACAAAAATCCCCCCCTTTTAACGCCTCTTTGGAATGCTTCTGGCTCTACAGCAAATAGGTGGGGCCCTTAGGTATGGGTCCCACCACTGTTGGAATTGTGAAGGTGTCCCTAAGAAGTAGGGGAAACACCAAAGTCAATCTCTTGAATCTAGGTGTAGGCAGTGATCTCGTGATGGCCCCTTTTTGTTGAAGTTAACGCCTGGACTGAATAAAATCCTTAGAGATTGATTCAAAAATTGATTTTTGTTGCTATCTTGCTCCTCCAATAGGGTCGCCCAACATTGGTATGCCTTAGAAAAGCTTCAAAGAGAGAAAAACTGCAAATTAGTAAACTTGAAGAAGAAGAAAAGGGGATAGAGACCTTTAACCCAAGGGGAGGGAGTAGCTTCCACTACCGCCGTTAAACTAGGTTAAACGTAGACCCATTCTAGGGTTTTAATGCTCTTCACCTGCAACCAAAAGAGGAAGAAGAAGAAGACACCAGGATACCAAAATGTGAGAAGCCAAAATTCTTTTTTTATTCATCATGAAAGAGTGTTGGTCGTGTGGGGTGTTTTTATATCCCCCACGGCCATGCTTATTACACCCTACATAATGCAAATACTAAAATACCCCCCCTAACACAATCTTATGCTCAAAATAACCCTAAATTACATATAATAACAAAAATACCCTCAAATAACTCCTACGGACTAAAATACCCTCACAATTCTATGCCCCCACTTCACATAGATAAATAAAATTATGACAAGGCCCAATCATCATCTCGGTCATGATGTCCACGCCATAATTGGTCTTTATTCTGGGTTAGTTTACATTATTTGGTTAGCAATATTTTGGGGTTTAGTTGTTTTAATTCTTATTTATTTCTTTATTTGAAGTTTGACTTGGATTAGGAATTGAACTTGGAGTCTTAAGTGCTAGGCTGTTTGTGTAAACATATATGTAAGGCCCATTGTACTCGCTCATTATTGGTGAATGAAGAACTTTGCTTTAGGCTCTAGTTTGGTGCAGATTTTGAACTCCTTTGGTTTCCTTGAAGGTGATGTTGCTTTAAAGACCTCTTGATAGTGGTTCCTAGAGTTTCATTGGTGCTGATTTCACTATTTCAGCAAGTTAATTTTCTTCTTCTTTATCCTTTTATTTATATGTTTTTTTGTTATTACTTATTGAGAATTCCATACACCCAGGTCATAAATCTAATTTTCCCTTTGTTTATACCAAATCTTCTATTAACCCCTAGCCACTTATTAATTACTTGTACACGATCATAAACCAAACCGTCTTCTATCTCTATTACCTACACTTAGAACTACTCCACGACCACCTGTAAACTTGCCAATCTTAGAATTCTATTGTGATTATTTTCGGTATTTTATCTTCTCTTTGCACTGATGCTTGATACAAGGGAAGATAACAAAAATTGTTGTAGGATATTCTTAAAATGAATGTGGAAGCAAATAGAATTCAATACTTGAATTTGAACACCCAAGTAGCCACAAAATAGGGGAAATCAAGAAATAGAATAGAGGTTAGAATGAAACAGAACAAAAAATAAGAAGAAAATAGAGCAAAAAAGTCCAACAGGCAATTTTTGGGCAAAATCCACTAGATTTCCAAAATACCTTGGTCGTGCATCAAAAAATTACGAAACTATTTAGATATTTTCTAACTTGCACAAGGGCTCTATAGTTAAAATTTTAAGTCAAACGGACAAGATTTGGTTAGTGAAATTATATAAACATCAGTCCCACTAGAAACTTGAACAAGAACACACAAAAACTAGTAAGCATATTTGAAATTAAAGAAAAATGAATGAGATTAAGATGAAAAAGAGAGGGTAAGAAGATAGAAAAGATGATGGAAGAAACAGGGAGGGTGAGGTGGATACTCATGAGTGCACTAAGATGCTACAACCCATGAGAAGAGGAGAGGAGCCTTAAAGGAGGCGTCACCCTATGGGGAAGGAGATACCATGCCCATGGCCTACCTTGGGATCCCACCCAAATCTTCAAAAAGTTGTTTATTCTTCACGGATTTTATTGAATGACTTTGGTGCCTTTAAATGGGCTTACAAGTCTTGAAATAGAAAGTATAAGAAATTTGATAACACCTAAACTAGCACACTAATTTCTTTTTTCTTTGAGAGGTAATCAAGATAAATTATTGAAAAGAGAAAGGAGCAAGACAAGAGAAAAACAATGCAAAAGGCAACATCACCCAGGAGGTAGAAAAGAAAAGCCAGAACCAAGCAAAGAAAGGAAAAAAACTCAAGCAAAAAGCAACCCACTACATATTCTCACACCATGTTGAATACCACGCAATCTCTTCAAAATCGGCCCAAACATACACCCAATCAAACAAAGCCTTATAAATGAAGGTCAAAAGATCCACATCTGATCTGGCTTTGTCCTAAAAAATACGACAATTCCTCTGCTTTCAAAGGCCTCAACAAATAACCCCCGGGAGGGCATGCCAAATGGTAAGAGGCATCCTATTAAAATCTTAGATCTACCATCCCCAAATCAAGTCCTGGAATTGATCAGGAAACACCCAAAAAATTTGAAGATGAAAGAGAAAGAAACCCCATACCTTAAATGCCACCAGGCAATCGCATCTTTCATACACAAGACACATCTATTAGCCAAGTTTCACCCTCTACTTAGGAGATGACTGAGGGTCAAAATTTATCTAGATACACATTCCGCAAAAAGAAATAGACCTTTGAAGGGATTCCTAGATTCCAAATCTTTCTAAAAGGAAATGGCATCGACATAGATCAGATAACTCATTGTACATGGACTTGGTAGAAAAAAGACCCTTACTCGAGGGAATCTAAACCATCACATCTAACCTATTACGGACGGGCCTAACCCCATGAAGAACACTCAACAGGCTACACACCTCCCCCATCTCCCAATCAAGAGGATTCCTTCTCATTATAGAAATCCAAACCATCGCCTCAAAATCAAAAGAGTTGGCCATTGGAACCAATTTATCCTCCACCAAGGAAAAAACTCTAAAGAACCTATCCTTTAAGAGGGTCTCCCTAACCCATAGATCCTGCCAAAATTTGATGTTTCTACCGTCCTCCAGTAAGAATCTAATAAACCTCCAAAAAGACTCTTTTACCTTTAAGATAGATTTCCAAATGCCACACCCATGCCTCCCATGGACATCCTTAGATTCCTAAACAGACCACTCATCAAATCTAGTCACCACCACCCTACGCCAAAGACAATCTCTTTCCTTCCCAAACCTCCACAACCATTTGGCTAAAAGAGTCGGATTATGCGACCTAATTTTCTTAATTCCAAGACCCCCATGACCAATAGACTTGCAAACAGAGTTCCAATCCACAAGGTGGAAATGATGGTGATCGGAAAAATCATTCCATAAAAAATTCCTCAACAATCTCTTAATATAATTCGCCACTGCCATTGGAATGGTGAACAACGAGAGAAAATTAGGGTGAATGGAAGACAAGACCGCCTTAATCAAGGTGTGTCTACCCCCTTTTGAAAGCAAAGAGGCTTTCCAAGACACCAATCTACTTTCAATTTTTTCGATAACCGGATTCTAAATTGCCTTGGACTTGAAAGATGCCCCTAAGGGCATCCCCAAATAAACAGAATGAAGTTTACCAATCTTACAACCCAAAATCCAAGCGAAACTATCCAAGTGCCTAACATCACCCACCTCGAACATCTCACTCTTCACGAAATTAATGTTCAAACCTGTAACCGTCTCAAAAGCACAGAGAATACATCTTAGGTAACGAATTTGCCTAATAACCGCATCTTAGAAAATCATTGTATCGTCCATAAATTGAAGATGGGAAATAGAAACACTCCTAGATCTCACCTTAAAACCAGAGATAGAACCCCCTTTCGCATTCGATATCATTTTACTAAGCACATTAGAAACTATGATAAACAAGGGGACAAATGATCACCCTGCCTCAAACCTCTAGAGCTTCTAAAAAACTTTGCTGGAGACTCATTCACCATAATAGAAAAAGAAACTGACCTAACGCAAAAAAAAATCTAGCGTCTCCATTTCACCCCAAATCCTATACGACCAAGAACATAATCCAAGAAATTCCAATTAACATGATCATAAGCCTTCTTAGCATCCAACTTACAAACACCTAACAATTTCCTAACAAACGGTGATCCTCAATACATTCATTGGCAATGAGCACACTATCTAAAATTAGTCTCACCTCAATAAAAGCCTCTTGGGGTTGAACAATAATTCCTTTCATGATCAACTTCAAGTAAGAGGAAAGAGTTTTTACAATTATTTTGTACACATTGCTCAAATGGCTAATAGGTCTAGAATCCTTCAAATCCTTGGCACACCTCTTCTTGGGAATGAGTGCATTGAAGGTATTATTAAGGTGATCATAAAATTCTTCAGAAATATAAATTCCTTAAAAACTTTATGAGATCCACCTTAAACCATATGGGCCCGGCGTTTTATCCCCTTTCATGCCCATAATCTAAGATCTGATTTCCTCTTTTGGTAAAGTTTTCTCCAACAAATATCTTGATGCAACATGCATGTAGGTGAGTGAAGTGTGTGCATATGAGATATGCATAAAATTACGAAAACAATAAAGTGTTATAACCTAGATTCCTACTCGTACCATTCACATACAAAATTAGGTAATTCTTAAGTTAGGGTCATCATGTATTAGAGGAATTAGGGAAAACAAGGTAATGAACAAGAAAACAACTTAATTAATATATTAAGAAGTCTCAACTAAATTAGAGAACTAGGAATTGTAAGAATGTTGTCTCAAAAAGTTGATGCTATAAAAGTGTAATAAAGTAGTCAGAACAATGTAGTAATGTGGGAAAACATCAAGCGCATTAGGTTTTTTATTTGTATGGGAACATTAAATATTGGTTTTGAGCATGGTTAGGGTTAGAAAAATAGGTTGAAAGGGTGATAAAATTCAGAAAAATTAGCCAATCAGCCCTAAGTCTATGCCATAATACCCACAAATTACCACTATATTAGGGATTCAAAAGAGGATTCAAACATGAGAAACATGACCTGTTGCAGCATGGGAAACTCCCTTGGTGTTCCCTTGTATACACTCAATTGAAATCACAAACAAAGAAAAGGGAATCAAGAGGAATCCGATTGATGTTGAAATCTCCTCCAAATCTAGTTGTGCCACCAACCTCAAAGAACTCAGGCCATGGCTCGAACTTGAGGAAAATTTTTAGATAGGGGTTGCTTCCTAGGGTGTCGCCCAGGGGTGACCAGCTAAGGCTTGGGTTATGTAGGGTTGGTGATCGAACTACTCAAAACTAATCCAACACCATGTTAACGCATGGCTAGAATGAACCCAAGTGGGGCTTCAAAGTGATGACACTTTTTTGTGGTTTGATACTTGTTGATGAATCGCCCAAGGATGTAATACACTCTGGAAAACTCAAATCCACTAAAGCCCCAACTATTTGGGATTGGTATGCAATCTCTCAGAATTGCTCAAAACCCCTGTTGCTAAGGAGCACACATTGAACTTCTTCAAGAACTAAAAAACTTCAGTGTGGGTCATGGTTTCAAAGATCGTCTGATCTCAGATCGGGATCGTCCATGACCGGTCTGATCCCAGCCCCAGATCGTCCCGGATCAGACGATCCAGGATTGGGATCGGGTGATCTTAAATTGTTTTTTAAAAAAAGTGTTTTTTTTTTTGTTTCTTCAAGAGTGCACAAACCCTTCCCTAATTCTCTATAAATATTCCTAAATTTTTTGAAATAACATATAAAAGGTAAACCCCATGGCCTTTTAACGAACGATAAATCTACTCATTGGATTACTTATCTTCCATGTAACAATAAAATTTTCTAACGGAGGTGTTGTCCTAGCCCCCCCCTTGGAACCCCCCAACTAGCTTCCCTTAAAACCCCCTACATTGATAGTGGGGGCAAGCCTGCCCCCCCTCCCGCCACCCTTATCATATAAGGCTAGATTAGACTTCACTAACCCTTGGAACCCCCTTCATTGATAGTGGGGGAACCCCTCCGGTACCCCTATAATATAGAAGGTTATATTAAACTTCACCAACCCATTGGCTAGAATAATTAATCATTTATTATTTTATTTTATTTATTTTTGTTTATATGATTTTGTATATAGTTTAGTTTTTATGCATCAATATATATAATAATATTGGATGTTTGGTTATACAAACTACAATCTTGAACTTATA
>JAOXJP010000016.1:700541-717804 GCA_025762735.1 Platanus orientalis
ATGGCACACTTTTTTCTTGGGGGGGGGGTGACGTTCGTCAATGAAGGGTTTGTACCTAATCCCAGGTATTCTCTAACATAAGGCAAATTATGGATGCCTTAAATCTGTTCTGCGGGTCTTTTGACATGGGCCTAAGCTGCTTTATGATTAAGTTCTGGTGAAGTATACTAATTTGAAATTAATCACCATTAAGAGGAACTTAATTAAGTACTAAAAATGGGTGTAAATCACTTTTTGAAGTGAGGTGTCCCTATGCATGCGAGGGACAGGTTAGGGTACTCTATGAAGGGTACCAAATCCAGCCGGATTTTCAGATTAAAGCCAGCAGGGTGCCTGGATGGCAGGGAGACGTTAGGGCACTCTAAGGGGGCGCACCAAATCCTGTGGGCGGGAGAACGAACAGCGGAAGCAGATGCAGAGATTCTGGAAACCATTCGTTGCCCACTTCTTGGACCTTGTACGGATGCCTTCTTCTTTTTCATCTTCTAGGGTTTCAGCTTTTATTTCATCCATAGAGCTTGAAAGCCTCGAAATCCATGTCCAGAGCTATAATGGAAAGCATAGGGCCATTGGGCCTGGTATGTTGACAACAACTGGAGCCCTAGAAGCCTCTGAGCTCCGTTAAAAGTCTCTTTGCACTCTCTCGAAAGCTTGCGCTACTCAGTAACGATAAAAGTTATATTAACTATAAAAGGGTAGAACGGCCTTTTCCTGGCACATTTAGAACTCAAAAGAGCACTTCAGTTGGAGTAGGGGTGGCAATGTTTGACATGACCAGTGAACCCAACACGAAATAAGCAGGTTAGGGTTGACTGTAAACTTGTTTCGGGTCAAAGCGGGTTGATCCACTTTGACATGATTAGTAAATGGGTTGGTTTAGGGTTGAGTCATATAGTCATATACCCATAACTTGACATGACACAAATCTGACATGCCGACATGAATTACCACATAACCCATGAACCCAACACAAACCCAATATGAAATAAGTGGGTTAGGGTTGACTGTAGCTGTGTTTCGGGTCAAAGTAGGTCAACCTGCTTTAACATGATTAATAAATGGATCGGATTAGGGTTGAACCATATAGTTGTAAACCCCTATATCGACATGACACAAACCTGACCCACCAACACGAATTGCCACCCCTAAGTTGGAGCTATAATTTTTGGCTGGTGATCAGCTATAGCTTTTTGTAGCATGAACAAAAAAATAAAAAAAGACAAATCTCTGTTAAAAGACAAAAAATCTAAGTTCTTACAAAAATCTACAGCAGACCATTGTCCTTAAATTTTTTATATACATGTCACGTTTTGTTTTGAGAACCGTACGTTTATGTTATAAATTTACTGCATAGGGTTTCTTGGAATTGATGACTTTCAACGTTTTACTAGTGCCCTGTAAAGATTCTCCATGGTGTAGTGGTCCTCCACTCTCAATTCCGAATCAAATTTGAGCCTAACATCGTCAATTCCAATTATTCTGCCATGAAGATGATTTCTCTTGCTGCCCAGCGTTCAACAGCTCCTGGGAAACATCACAAGCAATGCGTCCAATGGCAGCAGGGGAGACCCTGTTGACAGATGTATCAGAATTAAAACTTTGATGGTGGGAAAATATATGGTTGCCATTTCTGAACTGGGTTCTGCAACTTAAGATTGGTTATAGATTCATTGAAGATATCAAAGCCACAGTTCATCTAATTTGGACATCATGAATGAGGGGAAGATGAAGAACCACTGAAGATGGGTTTCATTCAAGTAGGCGCAAAGATCCATAGAATGAGCTTCTAAGTCAATTTCTCCGATGATAGAGATATTATCATCTATTATATAGCAACTCTACATGTACCAACCATATAAGTGAGGAAAAAAAATTAGGTGAGAATGAATCTTGTAAGAACTGTGAAAACGACATCAGGGTGCGGACACATCAGCACCGAAAAGTGATAAGTGCCCCCCAAAAAGTGTAAATCACTTTTCTGTATCGATGCGTCAGCCCCTCTGGTGCCGTTTTCACAGTTCTCACAGGATTCGTTTGCACATAATCCAAGCCCAATAAGTGACATGTCTAGCCTCACGTATATAAGATTTATATGCTCCAAACACTAACTATTACAAGAATATACAATTCCAATGTATCACAAGGACCCAGCAAATAGTCTGTTGTTGATTAATAAGATTATAAGTCACACTAATCAAATATTTCTAGTTCCCTTACGTCATGCAAATATCTTGAACACAGTACAGCAACTCGGAATAGAATCAACATTAACACAACAGTCCCATATAGAATTTGATAAAACACAGAATAGATCTAAATACGATGCAATAGTTCGTAGTAGTAAATAGCAGTTACAATCATGATAATATAAGGACATAAGACTATCCAAGGGTAGAGTATATTACAGATATATACAACTATATTTTGAGATAGGATATATAACACATACTGATATCCAAGAGCAATCCATTTCTCAAAATGGATGATAGAACTCAAGGGATTCCATCGTTGATAATAAAATAAAAACAAACAGAGAGAGAGAGAGAGAGAGAGAGAGAGAGGGAGGGAGAGAGAGAGGGGATTAGGCCTCCTATGATTGCTCAGGCAATTATGTTATTCCTTGATGATCCGCCATACGACATCTATATCTATTTATAGGGAACGATTACGCCTAATATGGAAAAGCTAAATATGGTAACAAAATCAAGTGTAATTGCATAGATGATAGAATAGAGAGAAATCATGAAAATGATTGCTGAAAATATTTAGGAATCCTAACATTCTCCTGTCCTTAAAACCACATTGTCTTCAAGGTTGAGAACTAAGAAAGCCAAGAAACTGCTCTTTAACAATCTCGTAAGGCTCCCATGTGGTATCTTCCCATGATAGGTGGGCCCACTAAATGAGAACCTCTGTGGCAGCCCGATTGTGACACTTAATAATCTGGTGATCCAACTGGCCACGGGTTGAACACGAACTTCTCCATTAGAGGTAAGATCAAAAAATTACTGTTGAGGAAAAACTTGTTCGGCCAATTTCTCTTAATTTCAGACATGAAACATGGAGGATTGGATGGATCTTGGAGTCAGGTAGAAGGTCAAAACAATAAGCAACAGGATCAATGCGTTCCAATCTCTTATACGAACTATAGAATCATGGAGAGAACTTCATGGATGACCACACATTGATCGATACTTAGCGATAAGGCTGTAGGTGGAGAAAAACCTAGTCGCCGACATCAAATTCACATTCACTTCTATGCTTATGAATATATTGTTTCACGCTAGCCTACGTGACAATAAGATTGTCTTTGAGAAGCCACAAAACTTGAGTGCGGTCATGGAGAACACGATCTATTTGATTTACCACTGACGAGCCTGTAGTGTAAGTGGGGAGGAGATAGGTAGGGCTCGACTGTATACTACTTCAAATGGAGTCATTCTGATATTTAGATGATAAGTGGTGTCGTATCACCATTTTTCCCATAGAAGCCATCACACTCACTCCTTGGGCTTATCTCCAATGAAACATCACAGATAGTTTTCTAAACATTGATTCACCACTTTTGTTTGCCCATCTGTCTGAGGGTGAAAAGAAGTGTTCATCTTCAGCTTGGTTGTGCTTTGCAAGCAAAAAAATCTCTTTCCAAAAATTAAAAGTGAAAATCTTATTTCAATCACTTGCTATCGATTGAGGAATGTCATGCAATTTGACAATATTGTCCAAAAGAGTTGTGTAATAGTTGATGTGTACGGATGGACAACTATACATAAGTGTGCATACTTTGTGAAGCGATCCACGACGAGGATAGTGGTTTTACTATGAGAAGGTGATAAACCCACGACAAAGTCCATTGATACATCCGTTTAAGTTTCTGCAAGGATTGGTAAGGGTTGCAAGGGCTCAATGCTAGCTACAGTCTCACTCTTTTGTCATAGACATATTTCACATTTGGCTACAAATTACTTGATGTCCTGCTTCATCCCTTTTCCAATAGAACAATCGTGATATATGCTTAGAAGTACGAAGGAATTCAGAATGACTTGCACTAGGGGCTACATGTAATTCTTGCAAAACAGTAATTTTATGAGTAGAATTTGTTGCCAAGATGATCATTTCCTTATAGTGTAGATGATCCACAACTCACGAGTGATGTAGAATTGAGGAGGGGTCTTGTTTTAGTATTTTAACAATCTTCTAGAGTTCAGGATTGTTTTACTGCTCTTGTTTAATGAGATAAAAAAATTGGTCATGTTGGTGTGAAAATGACATGGATTTATGCATGCTCAGGATTGTGTGATAGCACATTGGCTACCAAGTTCTTGACCCCTTTCTTGTATACAATTTCATAGGTGTACTCCAACAATTTGGTCATCCACTTATGTTGTTCTATAGAGGAAATCCTTTGTTCCAATAAGTACTTCAAGCTTCGATGATCAATTCGTATTTGGAACCGTTGGCCAATTAAGTATGGTCTCCATTTGGTGATGGTGTGAATGACGACAAACATTTCTTTGTCATATAACAACAGTTTAAGGTGTGATGACGACAACACTTTCTGATAAAAGCTAGTGGTCAATTGTCTTGCATAAGTACTATCCCTATGCTCACCCTTAAGGCATTACTCTTGATAACGAAAGTTTTATTGAAATCGAGTAGGGCAAGCACCAGTGTGTATGTCATGGTTTGTTTGAGCTGAACAAAAGGCTTCTTTTGCAGCTTCATTCCAGTGGAAAACATCTTTTTTTAGCAAGGTTGTTAAGGGGGTGCTTATCATTCCATAATCTCGTACGAACTTACAGTAGTAACCCATCAAACCCAAAGTCCACACAATGCCTTAATCATCTTTGGAACCAGCTAATTTACCATTGCCTAAATCTTAAAAGGATCTGTTGCTATGCCATCTTCGGAAAAAAATGTGGCCTAGGTATTCCACTTCAGATCTTGCAAAAGCTACACTTGAAATTCTTCACAAAGAGGGAATGCTCCCGAAGTAAGGTAAAGACAGTTCATAGATAACATAAATGATCTTCAAGAGATGAGCTATAAATGAGTATGCCATCGAAGAAAATTAAAACGAATTACGTAAATAAGGCCGGAAGATGTCGTTCATCAGATTCTAGAAAGTTGATGGGGAGTTGGTTAACCCAAAAGGCATCACCAAGAACTCATCGTAGTGACCATCATGAGTCCGAAAAGCTGTTTTATGCACATCCTTCTCATGGACTCGAATTTGATGACACCCAGAGCGAAGATCCAACTTGGAGAACTACTGTGCTCCACCCAGTTCATCAAGTAGCTCATCTATTACTAGAATGAGGTACTTGTCTTTGACAAAAATACCATTTAAGGTTCGATAATCCATGCACATTCACCAAGATCCGTCTTTTTTCTATACCAACAAGACAAGTGAAGAATAGGGATTGACGCTAGGCTTGATGATACCGGCGTCCCACTAATTGGATGCATGGAGTAACAATCTTCATAACCATTTATGATTAGATTGTAAGATATGTAGATAATATGGACCAAAATTGATGATCGCGACAATATATGAAAGATCATTATTTTCTCCTTATTCTTTGTATTTCATGATAAATTATCATGATGAGTTCTTAGTAGATATTCAAGATGTAAATCCCCCAAAGATATAAAGTCAATTGTGCTACATTTCATTTTCTTTAGATCCACTCTCTCGAAGTTCACGTGAGTTCCACTTCCAGGTATTCAAATGGGCTACCTCTCCTATTTAATTTTTTAGTAGGCCCCAACTAATGCCCATTGTTGTTGCATAATAAAGACCTAAAATGAATCATGAGCTACTCATTGACTATATTTGGCATGTTACATTGGATGTCACGAGGAACAATTGCTGTTTGGAAGTTGATGACATTTCCTTTCACACAGTCGTTTATTAAAGGTGTGGTTGCCTTGAATTGAATAAAAAAAAAAAAATCCCAAAAAAGGAGAGAAAATAATGATGAAAAAACTAGATTTTCATGGCAATTAGACAACTTGAAAATGATTTTCTCGAGAAAATTGTGCTAAGAATCATGAGAAAACCAGCTTTTCATGGCAACCAAGCTAGGCATGGTGTTGCTGTAATTTTAGGTGAAAATAATCAAGACCATCTTGATCTTAAATTTAAAGAAAAAAAATTGAGGTCTTTTTAGTGTCAATGATGAAGATTAAAAAAAAAATAAAAATCTAACAACATAAAGGTTTAAATTCAAAATATGAGAACACTTGATTAAATAAACGTAAAAAGTTAATAATAAATAGAGAGCAAAATGTCCTGTCCAGAACACCAAGGGATGCCATATAAAAAAAATGGATGGGAATTTGAAAATTCATTTAACCCTGTCCATTTTATTTCTTGTGAAGTCCTATAGTGTCCTGAGCACCAAATCCTAGACAAAAACATTTTTTTTTTTTGGGTATTAACTTCTAGGGTTTACATTAAGTATCTGCTCATCTCACCTAACCCAATCTGAACAAACCCAAGCGAGCAACTTCTACTATGCACTGCTCACCCCATCCCCTCTTTCTAGGGAATCGACCTTGGGTCTTCGATATGGAAGACATGCCTCAGCCGCTAGAACACTAGGGTGTTGGCAAATAGGACATTTATTTCGTAATATACTAATGAATACTTCATTTAAACACAAATGAATGTATACATGTGTAATCTCATGTATGTAGAGAAAAAGTAGAGTTAGAAGGATAATATACGTGGTAGTTTTAAAGAGAGACATGGGTGAGGAGAAATAGAGATTGAATTAAGAGAGAGAAAATTGAAGAGGGAGAGACACACATGGTAATTTTGTAAGGAACTAAGAAATTAGAAGGGATTGTCTACGTACAGAACCCTTAGCTTTAATGAATTGAAGAAAACGTTTTGAAAGTGTCTAATGTTTATGGTGAATTATTAGCTAAAGCATGATGTGTTTTGGATTCAAACAAATATTCAGGTGTAAAAAAAGAGATACCAAATTCAAAAACACATCATGTGTCAATCAATGACATGCCTACATCAACACAGACAATCATTATCCTGAATGAATATAGATGATCACAGCCGCACAGGTACAGCAAGCCAGATTCGTGAATTTCACGCGCAATTGTTAACTTATTCAAATCAGCTTCCCGCGCGACCGTTGGCACTTATTCAAATACTAATAAGTACGTTACGCGCGCGTGGCACCGTTAATAAATATCTCCAAAAAATAGGGGTAGTTCTGTCATATGAAAGTAAAATTGCAAACGTATAAATAAATTGGACAAAGTAGATGTTTGGATCTTTGGCTTTCTTCTTCATCTGCAGATTTTCTACAGCTTTTTAAACCCTAGGCCCCTACCTAGGGTTTCGGTTTCTGTTCTTCGTCAAGATCTCTCAATTTCCCTTAAAGGTACATCTGGATCTGTAAATTTCTTGGTTTCATCTTTTTTGACAAAGTTCTTATTCGTCATGGAGGTTTCTATACTCTGTTAGGGTTTTGTTTACATCTGATAATAAATCTTGATTGAGTATGAGAAACCCATTTGAAGGATGCAAAGAAATAATGAAACGAAAATCTTTATCTCTTTTCCCTTTTTCTTTTTATATATTACATTCCCGAAATCTTGTCTTTACTACAACAATCACCTTGAATACCCAATTCCAATGGCACAACTTTGAATGAAAAAATAGGTAAGGTTACGAAACATATAACATCAAAAATGATAAGAAGAAAATTTACATTTTGACAACTCACTCTCTAAGAAAAAGGAAAAAGAAATTACAGGATTTCTTTTCTCTTACCTGTAAGAATTTCTGGAAAAGAAAGAATGTGATAAAATTCTCAATTGGTGCGTTGCAACAGGAATTGGAACTCGGAATTCTGACGGAGGAGAGGAGGTGGGTCGATGTTGGATAGGGTGATGTCAAGAAAGGATCTTGATAGCTCCTCTAGAGAGAAAGGTATGCTGGAATTTTGCAAAACCAATGACAAAAGTTGCAAGTTGTTAGGTATTTGCTATCAGGGAACTCATGGGTTTTTAGAATTGATTACCTTGAGTCGACATCAAGCAAGAAAGAATTATTTGGCATGTTATTTGAATCTTCTGTCACCAGTGCTCTCATCTTGCCAATTACCTGAAGACCCAAGTGTGCAAAAAGTTAGATTAAGGGTTCTTGTTTGGGATTAGTTTAATTTTTTTTCTAAGAAGTAATTGCAAAAATGCAGGAATCCGGGTTTGTACGGTGGTTGGTTCTATTCTTGGGCATTTTAAGAAGAGAAATAATGTAAAATTTGGGGCTGTTGAGTTAGTGGCTGCTCTCTTATAGGAAAAAAAAAGGCTTAAAGAAAGGAGTTGGAACACATAACTAGGGTTATACTATGGGGGTAATTATGTTGAACATGATGGAAGTGCAAAGTAGTCTGTCTGATGCAAACATACATCTTTATCTTCCTCCATTATGAGTCTTAAAACACTGGGGAAAAAATTAAGAACTGTAGGTGGAGATACTGAATTATGTTTATAAAATAAAAACTCATTTCAAAGAGGACTTACAACTGGAGCTAATCCCTGGGACCCATATTTGTCATCCCAGAACATCATCCCAATGCGATATATCTGTGGAATGCTCAACACCTGGAAAAATAAGAAATATTTGCTAACTTTAATGAATTTATTTTAACAGAATGTTACTTTTAATGGAATTTCCATGTAAATTGAGCCGTTCTGTAATTTTTTAGTTTACTTTAAACGTATATTTTTTGTGCAAGTTACCGGGCAGAGGTCATTTGTGATCTCATCCAAGGATTTGTGAGGCTTTTGATGTGAAACCTGTGCAGTAGGAACGAAATGCAATTAATTAATAGTCAATCATTATTCTCAGAATTATTTAGTTGCTTGATGATCCAGTATGAAGCTGACATACCAGAAACCCAACAGCCTGCCTTATGTGCTGGAGTTCATCCCATGAGGACCCAGCATACTGCAATGCATCAGAATGATTTAAGTTCCATTTTTCTCCCTTTTATAATTTCTTTTTCTCATTTTGGTCCTGGCATCCAATAGGTTTATGTGGTAGACTCATTTACCTGGTCTGTTGCTTTGGAGCACCACTGCTCCAATTCTTGCAAGCCAGCTTTCACATATTCTCCATTGCTAAATGAGCAGCATTCACGGCGAAGCAATAAGCTGCAGAAAGAAACAGTAAACTTGTGTCATTTATTTGGTAGACCTACCTTTATTCGATTCAAAAAATGGAACCACACCCTCAGATTTATCTATAGTTGATTGTACATGTCCAAATCAATACAGAGAAGATCTTCAATATCTAGAAATCAGAGAAGCTTCTTACCTATTAAAGAGCTGCACATTTATGAACGAGAATACCTGACTGAAGGTTTTTCTTATGATCATGGAAGATACCTGCACATCTCAGAAAAGAATAGAAAGTGGTTAGCACTCTCCTTTCTGAGTCCTCTGAATTAGTAAAAGTAGCAGATGAAAGAAGATTTTTACTTACATAATTCTCACACAAAATACCCAAGGTACGATCCAGGATCTCTACTATGCTTTGCCAGTGTATGCTTGATGCTTGTTGTTTTGCAATTATATTTGAATGGACATTTTTGGATGATCCTCTTATTGATCTGGCCCGTGCGGATCTTGGTGCCTGTTAATTGTATGTAAGGATTTAGATATAGACAGGTGCAAGGTGTGAATTTTTATCGAATTATAAAATTCATGCTTACCTGTATGCACAGGTTCAAGAATGGACTGATCTCTTTTTTCAAACTGTCACGGATCATCCCATATATTTTCTCGACATATGCGGTTAGATGTTGCTTAAACAGGAGGGCAGGGTATTTAGCTTCAACTCTTAATTGGAAGTCTGGCTTTTGTACCATTCCACTGTACCCACTTGAAATCCCCAAGCTCGATGGGGATGAACGGAGACCCTGACAATAAAAGTTTTAGACTATCTTAATTTTTACTTCCCATTGTTTTTGTTGTACTGAAGAAGTGAAGTTAAAAGAAATTTACTAGAAAGATCTGTTACTTGTGCCATTCTACCAAACAAGGTGGTGGGTGAGGTTCGGCTACGTTGTGAAACTTTGCTTGGTGTATTGCTTGCCTTGAGCGTATTTTGTAGAAGAAACAAAAGGGTAGATGTTGTTGATAACCAATAGGCAAGTTCACTGATGTTCTCCTGATTCTTTAAGGTGTAATACAGGAAATCAATCCCATGTGTTAAACCCATTTATGTCAGACTATAACGACATCTTCCATCTGATCCCTTATCAAAGAATATCTATAACATGTCTCATAGATGTAATAGTTGAATGTACCTCAACAGATGATCGGATTGCATGAATAATCCTATCAAATATATTTGTCTTCTCTGCTTCAAAGGATCTCCACTGTAAAAGTGCTTTATAAACAATAAAAGCAGCAGCAGGTCTGTTCTTGTCAAACCACTTGTCTTCCATGAGGCACTTTATAAGTGTGTCATGGTTTTCCTATTTACAGGAAGAAGAAGAAGACGAATAAAGAACCCAACATGTGAAACAAGCAATATTATTGGAACTTTCTCATTTATGTAGAGATTCCTTAGTTAGGGGTTTGAATACGTACATGCTGTCTGTCTGTTAGAGACTTTTGTTTATTTGGAGGAGCTTCTAGAGGCATTGACTCCTGCAAATGGAATTTATTCATCAGATTGTAAATAAAAATGCAAGAGCTTCTTGTTAGTAGTCTGTTCTTTAGAGAAACTTTGTTGAATAATGTTGCACATACTTTTGTTGTCTTAAGTTCTTCTGTTTGATGTCCGTTTGCAAGGCTCTGTGCCATAAAAAAGTCAGCTACTGAATAAAAATATTATAGTGAGTCTTATTATAAAGACGGTTTGACCGTCAGTGTACCTTACTGACTTCTGGCTGTATCCGTTCAGGAGCAACTATTTGCTGCACAACAAGGGGTGTCTGAGAGTGGAGCAACTCATTCTCCGATTCCAACTTTGTGATCTTGCTCTTGAGGCTGAAAAGCATGATAATTTTTTTTTTCTTCAGAATGTCACGACATAGGTTGTCATTTGGATCAAAAGACTCAAGTTGGCAACCTGATACAACTACTTTGCAATTTTAGCTCGATCCATTTTTGAGTTTGTCATCAGAAAGTAAGATGTTCCATTTATGAACACTGATTTTAAGCATGCATATGAGAGAAAGATTCAGTTTCGATTAAGAAAAAGGATGTTCTATCCTGCAGTTGCTCACATTTCCACTTCTTCAGAGAGGTCACCATTTGTCGATGCAACCAAAGCCTGCTGACGTAGAACCTGGTTCTCAGATTCCAAGTTTGACAAGTTCAATTCTAGTCTGAAGATAAACATAAGAACTAGTGAAATCCTTGCGGTTATCATAAAATGTCAATGTGACTAGACATCTATTGATTCCTTACTTCCTACCTCTCAATAGTCTGTTGAAGCTGGCATATTCTGGACTGTGATTCTTCTACCTCCTTAAACCTTGCTTTGCTCTCTTCTTCGACCTCAGAATATCTTCTCTCAAATTCTTCAGCCCTCTTCTTCAACTCACTTAACTCATCCTATATATTCAGAATTCATACTTGGTTAGTGTATAAAGATTGATGTTCCTCAGTTTAGATTTTAGAAGCTGTGGAGGCTGGAGTTGTTACCTCCAGTTCTTCATTGTGACTTGTCAGGAACTCTAGCTTAGTGTTGTCCACAACAGGCACCTCTTTGATAACAGGGGGTGCTTGTTCAATAGCTATCTTTGCTGCTTCTTTCTCCCTGATGATCGCAGCATGAGCTTCATCTAATTGCCCTTGTATTTCGTGCAAAGCAGATTGCAGCTTTGCAATTTCTTGTCCCTTTGCTTCTTCAAGATCAATCTGCAAGAAGACCATTAATCATTTACCTGATGAGCTTAAGTCAATTACTCCCTCACCATTAAGGTTTCAGTATCATTTCCATGAAGGACATCTTGGCCAGTGCAAAATCCAGTACAAGTCCAATATGACTGAGGGGAGTCTGATATTACTCAGCTAAATCATTATAAATTAACCACTGGATTCCACACAAACCATATCAGCGACTGAGTAGACTGGAAGAGTTATATGTACCATATTGAACTAGTCTATAAAACATGTTAAGGTTGGTTGAACAAGGTGAAAAAGAATGATACCCTCATGTGCTTTTCAAATTCTAGTCGCCATGTTAGCTCTTCAACGCGCTTCTCCAGCTTGTCCTTGGCTTCTTTAAGCGCCCCTGTTTCTCTGGCAGCCTGCATATGAAAATGTCCCAATATAACTTTTTATCTGCTGATAAAATTTTCTTTAGATAGCGTCGTAGAAAAGTTGGCAGTTAAAAAATTGGTCAGAATTTGCCTTTAAGAAAATTACAATTTGTAGTTGTACAAAGAAAGAAAACCCACCATTCTGAGCTTTCTAAGCTCCTTCCTTCCTACCCTCCCTCTCCAGAGACACTGAAGTGTAAGAGTGGCCTTCTTCTGATGCGTATAAGCAGAAAGAGCTTGGAATCTACGCCATCGAGTCTGTAAGGAACAAAGTTTAATAGATTAATTCCCTTTCTGAAGGTGTTGTGGTTTATCTGATATCTTTCCCTCAATTGTTTCTGTTATTCATTTCTTCAATTTAAGTTTCCACAAAGGGAATTAAAGTAATTCTAGTTAGAGAGATATCATTACCTGAATAATGATTGCAGCCTTGGTTCTCCTTCTATGCCTATATATGTTATGGGCTGCCATTGCTCGGAAGCCAGTTTGAATAACTATTGCTGATGCTTGTAGCTCTGTATAAGCTTTTCTGGCTTTATGAGAACGGACATGCTTCTGTACACGTTTTGAAGCATCTTCCCGTCTCATGTCTTCGTATAGCATGCGTGCAAGCTTTCCTGTATAATGCAGAGGCAAAAGAAATGTCAGCTCTCACTTCTCCTCCAGGAAATGGTTTCCTGCTGATTTTCTATTATCACTATGAAAAATATTCAGAAAATGTAAAACCTCTCCATAGTTTCTGCAAATGAATCGTGGCCTGTCTCAGGGCAATGAACTCCCTTCGAGTTAGATATGTTTGGATTTGCCTCTGGATGCGTCTTGCAGCACTAGCTAAGATTTCAATTCTTCGAGCATCTAGTTCAGCCATCTGCCCAGCTCTAAGAAACACCTTTGTCTTCCCAATCTGAAATTGAGAATTAATATTGGAGGACAATAAGCCGTCATGTTGTGTTGTATTATTTTATTAAAATTCTTCTTGTAGATGTACCTGGTAGCCCTTCAAGCCCATTCTGTCACAGATGGCTGCACATGCTGATTTCTCATCAGATCTGCCACAGGAATGAAAGGTGAATACATCAGAGTCAACTTCAAGCATTGAAGCGACAACGGATGCTACCAGATCTGTTGGAGGTGAGAGTCACTGATACAAAGAATTTATTCATTCTACACTGGATTGTCTAGTTGGTCAATATATGTGGCTACATTGCTGAGGGAAGGAGTTTAGTCTTATCGCTAGGAAGTCTTTACGAATCATGCCTGTAGCTTGATAGATTGTTCCGGTTTTATTCCTTCTTAATAACCAAAGCATGAAGATAAAAATATGAAGAAGGAGATTTTTAGTTGACAAAAGCATTACCCCTCTAGAACATCTGGAGCTAGCATTCCAAAACGATCAAGGAACTCATCAAATGTTCTCTTCGTGGGATACCCCGCACAGCTTATTCTAATAGCCTCTAGCACACCCTGCCAGCACCAACCAAAAGGGATTTGTTAGTAGGATAAACCAAGTAATGCCAAATTCTTCACATCGGACTGCAGTAGTTGAATGATGGAACTTACCCCACATCTCAGCTGGTTTAAGATGTTGAAGTTCTCAAAGATTCCAGGCTTTAGAACAGCGTTGGGCTTAACACATCTTATGTAATGTGGCTCCGTTGTGTTCAGAGTTTCCATTAAAGCTTGCAGTTGTTGCTGGAATGATATTGAAGGTAAGAGTAAATTAGAGGGAGAGTTCTAAGAATTGAATATTATGCCTTTACTTTGTGGGGTCTTGATTTACCTTGAAGCGGGTACCAATGGAAGAGAACTTGGATTGCTTCGAAGTTTCTTCAGGTAATGGAGGGAAGAGATTTGCGACAAAAGAGCACCTGGAGTCATTTAATAGAGCTTGATGTTCTGCTACAACATAATCCTTGTTTTTGTCTAGGAAATGATCAGCTTGGTAGGTAACCTGTTGAGCATAAACCCTCAAGATTAGTAGTAATTAAAATTATAAAGAAATTGAGGATCAAATATTAACTTCTAAGATTTCTTACGTCACCAGCATAATGATTGATAGTGAAGTCTGTCCGAGCAAGCTTCGGCTTGCTGAAGCGCTTGTGGCCTTTGTATGTCTGGTACATCTTTTGTGCAAATGTCTCGTGGGTTGCCTTGGGAAACATACTGCACAGTAGGTTGAGTCAAGATCATCAAGAAGAGTTTATATGCCTTAAACTTTCTCGTATTTTAGGAGGGGAGACGGAAGGGGTAGCGCAGCCGCAATAGGGAGGGTAGGAGGGTTGCTTTCAAGGCAGCAGTAAACAAGATACTTCTCTGCCTGAACCATTCTAAATTTTGAATTACCAAGTAAAGCTAATATATCAACAAGATCTTATATTACCTTTATGACTTAAACTATTTCATCTTTATAGGTGGACAGAAGAGGTTGCATAAGAGAGAGAAATAGGAGGGTTACTGACATGGGGTAGCAAACAAGATACTTAATGGCCTGAACTATTTAAATCATGAATTACTAAATCAGGCTGGGCATCTAAGTTTATGATTTGACTAAGGATTGATTAAGTTCGAAATAGGTAGCTGTTCCATTGTTAAGAACTTTCCGCAATATAAAAAATGTTTGTGCTATTGGAATTGGAGAAATGCATACCATGCTTCATCAAGAAGAGCGATTATTCCCCCAGTTTTCTGCATACAAGTGAAAAAATCAATGCTCCAAGATTTATTTTTTGTTTACTGGTAAGGAATGTAGCAATAGCACCTTAATCAACTTATGTGAGTCAAAATACCTTTTCTATAAGATCTAACACATCTTGGTTATCTACAAACTCTACATAACTCCAGTTGATCTCTTCCCTTGTGTACTCTTCTTGCTCCATTTTAAAAACATGCTATAAAATATATATGCATTATCAGTTTTCAACTACTGGATGAAGAAACCGTATTATTTGGATGTTCTAACCTGTATTGAATAATGTTGGGTTCTTACTTGATTAAAATGCTGTTGCAACTTCTCATTTGTTAGGTTGATACATAACTGCTCAAAACTGTGAGACAAACACATTGTCAGGTCTACAAGACAGTCAAACAAAAGCTTAAATTAAATATTATTGGGAATCCCTGAAATACACCATGGTCTACCTGTTGATTTTGAAGCTCTCAAACCCATAGATGTCAAGAACCCCAATTATGTTTACTGCATTAGCATCCTGACCAATAGAACTGTTGATTTTATCCACTATCCTGCCATAGTTAATGAAAATGAACATCAAACTGTACTCCTGAATACTGTAGTCATTGTTTTGGTAAGCCAATGTACCATATCAGAATATCAGATTTGGCTGGAAAATGGAACTCACAGGCAACATTATAATGCTAGGTGTAGAAAAACATGTATTGAGGTTCCAGAATTGGTTCTAGCAATCAGTAGACTGATGGCAACAGATGTTCTGTGCTTGAAATCAAGAAAACTCAACTCACCTAAGAAGTTACAGGAGTCAAATTGACTTGAAGACTGAGTTGTCAAACTTTTAGGGTTTGAATAGTGCGAAGGGAAAAAGGAAAGTTCCCCTGCACTTGCTTAAAGTGTAAGGCCTTCACCACTATTAAAAAAAAAAGTAGGAAGAAGAAATTACAGGTCAGCTCAGTCATTTTATATGATGACAAAATTTAATGGAGCTAAGTCAACTAAAATAATAAAATAAGCCAGTTTTTTAATAGATTTTACCTTTGACTCCTACTATTTTTATTTATTATTATTTTTACTGGGGATTCAGTTTATTACAGCCGCAGATATACAAGGTGTCATTGATGAGATTAAGGAGTTTGGTTGATACTGAATTTCGCAAAGTCTATATATACCGAATTGGTCTTACTATCAGCCTTGAGGATGATAAATCTTGCAACAGTTAATTTGTAGAGGTGAGTTTAATGAGCTTACCAGTCAAATAATCTGGAGTATACCGTCTTTGCCAAGGCATCCCGATTTAATGCAGCTGAAGCTGGATCAAGAGGTTTTGTAATGTTACCATCAGGGGTAACAATCACACGCTTACAAAGTGAATCCTCAAGAGCCTTCTCATCACACCTGGATAGAAGCACCAGTTTTATATTAGGAGATACATTAGATGGATCATCATGCATCAGTGAATTAGCAAAAGATCATTCAAGTGGGCCACAGATCAGAGTTTGCACATGAGAAGCTCTGCAGTCGTTTGAAGGTGATAGAGTGCTTTCTCATCCTTAAGTTTGGAAGAATCAGCTTCCTTCCCTTTTATGAATTCAATGTTCCCAAGATGTAGGATTGCAGCTACCACACGGAATATCGCATCCTACACAAGGAAAACCCTTCCATGTTAATGTCGATAGATTACAGATATATAAATATAATGCTCACTAACCTGCTCATCCGGGATGATCCCGACAACATCCATGGCATTCCTGGTCTCCAGATATTCCCTCGCATCATTCACATTTGCTACTTCATAACAGTTTGTTTGGTTTAGGTAGTGGAATGTTCTTGGGTCTCCCAGCTTGAACTTCTTGACATCCTGGAAGGAACCATCATTGTTAGCTTGTCACTTGAAAGAAATTAATGTTCTAATATTGTTGTGTAATTATGGTATTTATGCCCTATAAATATCCAAAAAAAAAAAAAAATGATGCTTGTGCCATATCATTTGAGGGGTTATGTAGGATGAGGTCAGGAAACAAGTTACCTCTGGTGGTGCTGCACAGAGCATGTAAAAGCAATGATAGTTCCTCTCAGGATCGGAGACCTGGCAAACACGTGACCGTTCAAGAAGATATGTACGCACAGCGGCCCCAGAGATCTTCCCATATTTATCAAATTGGATCTCAACAAATTTACCGAAACGACTGATACACACAATCCCCTAGTTATGTAAAATCTCTTGGAAGTTTAGGAACAAGGTAGAAGATCCTGTCTCTTATAC
>JAOXJP010000016.1:717904-733674 GCA_025762735.1 Platanus orientalis
CTCTCTCCCCCACCCCCCCCTCTCTCTCTCTCTCTCTCTCTCTCTCTCTCTCTCTCTCTCTCTCTCTCTCCTTTAACTTTTTTCTTTAGATTTTAGATTTTAGATTTTAAAACAATTTAGCAAACCGTTTTTTTTTTTTCAAATTGATGTTGTTTGGCTTTACCAGGCCGAACACCTTTAGGCCCGTTTGGCATTACGATGTCGAACGCATTTAGGTCAATTCGGCGTCATGATGCCAAATGGGCCCAAAGGCATTTGGTATCGTGACGCCAAACGGACCACCAATTTGAAAGAAAAAAACTCTAAAATTTGAAAAAATAAAATAAAAAAATGAAAGAGAGGAAGAGAGAGATAGAGGAAGGGTGTGAGAAAGAGAGAAAGAAAAAGAGGAAGAGGGAGAGAGAGAGAGGGTGTGCAAGAGAAAGGGATTCCGTTATCATTGTGGAGGCATGATCAGTTGCCGGTGACGCCAATGGGAGAGAATTTCAAATGGAGGTATGTATATTAAAACATAGCAAGGAGGGATTAAAAATAGATAAGGGTATAATTGAAACTTACATAGGTGTAATTAAAAGTGAGGTTTGCCTACAAAAACTTGAGGTGCAAATATAATTTGCCTTATTTTATTTGAAAGATTTTACGTTTATCAAACCTTAGGACCTCCTATGCCCAAAAAGAAAAACCTAGGGCCTCTGTACCAAAAAACAAAAAAAAAAACCTAGGGCCTCCTAGGGTTTCTGTTCTTCGTCAAGAAACCTCTTTCTCTCTTTTATTACATATGTACCTGTAAATTACTTCGTTTAGTCTCATTATTTCTTCTTCTTTTTTAAGTTGTTGTTCGTCTTGGAGGATTCGGATTTCTGTTAGAACTTCGTCTACATCTGAATAAATCTTGGAAAACCCATTTAAAATATTCAAATACATACAAAAACAACAATCTCACTTTATTTTTATTTTTTTTGGTATTACATTCCCAAAATCTCGTTTTCATTACAACAAAATCACTCTGAATCGCAAAATCGAATTGCACAACTTCTAATGAAAAAAATCGTAATGGTTATCAAATCATAATACAGCCAAAAAAAAAAAGAAGAAAGAAGAATAAATTTACATTTTGAACACTCACTCGTAAAACAAAAAAAGAATAAGAATAATGAGTTACAATATACTTTCCTTTTACGTGTATAATTTAATTTTTTTGGATCTTTTTGGGGGTGGCGGAGAAGAATGACAATCTGATTCTCAATCCGTACGTTGCAACAGGAAATGGAACTCTGAATTCTGACGGAGTAGAGGGGGTGGGTCGATGTCAGATAGGGTTATGTCAAGGAAGGATCTTGAAATTTCATCCAGAGAGAAAGGTATGCTGGAATTTTGTGAAACCAATAAAAAATGTTACACAGTTGTTAGGATTTCTTATTCAAATTTATGAAAATAAAAAGCTGTTATGAAGAATTCTTCCAGGATTAGAATTACCTTGAGTCAACATCAAGCAAGAAAGAATTATTCGGCATGTTCATTGAATCATCTGTCATCATGGCTCTCATCTTTCCAATCACCTGTAGGCCCATGTGTGAAAATTTTAAAATAGTGAATCTGGTTTGGCATTAATATAATTGTTTGAGATGTTTGTAATGTTAGAAAGTTATATCAGAATGCAGGAATATGGAGTTACTAGGATGTGACCCTGTTTCTAGACATGTTGAAAAGAGAAATGAAGGCTATAATTTGAGCCCCCAGGATTTGGTACACGACCCGATTAATGTCTGCCCTGCATCAGGGGCGGACACATCAGCGCTGAAAAGTGAAAAGCACCCCCCAAAATGTGTAAATCACTTTTTCGGCACTGATGTATCCAGCCCTGATACAGACGGACCTCAGCCGTTTATTAAGGGGTTGTACCAAATCCAAGGCGATAATTGAGGGGTGTTGAGTTTGTGGCTTCCTTCTTATATACAATTTAAGGGAAAAGAAAGGGTGTTGAACACATGACTAGGGCTATCTTTGGTGGTTATCTTCTTAAACATGATGGAAGTGAGAAGTAGATTGTCGAATGTAGAAATAATTATGTACCTTCTCTGATAAAAATGGAGAAGCCTAGGTGGAGATGCTAAAATCATGTGGATAATAAAACTAATGTTAAAGAGGGGACTTACAGCTGGAGATAATCCCTGGGACCCGTATTTTTCATCCCAGAACATTGTCCCAATGCGATATATCTGTGGAATGCTTAACACCTGGAAAAGAAAAAAAAAAAATGGTTAAAGTGGCAACTTAATGAATTTATGTTCAACTAGATTACCATTGATGGAATTGCAATGTAAATTCAGATGCTCTACAATTCTCTTAGTTTGCTAATTTAAATGTAGATTATTTGTGCAAGTTACCGGGCAGAGGTCATTTGTGATTTCATCCAAGGATTTGTGGGCCTTTTGATGTGAAACCTGCACACGGAGAAAAATGAGATCCAAGTTTATTAATGGTTAGTCCATAATTACACAATTAGTAAGTTTTTTTTAATTAACCAGGACCAAGCCTACTTACCAGAAATCCAATAGCCTGCCTTATGTGCTGGAGTTCGTCCCATGAGGATCCAGCAAACTGCAACACATCAGAATAATATTAGCGAGGCAGCGGAATAGCAAGGAGAAGAACAAGTTTTCTCCTTTGTTGGGAAAACCCCTAAACTTCGTTAAGGAAGAAAAACTCGTTCTAAAACTTTTATTAATAAAAAACTGAATTGCCTTAAAAGCTACAATACTTTAAATAGATAAAAGAAACCCTAATTTGTGTTAGGCACGATATTAGCCTAATTTGATAAATTTTACCAAAATTTGAAAATTTGAATAATGACAAAATCAAATACTAATATAACTAAGAAACATCCCAGAACAAACGAGATCTTATTCTGACTTCTAAATAGAAAGTTATAGTGAAAAAGAAAATTACAAAAAAAATAGCAAAAATGCTGATTTGAAGGCCTTAACAAACGAATTTACGCGAAAAGTGGCGGTGCTCACTGTCAAACTGTGAGTTTTGATCCTCGCAAAATTTCGCTTAAGCTCACCAAATTTCATGCAATTCCGTTCTTGGTTTTTGCCCTTTTAGTATGTAACTCACAAAACTGCTTGTGGGGTTTGTTCTAAGTCAATTAGAAAAAAAAATTTGGGGTCCCTGAATTCATAGGTTTACACGGTTGACTCATCTACCTGGTCCGTTGCTTTTAAGCACCACTGCTCCAACTCCTGCAAGCCAACTTTCACATATTCTCCATTGCTAAATGAGCAACATTCACGGCGAAGCAGTAAACTGCAGAAAGAACCCATGCGTTTGCGTCATCTAAATGGTTAATGTACCTTATTTATTCTAAAAATGGACCGCACCCTCAGATTTTATTCTAGTGACTGTGCTTTTCCAAATCACTACATAGAAGCTTTTGTATGTTGAAATTGGAGAAGCTGCATACCTGTTGAAAAGCTGCACATTTATGAATGAGAATACCTGACTAAAGATTTTCCTTATGATCATTGAAGGAACCTGCACATCGCAGAACACATTTACCAAACACTTAGCCTTCTCCTGTCTGAACCATTTGATTTAGAAAAAGTAGACGATGAAAGAAGAGTCCTACTTACATAATTCTTGCACATAATACCCAAGGTATAATCCAGGCTTCCTACAATGCTTTGCCAATGTATGTTTGATGCTTGTTGTTTTGCAACTATATTTGAATGGATAGTTTTGGATGATCCTCTTATTGATCTGGCCCTTGCGGATCTTGGTGCCTGTTGATTGCATTGATTGACTTAGTCATGGATAGGTTCAAGGAGTGAATTTATTATTGAATTAGATATTCACACTAATAAAATGCTTACCTGTATGCACAGGTTCAAGAACGGACTGATCTCTTTCTTCAAACTGTCACGGATCATCCCATATATTTTCTCAACATATGCAGTTAGATGTTGCTTGAACAGTAGGGCAGGGTATTTAGCTTCAACTGTTGATTGGAACTCCGGCTTGCCCACCATTCCACTGTACCCGCTTGAAATCCCCATGCCCGATGGAGATGAACGGAGACCCTGAGAATAGAAGTTTAGACCATCTTAAGTTTACTTCCCATTGTTTTTATTGTCCTGATGAAATGAAGTTGAAAATTTTTTCTAGAAAGAGCTTTTACTTGTGCCATTCTACCAAACAAAGTAGTGGGCGAAGTCCTGCTACGTTGTGAAGCCTTGCTCGGTGTATTGCTTGCCTTAAGTGTATTTTGTAGAAGAAACAAAAGGGTAGATGTGGTTGAGAGCCAATAGGCAAGGTCACTGATGTTCTCCTGATTCTGTAAGGCATGGTACAGGAAATTATTTGATCAGTCTATAAAGATATCATAGCTCAATAAAGAGTTATCTTATAACTTGTTTGTAGGTTCGTAATAGTGGGACAGTACTACCTCGACAGATGACCGGATTGCATGAATGATCCGATCAAATATATTTGTCTTGTCTGCTTCAAAGGATCTCCACTGGATGAGTGCTTTATAAACAATACAAGCAGCAACTGGTTTGTTCTTGTCAAATCGCTTATCTTCCATGAGGCACTTTACAAGCGTGTCATGGTTTTCCTGGTTAGGAGAAGGGAAAATACACAACACGTGAGATGCAAATATTTTGAAACTTTATTATTCATAGAAATACACTATAAGAGGTTCAAATACGTACTTGTTGTCTGTCTGTTAGAGATTTTTGTTTACTTAGGGGAGTTGCAAGAAGCACTGACTCCTGCAAATAGAATTTTCTCATCAGATTGCAAATAAAATTGCAAGATAATTTAACTTCTCATTAGTAGTCTGTTATTTGGAGAAATTTTTTTGTTGAATAGTGTTGCACATACTTTTGCTGTCTTAAGCTCTTCTTCTGTTTGATGTCCGTTCTCAAGACTCTGCACCATCAGAAATTAACTATTGAATAAAAAGATCAAACATGGTAAGTCTTATTATAAAGGGCATTCAGACTATCTGTGTACCTTAGTGACTTCCGGCATCCGTTCAGGAGTAGTAATTATATTCTGCACAACAACTGGTGTCTGATTGCGGAGCAACTCATTCTCCGATTCCAACTTTGTGATCTTCATCTCGAGGCTGGACAAAATTGAAATTCTTTTAAAATGGTGCAACATTTGTTGTCCTTTGAACATAAAGACTCAAGCTGGCAACATTATCATAATCACTTTGCAAGCTTTACTCAAGACTTCCAAATTCTTTTTCTAAAAACTTAACAATGTGAAGAAAATTTACTGCACTAGTCGGAATCTGATACTTTTGCATATACCTTTCCAAAAAAGAATTAATGTACTGGTTTGTCATAGTACAGAAGGCAAGTTAGTTGACATCCAAGTGATGTTTTTTTCCGATTTTAAACACTATTCATGCATGCATATGAGAGAATGATTCAGTTTTAATCCAGAAAAAGGGTCTACTATTTTGCAGATGCTCACATTTTCACTTCTTCAGAGAGGTTGTCATTTGTCGATGCAACCAAAGCTTGCTGACGTAGAACCTGATTCTCAGACTCCAAGTTGGACAAGTTCAATTCCAGTCTGAAGTATGGCATAAATAAAAAGTCAAACCGTTGTGTTAATTGTACAAATGTCAATGTGACTAGAAATGTATTGATGCTTAATTTACTACCTTTCAATAGTCTCTTGAAGCTGAGATATCCTGGAATGTGATTCTTCTGCCTCTTTAAGCCTTGCTTCGCTCTCTTTCTCTACCTCGGAATATCTTCTCTCAAACTCTTCAACCCTCTTCTTCAACTCGATTAACTCTTCCTATATATTCAGAATTCATACTTGGTTACCACTAAAGAATGATGCTCCTCAGTATAGAAGCTGTAGAGGCTGGAAATATTACCTCCAGTTGCTCATTGTGATTTGTCAAGAGTTCTAGCTTAGTGTTGTCCACAACAGGCACCTCTTTGATGATGGGGGGTGTTTGTTCAATTGCTATCTTTGCTGCTTCTTTCTCCCTGATGATTGCAGCATGCGCTTCATCTAATTGCCCTTGCATTTCATGCAAAGCAGATTGCAGCTTTTCAATTTCCTGCCCCTTTGCTTCTTCAAGGTCAGTCTACAAGAAAGACATTGATCATTTTACTCAATGAGTTCAAGTACCATATTCAGTCAATTATGACCTCACCATCAAGGTCTAACATCTCATCCTCAAAGCAATCAGTCCAATATCCAATCATCCATGCTTTAATGACTAGAGTGTTGGACAATCAAGAAACGATACATAGAATGAGCACAGCTGGGATGAGGATGTTGAGATGGATGAGTAGAAAAACTAGAAAGGATAAAATCATAAATGAATGCATTTGCAAGAACTTGGGGTATTTTTTATAGGTGACAAGATGAAAAGTAGATTGAGAGGGTTTGGTCATGAGCAATAATGACTAGTGATTGTAATTGTACCAGTGAGGAGTGAAATGGTGTAAGCTGAAGGTTTAAAATGGACAAAGGTAAGGCCAAAATGGACTTGGGTCAAAGTTGTGAGACAAAACATGAGGCTTATGATTTAACGGAAGATATGGACCTAGCTAGAGTAGAATAGCAGAAAAGGATTTGTGTTCCTGACCCAAGTAGCTGGGATAAGGCTTCTTGAGTTGAGTTTGGTCCAACCCTCACTTGTGTCTACAACAAATGACTTAGATTGGCTTAGCCAATACAAGAACAATTCTATTGTCTATTGATATGATCAACCCCCCCCCCCACAAACTTAAATTTAATAACTCGAATTGCGACCAAGCCATATCAGTTTGACTTGGAAGTCAGAAGAGTCATATAGCATTTTATTCAATGATTATCTAACACATGCTAAGGTTGGCTAACCAAGAAAAATAAATAATAATAATAATAATAATTACCCTCATGTGCTTTTCAAATTCTAGTCGCCATGTTAGCTCTTCAACACGCTTCTCCAGCTTGTCCTTCGCTTCTTTAAGTGCTCCTGTTTCTCTGGCAGCCTGTGTTGGAAAGTGTCCCAGTACAACTTGTTATCTATCCACAACGTTTTCTTTACATAGTTGTCATAAAAAGTTGGCATTAAAAAAATGTGACAGAATTCGCCTTCAAGCAAAGTACAAATTGTGGTTGTACAAAGAAGGAAAGCTCACCATTCTGAGCTTCCGAAGCTCCTTCCGTCCTATCCTCCCTCTCCAGAGACACTGAAGTACAAGTGTAGCCATCTTCTGCTGCTTATAAGCAGAAAGAGCATGGTATTTACGCCATCGAGTCTATAAGGAACAAGGATTGATAGATTAATTCCCTTGATGGTGATAATTTGGATTGATAAATTTAGATTGCTCCATATGATCTTTTCCTCAAAACTGTTCATTATTAGTTCCTAGAATTTGAGTTTATTACAAATCAAATTAAAGAAATCCCAGCTATAGAGATGTCACTACCTGAATAATGATTGCAGCCTTGGTTCTCCTTCTGTACCTATATTCCTTGTGAGCTGCCATGGCACGCAAGCCAGTTTGAATAACTATTGCTGATGCCCGTAGCTCTGTATAAGATTTTCTGGCTGTATGAGCACGTGCATGCTTCTGTATGCTGATTGAAGCATTTTCCCTTCTCATCTGTTCATATAACTTGCGTGCTAGTTGTCCTGTATAATGCAATGCAAAAAAAAAGTGTCAGATCTTAGTTCTCCACCAAGTGATACATAAAATTATTACAAAAATGTAATACCTCTCCATAATTTCTGCAAATAAATCGTGCCCCGTCGCAGGGCAATGAACTCCTTCCGAGTGAGATATGTTTGGATTTGCCTTTGGATGCGTCTTGCAGCAGTAGCTAAGACTTCAATTCTTCGAGCATCTAGTTCAGCCATCTGCCCAGCTCTAAGAAACACCTTTGTTTTCCCAATCTGGAATAGAGAATTAGTTTAGAGGACAATAAATTGAGCACTTTTGTTTTAGGAAAATCCTGGATAATGTTCCATATGTTGTTGTTTTGTATTAAAATTCCATCTTGTTGATATACCTGGTAGCCCTTCAAGCCCATTCTGTCACAAATGGCTACACAGGCTGATTTCTCATCAGATCTGTTACAGGATGAAGAGGTGATTACATTAGAGTCTAATAAAAGGATTGAAGATGTTGTTGGATCTGCTGAAGATGAAGAATCACATGCAAAGAATTTGTTCACTCTACATTGAATTGCCTCATTGATTAATGTATCTGACTACATTATTAAGAGAAGGGATTTAATCTCATCTCTAGCAAGTCTTCATAAAATCAAGCCTGGCTTAATAGATTTCAGGTTTAATTCCATCTTACATACCAAACCCAAAAGGTAAAAATAATTATAAAAAGATTCTTAATTTCCAAAAATTATACCCATCTAAAACATCTGGAGCTAGCATTCCAAATCGATCAAGGAACTCATCGAATGTTCTCTTTGTCGGATATCCAGCACAACTAATCCTAATAGCTTCTAGCACACCCTGCCAGTGTCCATTGGAAAGAAGTCTGTTTGTCAGAAAAACCAAGCAATGCCAAAGTAGTTACATTGGGTTGTAGTAGTAAGGATTGAACTTACCCCACATCTCAACTGGTTTAACACATTAAAGTTCTCAAAGATTCCAGGCTTTAGAACAGCATTGGGCTTCACACATCTGATGTATTGTGGCTCTGTTGTGCTCAGAGTTTCCATTAAGGCTTGCAGTTGTTGCTGGAATAATATTGAAAGTAAGAATAGAGAAAAAGAGGTCGAAGTGTTGAATTTTATGCTTTTAGATTTACCTTGAATCGGGTACCAATGGAAGAGAACTTGGATTGCTTTGAAGATTCCTCAGGTAATGAAGGGAAGAGGTTTGCAACAAAAGAACACCTGGAAGCATCTAATAGAGCTTGATGCTCTGCTACAACATAATCCTTGTTTTTGTCAAGGAATTGGTCAGCTTGGTAGGTGACCTGTTGAGCATAAACTATTACAATGAGGATCAACCAATCCAAGTATATGGAACTTGATGATCAAATATTAATTTTAGGATTTTCTTACATCACCAGCATAATGATTGATTGTGAAGTCCGTTCGAGCCAGCTTTGGCTTGCTGAAGCGCTTGTGGGCTTTGTATGTCTGGTACATCTTTTGTGCAAATGTCTCATGGGTTGACTTGGGAAACATACTGCACAGGAAGTCAAGTTAACATATCAACAAGAGTTTATATTATGCTTGTGGCTTAAACTATTTCATCTTTTTAGGTGTGGGGCAAGGGATGGCATAACGCAAGAAAGAGGGATAAGAGATCTGATGAAAGCAGCCACTAGGGGGCAGTTAACAATATACTTTATGGCCTGAACCATTTAGAAATCATGAACTATTAAGTCAGGCTGTGCACACTGCACATAAGTGCATGATTTGAACTTAAGGATTAACTAAATATGAATAGGTGGCTTCTCTGTTATTAAGAACTTCTTACTAACATATAGAAAAGTCAATGCCATATGAATTGGGGGAGATGCATACCATGCTTCATCAAGCAGAGCTATTATTCCTCCAGGTTTCTGCATACAGGAAGCCAAATCAATACTCCATATTTTCATTCTTTTTTCTTTTACTGATCAAAGAATGTAGTAATAGCACTTTAGTTGTCTTTGTGCAGAATCAACTAAGGTGAATCAAATACCTTTTCTATCAGATCCAACACATCCTGGTTATCTACGAACTCTACATAACTCCAGTTGATCTCTTCCCTCGTGTACTCTTCTTGCTCCATTTTAAAAACATGCTGTGGGATATATGTTCTTTGTCAATTTCAGTAACTATATGATTGAAGAATATTATTTGGAAGTTGCAACTTGTATTGAAAAGTGATGTAAGCTTACTTGATTAAAATGCTGTTGCAATTTCTCATTGGTTAGGTTGATACATAACTGCTCAAAACTGCCATACAACACATATCATCAGATTTACCAGACAGCCAAACATTAGCTTAAAATAAATGTTTGTGAGAAGGCCTGAGACATGCCATGGTATACCTGTTGACTTTGAAGGTCTCGAACCCATAAATGTCAAGGACTCCAATTATGTTTACTGCATGAGGGTCCTGACCAATTGAATTGTTGATTTTATCCACAATCCTGCCATAGTTCTTGAAAATGAGAATCAAACTGTGCTCTTGGAATCTTTTGTCATTATTATACAAAGTCAACTGTACCAGATCAGATTGGGCTAGAAACTAGAACTCACACACACCAAAAAATGCTAGGTATAGGAAAATATGCTATTGAAGTTTCAATATTGATCTTAGCAATCAGTAGGCGCCCTGTGCCCGAAATCAAGAAAACTCAACTTACCTTTGAAGTTAGAGGATTCAAGTTGTCTCAAAGACTTATGTTTTTATTACCTTAAGTTATTAAAGTGTGCAAAAGAGAAAAATTCCCCTGGACTTTCTTAAAATGTAAGGCCTTTACCACTATTACAAAAATAAGGAACTTTGAGTCAGCTCAGTCAAGTCTTTCATGACTCAACAAATTTGGATGGAGCAAAGTCAATTTGTTCAAATTTCATGACTGGATGAGGTTTTCTTCTTGGTGGACTTATTCAGTTTATTTGCCCAGCCGCAGATATACAAAGTATGCTTAGATTAAGGAATTGACTGAATTTTACAAATTATATATACTGGATTGGTCTTGCTATCATACCAGAGGATGAAAAATTTTGCAACAGTTAATTTGTAGGGGTGACTATAGTGTGTTTACCAATCAAATAGTCTGGAATACACTGTCTTTGCCAAGGCATCCCGATTTGATGCAGCTGAGGCCGGATCAAGAGGTTTCGTAATATTACCATCAGGGGTAACTATTACACGCTGACAAAGTGAATCTTCAAGGGCCTTCTCGTCACACCTGGATTGAAGCACCGGACTTATATTAGGAAATGCATTTGACATTCATCATACATTAGAGAATCAGCAAAGAGTTCTTTCAGAGGGGCCAAAGATCAGAATTCACACATGAGCAGCTCTGCAGCCGTTTTAAGATGGTAGAGTGATTGCTCATCCTTTAGTTTGGAGGAATCAACTTCCTTCCCTTTGATGAAGTCAATGTTCCCAAGATGAAGGATTGCAGCTACTACGCGGAATATTGCATCCTACACAAGGAAAACCTTGCAATGTTAATGTGGATAGATTATACACACACACATACACACAGAGTTAATGTACATCACCTGTTCCTCCTGGCTGATCCCAACAACATCCATGGCATTCCTGGTTTCCAGATACTCCCTTGCATCATCCACATTTGCTACTTCATAACAGTTTGTTTGGTTTAGATAGTGGAATTTTCTTGGGTCTCCCAGCTTGAACTTCTTGACATCCTGGAAGGGACCATCACTGTTAGCTGGGTACTGAATAAACAACCTTATTATAGTGTAGTTGCACTGTTTATGTTTGTATCATTCCGGGGGTATATAGGATAAGGTCAGGACATCAATTACCTCTGGTGGTGCTGCACAGAGCATGTAAAAGCAATGGTAGTTCCTCTCAGGGTCATTGACTTGGCAAACGCGTGACCGTTCAAGAAGATACGTACGGACAGCAGCCCCGGATATCTTCCCATGTTTGTCGAATTGGATCTCAACAAATTTACCAAACCGACTGATATGCACAATGCCTCAGTTATGCAGAATCTCTTGGAAGTTCAGAAACAAAGTAGAAGAGCATCTGAATTCCTTACCTGGAGTTGTTGTTCTTGACAGTTTTGGCATTCCCAAATGCTTCCAAGACAGGGTTGGACTGAACACATGATGGAGATATAACTCATCATATCACTACATAGAAGCCTCCTAATATAAATCAAGTGGAAGCAACTCTCACCTCCAAAACTTGTTGCTCAACTGTTCTTCCCTCAGTACCCGATCTGCCCCCCATGAATGCGAGATATCTCATAAGCATCTTTGTTGTCTCTGTTTTTCCCGCCCCACTTTCTCCACTTACCAAGATGGACTGGCTTCCCTGTTCATTGATCATTGCCCTGATATGTAGAATAATGAAACCAGCGATTAGATCGCATGCTAGCAATGTCAATTCGGTCCCAACCAAATAATTGCAGGTTTACCTGTAACAAGCATCTGCAATAGCAAAAAGATGGGGACTGAGCTCTCCAAAAGTAGCTCCTTTGTACTGCTCCATCATGTGGACATCATACAAGTGTGGCAGCCTCCGAAAAGGGTTTACTGCTATTAGAATACTCCCTGTGTAAGTCTGTTAATTTCCAAGGCTCTTATTAGAATTGTAGTTTTATTTATTTTTTCACAAGTTCAAACATCAACTAATTAACCAGTTTTCAGTGTTAATTGGGAATAGGTGAACTTACATATATCTCATTGAGAGCAAATCGGGAAGCAAGATTTTGAAGAACTCCCGGTTCATGGAGGTAAGCTAACTTGGTCATGTCATCAACCCCAGCTGGTGGTGCTTCTGTATCTTTTGGGTAAATGCTGGACAGATTGGCCACAATCTAAAAGAGACATAAAAGCATAGTTGTTGAGCAAGATATCTTCGAGAAGTATTTTATTAGAAATTTGTAGGAACATCAATACTTAGGCATCTCTCTCAAGCAAGAACAGAAAACCCAGGCAACAGCTTTAATGTTTTACCAATTATTATTTGCAGATTGATCAGTTATCAGGTGGTTCATTAGTTAAAAGATACCAATCCATTATATCAGGAAATTCTGTGTAGAATCTTCCCAGATCAGAAATAAAAAAACCAGAGATGTTTATTGTCACTGAAAATTTATTGGCATATAAGCAATTGATCCCTGACTGGTAAACTTGTTAGAATTCCCTTTAGATAGCTTACAAGTCAAACTGTTTCAAATTATATTAATTCTCCAGATCCAAATTCTCCATAGTATGTATTTCACTATAAACTAAAGTTATATTTAACGTCTGCAACATGAACAATTCCAATCAAAGATCCAAACTGGATTCATCATACATCTGGGTATATTCCAATTTAGTGGGAGCTACAGTGGCTAAAAGACAGAGCAGGGCTTACCGTTTTTCCATCTGTGGTAAGTATGGTGGCTTCGCCACCATTGATTTCTGTTACTTCTCCATCAATCCATGCCACTTCTGGATCTTCTGTCCATACGTGCGATCCGACTACAATATTAACGGGAGTTCCCTGGACCAACCAAAGACCATAAAAGTATATATCTGAAACTTTTCCTTAAACAGACAACAATAGAAAAGGATCTATGAATCAAAAACTGAAAGTACAGAGTTCCCAGAACAGGATCTAGCCCATGATCTGTAGTAAACTTTACCATAATTGAAGAGCTATCCGATGATCATTGAATTCAGAATTCCAACAATACAGGAAGATGAGTAGGTGCTATGGAGAGAAAGAAGAAGAAGAAGGGGTGGTGGGATGAGATTGAAAGTGTTTATAATGAAGGATTGGGTGGTGGATTGCAGAGAATGAATATAAAAAAAAGAATGTTAAAATGGAATGTTACAGAGGAATTGAAAAGGAGGGGAAATGCAGGTGGTGGCAACTCAAAAGCAAAAGGTAAGGTAGCCACTCGGCCCCCACACCCACCACCCTCCCCGCCAACTTTTTGTTAATTTCCACATAGGATGCTGACTTGGCATCCAAAGAACCCCAAGAAAACTGTCCATCAGTCGGTCGGTCGGTTACCTATAGAATTGTACCATACACAGAGGATCTCTGTCCCATTCAATTCAGGCACTGAAAAGTTTGCATCTTCTTCATGCTTATTACAAACCCATCTGATCCATGGGTCCCCGGAACTCGCCATGCTCCGATGGAGCTGCCGAGGTACGTATGCATGGCCCCAACTGTACTGTTCAAAACTAAGTAGTAGTTGGCAAGTTTATATGAACTGTTTTTGTTTCTTTGGAATAGTCTTAACTTACCTGTTTGTGTTTTTTTCCTTAAATTCAATCAGAAAGATGACATTTGAATTTACCGAAAGCTATCCCACCAGTTGATTATAATTGTTTATATTGAGGATTATGACAACAACAACAAGACCCTTATATTCCAACTATTTGGGGTTGGCTACACAAATCCTGTTTCGCCATTCTGTTCTATATAAGGTTATATGTGCCATTAAATCACAAACAGTCAATGTTGAACGGGCTTGGATTATGTGAGAATGAATCTCGTGAGAACCATGAAAACAGTACCAGAGGGGATGACGCATCAATGTGAAAAAGTGATTTGCACTTTTTGGGGGGCACTTATCACTTTTCGGCTCTGATGTGTCCGTACCCTGATGCCGTTTTCACAGTTCTCACAAGATTCGTTCTTACCTAATTTTTAGTGGTGTTGAACACCTTTGAATTTTAAAGAATCCCCTCTTTTCTCAAGTCTTAATTAAAGGGTTTTGTGGTACCACAAGAATCCCCTCAAGATTTGGTGTGCCCCTTTAAAAGAATGCCTAAGATCCACCCAGTATAAGGGCTGGACACATCTGCACCGAAAAGAGAAAAGCATCCCCCAAAAAGTATAAATCATTTTTTCAATGCTTTTTATCTACCCATGATGCAGAGCTGACCTTAGGCGTTCTTTAAAGGGAGGCACCAAGTCCCAGTCGGAAGAATCATAGGGGTGGGAAAAGCATTGAAAGGGACTAAAACCCTTTCTGTGTGTCTATAAGCGTATGGGCAACGTAAAGTTTTATCAGCAGTGGACCTTAGATATGAGATTATCTACAGTTGGAATGGAGAAATATCACGCCAGTACTTACCAGTGATCCCTGAAAAAGGTTACTTTGGTAAATACATAGGTACTTATCTATTATAAATTTACTATAACATCCTTTTTCTAGCCATCACTGTCATGGAATGATAGGTACAGGCGTGATATGTCTCCGGTCACAACAAAGATGATTCAAACGCCCACAAGATTATTGAGATAAGTTGGATGGGTATATATGTCAATTCATCCAACCTATAAGGCTATTTTGGTAATTAGAGTGATCTTAATAAAAAGGTTGAAATGAGACGGAAAGCATCCAAGTTGATGGTGAGATGTGGTGGGCCCACCAAGACACCAAGGCAGGCGGCCATCAGTCGGTCGTTGGGCCCACATCATGCTGCTTTTTAGCTGTGCTTTGGAGTTGAATCTTTTTTTTTTTTCTTTTGTGGCCGGTGGAGCTGGTGAGGAAAATCTTTCCTGGCTGGCCGTCAGAACCCAGCGGCGGCCTGCTTCCGGCGGCCATTCACACGGGTGGAAAAGCTCCGGTCTGGTGGTGGGTCCTTGATTAAAGCTAATAAGTTTTGTTATTTATTATAAAGTATTAAATAATCTGTTGATTAGTAAAGCGGACTAAGTATTTACTACCTTTGTAATCATGGTTCTTTGTGGGGTGCCTTCACTTTTCCCTTCTTAGCGTCAAAGCTATCGGTTTCCCATTCCAGTGGGTCTCTGTTTATTTGTTCTTTTAACAAAATAACCCATCTTGCTATACCAAAATTTTTCCCTCGGATTTGGTGCGACCACTAAAGTCAGCCTAAGGTGAGATTGACATTAGGGGGCTGACATGTCAAAATGACTTACTTTTTGGGGATGCTTTTCATTTTTTGGTGCTGATGTGTTGGCCTTCGGTTGGGATGAAATCGTATGCGCCACGCCCCCTGATAGGACACTCGGGGGCGAAATCAATTCACTTTTTGGAGGTTTTTGATTCCCCCTCCTGAGTGTCCCATCAGGGGGGTGTCGCACTTGATAT
>JAOXJP010000016.1:740621-760389 GCA_025762735.1 Platanus orientalis
AACCTGACGCCACCCTCCTCCTTTATCCGGGCTTGGGACCGGCAATGTCTGAAGATACAAACATTGGCGGAGTTTCAGAAACTACCATACAATTTTCAGAATTTTTGAACTGTCAGAAGGGCATTTTGGTAATTTTAGTTTTCCAGTCTAAAATTACAGAAATACCCATTGGGTTCTTTTCTTCTATTTTCTTTTCTCTTCTTATTCTAATTCTTTTTAATCCCTGTTTTATCATTCTATTCTCTGATTCCTAAAATTAAGTGGCTACTTGTGTGGGTTTTAAATTCCATTCTTGAAATTTTGCTTCTGCAACTTAATTGGGCAATTATTTGTGGTTCCTTGGAATATTCTACATCAATTTTGTTATCTTCCCTATCGTGCTGCATCAATAATCTTACAAGGAAATGTATGTATCTCACTAGCATTTGTATGCTATGCTACAAGAGTGGGGCAGCTATCTAGCACACTCTTCTTTGTTGCCCTTATGCATGGGAAGTGTGGTACAGATTTTGGTCTCATGTGTGTGATCTTAGGGATTTGGTAGTATGCTCCAAGGGTGCTGAGTGCCACAGGGAAGAAGATATGGAGATTGGTTCTAGCAGCAGTGTGTTGGTCTTAATGGCTTGAGCAGAATAACTGTGTCTTCTATGATTATGCAGAACTGTAGTTCAAATTCTACAAGAGAGCTAGGGAGAAGATTTATTTTTTGGGCTGTTGGATGTAAGGGACGTAATCATATGGGCAATGGGGTTCTCAAGAGGGAATGGGATTCTATTATCAGAATGTAATTTTGCTGTGGGGTTGTTTTTGTTGGAGCTCTTTAGCTTTCTTTGTTGGTTTGGTGGATGCCTCATACCTGATTTGTTTTTTGTTGTCTATTTGATTAATAATATCTTTTTCTGATAACTATATAATTTTAATTATTGTGTTAATTAATATTAAACAATATAATTTGCCATCTCTGATCCAAAAAAAAAAAAACCATCATGAGTTGAAGTGGAGTTGTTATTTGTGCTCTAGAATTAACATAATAAAAAAGTATAGCAAAAGAATGGATTTTGGATAGGTTTTAGCTTGGGCGGAGGAGTTTCCATTGAAAGTGTCAGTATCAATGGAATTTCCTGGGAGTCTTTCCAATATTAGCGAAATGTTGGTGGAATTAGTGAAACTAGAATTATCGAAAAAATAAAAATTAGTGAAACTAGCGAAATTTGAAACTTTTTTGTTTCCTTGGTATTTTGTTTGGCCAATCACTATATATATTTGTGGTTTGCTAAAGCAAAATTCTATTACTATCAAAAGGAGCGAACTTCATTTACTAGATATTGCTATGACAAATGATCAGCCCAAGCACAGCATGCTACTGCATGAACAAAAAACCATAAAAAGACTAAAACCGCCCACAAAACGACAAAAACCCCATGGTTTTTTGTTGATGTAATAGCGTACTGTGCTTGAGCTGATAATTTGCCTATTGCTATACATACACCAAAGCACTCAGTGGGCTTCTTTTGTTGTTTTTCATTTATTTATGGTTGTTTTTTGGAGGGGGTGTGGCCTAGAAACCCATTCTTCTTTACATGACAACTAAAGATATTTCAGTTTTGTGTTCTGTAGCCGACCCCAAATAGTTGGGATAAGGCTGTTTGTTGTTGTTGTTGTTGTTGTTGTTGTTGTGTTCTGTACTTAAAATCTGGTGTTTCTCCCTGCATTTTTGATTCAGTTTTATTTTTGTTTTTCCTACTGTTAACCTCCATTAATTCTTGTAGTTTCCTCATGTTACTTATCTCATGTTCTTCCATTTTCTTCCTTCATTGGCAGTTGGATCTTTGCCAGAAAATGGCCGGACATCATACAAGGACCTCAATTAGGTGTAATCTGTGGTTTTCTGTCTCTGTCTGCATGGATGGTTGTTCTTTCTCCAATTGTGGTACTTATCATTTGGGGATGCTGGTTGATTGCTATCTTGGGCCGAGATATTATTGGACTGGCTGTGATAATGGCTGGCACTGCTCTTCTATTGGCATTCTATGCTATCATGCTTTGGTGGAGAACACAATGGCAGAGCTCAAGTATGTGCTATCTTCTCTGTCTTTCATATTTAGTGATGAGTCTGGTCTGTTCTTTGTATGCTTCAATTATCATGTCTCTGCTGTTTGGAACTGCCATGAACTGTACTATGGATTTATTATGTATTTGGAAAATAGAAAGTCAGAACATAGATAGCACTTTTAACAATGATCTCTCTCTCTTTTGGATTTTCTAGTTTACAACCAATGTGCCATTTCTTTGGCTGTATTTTGCTGAATGTATAATTTGTAAGAAGGTATTGTATGATTCAATTATAAGTTATAGCAGTTACATAGATCAACCTAGACATTGTTGGTGTTGGCATTTACCATTTAGTGCTCAAATGCATTAAAAAAAAGAAGAGAAACCTAGGTCTTCAAATAATGTTTATATACTAAGGCTGATGCTACCCGCAATTTGGTGGTCCATTTGGTTGGACCGAAACAATCTGGTTTTCGAAAACTATTTGAAACCGGCCCATATTTAAAAGAGCCAAGGAGAAATGTTTTTTCTGGTCTACCCAATGTAAAGATTTTATCAATTGGTCTATAGTGGACGTTAGGGTAGTATGGGCTAATCATGTTAAAGAAAGAATGTAAGAATTGACAATTTGTAGCTCCCAAAAAGTGACTCTAAAACGGATTTTTGGAGTGGAATTCGTGGAGAGATTCTGGTGTTACCAAATAGCATTTTTTACTCTTTTGGATTCTTTGGATCTCAGAATCCAAGAATCACTCTTTTGGAGTGTTACCAAACACAGCCTAAGGAACCTTATTTCTAAGAGATCAAGTTTACTGCCTTCTACGGTTTTCTAGTTCATAAATTAAGATAATTTGGCCTTGTCTCCATTTTGCTAAGGATCATCTCCTTCTCTGGCCTCACATGTGTCCATCACTGTCCTGTTTCTGTGGATTCATCCGGATCCCCAAAATTCAATGCCATTTTTCAGGGTATAAGGGCAATTATATTAATGAGAAATCTTAGACATTTTAATCTGTAACCTGTGAGTGATGAGTTTTTAAAAAAAGTGAGTCACACACTTATACGACATTTATTGTTGTGCCCTTTCTTTCTTTTAGTTTGTACCTAGTTTTCAATAGAACTCTTAGGTCATGTTTGGTTTGGATCTACGTTTGTCTTAGATTTGAATCAGAAAAGTGCTGACATGTGGTTCCCTCACATTTTAGCATGAGTTTATCTGTACCTTTTTGTTTGCGATCCCTTTTTTGTGTGTGTTTGTGTAGGGGTGTTGGGTGAATGTTGAATCTGCAGATAAGTGGTCCTTACCAAGCACACCCTCAACCAAGTTACATGCAGATGGCTATAATGTTTTTAAATATAATTTTTGATGAATGAAAAAACTTTATTGCAAAAAACGAAAAGGAAGAACAGGGGGGATGAGAAATCCCCAAGAACATGAAACAAAGGGAAGAACCCCTAACAAGATACACCACCCCTACAACAGCCCCAACCCTTAAGATACTCCAATGGAATTGGACCAGACCCTGACTAAAGCCCCGCTGGGGAGACCCTCATACCCTTTACTTGCCCAAAAAATAACCAGATCTTTGGCCCTTCTATAAACTTGAAAAGCTGGCTCCGAATAACCTGTGAATATGCAGTTATTGTTCTCCTACCAGACTGCCCAGCAGGAACAAGCTTCCAAATCTTCTTCCTTAAGTTGCTAAAAGTAGACATCCTCTAGCCTTGAAGAAGGTCCATCAGACTCGCTGGAGCTGTGAAAGTTGCACCAAAATCCGTAGCAATGTCACCCCAAATTTCTCCAGAGAAGGGGCAGTGGATAATAATAGTGGATAATAATATGGGATGCCGACTTTGCATTCTGATAGCAGAAAAGGCAGATGCTAGGCAATATGAGGCCTTTTCTCCATAGCATGTCCATTGTGGAAATCTTTGTTATCCTATATTCTATATGATATATGATTATGTAAACAATAAATACTTGAAAATCAATGAATAGAATTGACTTACTTGATTCGGATGATTTGAAATAAAAAACTTTACTTGATCAAGGCTAGTGTTTGAAACTATGTCCTTAAGATATATTTTGCCCCTTACATTGGTGCTTACGAACTACTCTGACGTCTACCTTCCAGGGTACAATGATCTATTACACACAGAAGAAACACTACTATTTGTGTGCCTGACGAACCAAACTTGTGTTGTTCTCTCTCTCTTACACAAAGACTCGACTATGCATTTTTATGATGCTTATGCTTGATTCGAATTTCGGATATTGAATGAATAAAATGAAGGAGGGACAGTCTATTTATAAACAATTCATGTCTGTTTGGAACAAACATAGAGTCACACCTTATGATGTTCAAACAGGCACAAAAGCAGAAAGGTAATTTAGTAGCCATCTTCACGTCTGTTCGGAACAGACAAGGGGTTGTTAAAAGGGGTGATTTAATAGTCACAAATGTTGTGATTGTTTGGTTCGGAATAGTCAGAAGGGTACAAGGGTAAAACTGCATGAACAGACACGACCTCACAAGGTTTAACCATTTTTGGGAGAGAGAAAAAAAAATAATTATTTTATTTTTTCTTATTGACCCAACCCAACCCAACCTGGCCCAGTTCGGTGTGCGTGTGTGTTGGTTTGGGCTTGGCCCATGTTGGCTAGGTCCTCCCCCTTCCACAAAACTGCGGTGCCCCCTGTGGCCCAATTTTATGTCCAAGGCTATTCTATACAAGCCTCCCAACTTTTCTGGGCAAGCCAATGTGGGACTATTCAAGTTGTACACCCTTTAACTAGTGTTCAACTGGGCACTTTTAGAGACAATTTCTCATTCACCCATTAACAGTTTTGAGCAACCAGCCATACAACGTTATTCACCTTATTGAGGTGAACGCGAACCCATGTGGACCCGCCTCAAATGACTGGTGGGGTCCACTTTTATTTTGGCTCAAAGATAGATAGCCAAACAATCAGATTTGAAAATCTGGGCACAGTCACAAACCAAAACCGTTTCCAACAATCTTATCCAATCATTGTTGATTTTGTCATGTTTCAGTGACAGTTAAGAAAAGTTAGTGGATGTATGCTAAATTGTTCTAGCATTGTGTTTTAAATAGTTTTTCTTTTCACATAGACCTGGTCAAAGGTTTTCCACTTCTTCCTCTGCTCAGCATGTGGTTGTCTAATCTTCCCAGAGCTGGAGTAGACAAGCTATGATTATGTCACCAAACATCTAAAAACATATTTGTGGACAAACTTAGAAAACTATTCGTTTCTAGATTCTAATAAAATATATTATGGAGGGGCTTTGTTTCATAGCTGAAGATTCAGGCTTCTTCTTTACTCCATTAGTGATTTTGTTGTATTTGACTTGCATGGTCGTCAATCTGAACAGTCCAAGGGTTCTGCCAGCCCGCAGATTTGCAACGAACCAGCACTCACCTTGTTCTGAGGAGTCTTGGCCATCTAATTAAGAGCCTCCATAATAAGCAAAAATAATAGCTAAATTCCAGAAGTTTTTGTCCAGGAGGAGGAACTCTCCAAATCCATAGGGGAGTGGGTAAAGCTAGGTTATGTGTGTGAAGGTAACAATGAGATAATGCTGTATGTCCAGGAGGAAGAAGCTTTTGTAGAGGTTTCAAAAGTGGTTTTTATAGAAAATAGAGGAAGTTAGTAAAGTATTGTGTGTGTTGTTTAAAGGTTTCAACTCAGAAGCTTGGGTGCCTAGGAAGCACGGACACTCCAAAAGGATCAAAACCCTCGGTGTGTCCATGTCCGATACGTATCGGATACTGACACTCCGAGGAAGCCTCTTCATGTGTGTCTGCGACATGGTTAGAACAATTCTTTTTCATATGAAATTTGTAGCTTATAGTCCAAGGGAGGGGCAAAGATAAAAGGGAAATATCAAAAAAGGAGGAGGAAATATGGAAGAATTTTTTGAAGGAAATATGGAGGGGGGCAAGAATTTTTGAAGTAATCGAAGACTTTTTGAAGGTGAAGTCAGATCTTACTGTGAAGTGGTGGATTTGATTATTTGGGAAGTGGGAAGCTGGTTAATCATTACAAAAGAGTTCCAAGGCAATTCTCTTTCAGTGTTCATGAGAGATTGGATTATGGGCATCTCTCTTAATCTTCCAAGGGGGAATATTGCCATCCAAGATTGGCAACCTCTTCCCATGGATGGTCTAAAGCTTAATTTCGATGGATCTTTGAAAGGGAACCCAGGTCGAGCTGGTTATGGGTGTGTGATTCGAGATTGGAATGACAATGTTCTTTGTTCTGTTTGTGACTCTCTTTGGGAGTGTGATTTTACAAGAGCGGAGACTTTTGGTCTCCTTATGTGGCTGCTTGAGCTCAAAGGAATGGGGGTTCGGGATTGCATTCTTGAGGCTTATTCTGCAGTGGTTGTTGGATGGGGGCTCGGGAAAGAGAGTGGCTCTTGGCAATTGGCTTATCTTATTCATGAGATTTGGGAGTTAGAGAGTTAGTTCATGTGCCGTGGGAGAAAAATGTGTTGGCTGATAAGCTGACAAATTGGCGAGTTGGGTTATCTGCCAAGTTCAGTGTTAGTGCCATTCCAGAAAATTGTTATTGTTGGGCTGTAATTCTCTTTTTGTATTAGTAGTTTGTAATCTACTTTTTCTTCAATAGCGTTAACTATTAAAAAAATGGAAGAATGTCTGAAAAAAGCAGAAGAAACTTGTTTATGCAAAATTAATAAAACAAAATCGAGAAAGGGGAGAACCATAATAAAAATGATGGGAAAGAAAAGAAACAATCTATGGGGCAGACCGTCTTCCTTTTGCTGATGATGAATTCTGAGGTACTAACAATAACAGATTCTGTTTTATTTTGGTCTCACTTTGATGTAGCATGCATGTGAAAGAGTTAAAGAGATCTACAAGTCAAAGATTCCAAACAAATCAATACTATAAACTAGATTCCTATCCCTCTCAAATGCTATGTAAGAATTAGGTTTAGAGATTAAGTGATGACTTGTCTTATGCCTAGTATGATGAAATTATAAGAACTAATATGCAATATATTAAAGTTACTAACTAACTATGGGGTTAATATGCAAGTAATGATGTAAAACCTACTAAAGTAGTATATGAAAAGGGCTGAAGTGACTAAGGTAGGTGATTGGACGGCAAACAAAAGGCTAAAAGTAATAGTTTCAAGGTGATGAAGAGTCTATATGTGAAGATTAAATAGGAGGCAGCAACAAAAAGTCAGTGTAACAAGTATAGAGAACACCTTTGATGTTTCTTGTATATAATGCAGACCCTTGTAGAACTTCAACCTTCAGTTCAAGAACACACCTAGGATGGCCCCAAGTCAGCCACTAGGTATGAGAATCCCTCTTTGGAATCCAAGCACTTGAACAAGCAACCCTTTTTCTGATGTGAAAAATCTGGACAGATTATAAGCTCTGGCCAAATGATGTAGTGATGTTCTTGAAGTGTCTTTAAGCAGCAAAAGAAAAGTATTAACTCTGTAAGGCGCTTCAAAGATCAGTCTTCAATAGCCACTGCAAGACAACCCATAGCAAAACAACTTCTTTCAATGAGAATTTCTATCAAACACCTGCTGTGCGAAATCTGGACAGCAACTTGTTGAAGATGATTGCAATCTTGGAAGAAGTCAAGAGTAGCAACAACCTTATACACAGTTAAACACTACAATCCTTCAATCAGCCACCAATAAAAACTTCAAACTTTCAAGTAAAATTCTCTTAAGAATTTCTTCAAACACCTTAACTGCAATACTTTATGCCCAGCAGCATATTATCAAATATAAAGGTTGCTTCAGAAAAATCTCTTTAACAATCACACCTCCACATATGTTGATGATTCAAACAGCTAGAAGATGCACTTAGAATACCATATAGAAGGAATATCTCAAGGTATCAATAAATCCAAACTCAGAAATCTGACCGTGGGCTGATGGATAGTTCACGGGCTTCCCCGCTCAAAACTTCAAAGCTGAAACACCCAGGTGTAACCATAGGTGTAAAACAACTAATTCCTTCTTCAAGTTCACAAAAATATCTAGTCCAGGTATGCTGGAAATTCTGGCAGCAAGATATTGGGTTCTTTTTTTGTGAAATTTCAGAGAAATCAGGGTTCATGATGGATATGTGGTGTTGGTCGTTGTGTTGGTGATCAAAGTAAGCAAAAGGAAGGTGGGAATAGGTGGCTGGTTGGTTGTAGGGTATGTATGGATGTGTAGAAATGATAATGGAGGTGTATGTAGGTGTGGTTAAATGATTTTAGTTGGTGGTAGCAAGTGGAAGATGATGGAAAACCAGAAAATAGTATGGGGAAGAAGAAGATGATGAGAGAAAAGGATGGAAAAGAAGATGAAGAAGAAGAGATAAGTGCCAAGAAGAGGAGTAGCAGGCTTCACCTTGGGGAAGAGAGAACCACCTGAGAAGAGAGCAATAGCTTTCACGATTTGTTTTTGTCTTTGTTCTTTCAAAAGGAGGTGTGTTCGACCACTGTTGTGCCTCTTTATTTATATATAAAAAAAACCTTATTACATTATAGTCTAAATTGGAAACTGGTCCAAACTAAAAAAACAAAAAAGAAGCAAAACCAAAATAAGAAAAAAAAAATCCCAAACGTGCATATGCACTTATTCTATGTAATTTTTCTGATTTTGCACATAAGTCTTCAAAAACAAGAAAATTACAAATATGCCCCTATAAGCCAAAAATCCAGAAAAAACATAAAATGATCTATTGAAAACAGAAAAATAAATCCTATGAAATGAAATAAAATGTCGTCAAACATGCTATGCTGATGATGTCCACATGTGGGCCCAGCCTCGTAAACAAATGACCCTCACATGCTTAAAAAATAGCAACTGGCTCAAATCAACTCCGAATCAGCCATTAATCAAAACGATGGACTCCAAATGGCTCATCATCCATTTAGAGGCTCAGTGGAACTCTTCTCCAGTGTTGGTACACTCTAAGCTTGCCACGTGGCAAGATGTCCTCATCACACTGCAAATTGTTTGGCTGGCAGTGTTGAATGTTATGCAGTTGATTGATGTTCTCTCTCTCAATCTCTCTGAATTTTTTATAGGAATGCCTACTTGATTATATAGAAAATTTAAATCTGGAAGGAGTTCTTCCATTCTTTAAAGAAAAAAAAATTATTGTCCCAAACTTATTCAATGTTGTTTTGGACCCTAACTTGATCCTTTCTGTAATCTTATAAATCAAAATTTTAATTACTTCTTTCTTTACTGAAAAGCTGCTTTTCTTCATTGTGAAACTCAACTACTTTGTTTTTTCTTTGACAGGGGCAGTTGCTATTCTACTTCTTCTGGCTGTATCAATCCTCTGTGCATACGAACTTTGTGCTGTGTATGTTACAGCAGGTTCAAGTGCATCTGAGCGATATTCACCGTCTGGCTTCTTCTTTGGTGTATCAGCAGTTGCGTTAGCAATCAACATGCTTTTTATTTGCAGAATGGTCTTCAATGGTAATGACTGTAGTTCATTGTCCTGAAGTTAATTCAATTTTTTACTTGATTGAGGGCCATAATAAGGCATCATTCTATCATGAGACTAATGGATGTGTAGTAGCCAAACTACTGTTGATTGACCTATTTGTGAATGTATTATTGTTTCAGGAACTGGCTTAGATGTGGATGAATATGTGAGAAGGTCATACAAATTTGCTTATTCTGATTGTATTGAAGTGGGTCCTGTGGCTTGCTTACCTGAGCCACCAGATCCCAATGATTTATATACTCGAAACTCCAGCAGGCAAGTTCTTTGTTCCTTTAGATGTTTATTGCATGAGATCTTGTTATTGTCTATGAGCATTTTTATAAGTAATTGGAATTGCCAGTGTTAAATGTAATGTTGCTGTTTTTCTCAAAATGATATTAATAATACATCTTGAATATCTCTCTACCTAGTTGACAGATAATGTGGTTCTCTCACTTGGTTCAGAGGTTATGGTACCCCTAAAATTCAACTCTGTCGTTTTCCCTTCATTTTGATTTAGCACTTTTTTCATAGGGCTTCACAACTTGGGTTTCTCTATCTTGGGTCGCTGGTTGTACTTCTTGTGTACTCCATCTTATATGGCTTGACAGCAAAGGAGGCACATTGGTTGGGGGCGATTACATCAGCTGCTGTTGTTATTCTTGGTATGTTGTTGTGTGCAGCATTTTATATATTTTTATTGCTCTTTTTGTGCAATATTTGTTTACATTGATGGTGCCAATTCATCCCCTGGTAGACTGGAACATTGGGGCATGCTTGTTTGGGTTTGAGCTTCTCAAGAGCCGTGTTGCAGCACTGTTTGTGGCTGGAACATCTCGGGTTTTTCTCATCTGCTTTGGAGTACATTACTGGTTTGTTCCAGCATTTCACATCTGAATATTTCATCATTACTTCATGGGACTTGTTTGAAATTTAACGCTATTGTATGGTCATGATTCCTCCCCTTCCTCTTCAGGTATTTGGGACATTGTATTAGTTATGCAGTCGTAGCATCTGTACTTCTAGGTGCTGCTGTTTCTCGTCATCTATCGGTTGTAAACCCATTAGCTGCAAGGAGAGATGCCCTACAGAGTACAGTGATTCGCCTGAGAGAGGGATTCCGCCGAAAAGGACAAAACAGTTCATCTAGCTCTTCTGAAGGTTGTGGCTCAAGTGCAAAGCGTAGTAGTAGCGTTGAAGCCTGTCCCCTTGGTAACAGTAATGAAGCCATTTGTAGAAGTACAACTCATTGTGTGGGTGATGCTAGTTACTGGAATAATGTTTTAGGTGCTACTACTAGTTCCCATGAAGGGATTCATAGTGATAAGAGCATTGATAGTGGAAGGCCAAGCTTAGCACTGCATAGCAGTTCTTATCGTTCAGTTGTTCAGGAATCTGAAATAGGAACAGCCTTCCCTGAAAAACATTTTGACCACAACAGCTCCTTTTTGGTTTGTTCTAGTGGTGGTATAGAAAGTCAGGGATTTGAGTCGAGTACATCCACATCGGCAAATCAACAAGCATTGGAGTTGAATTTAGCTCTTGCCTTCCAGGAAAGTCTTAATGATCCCAGGGTTACATCTATGTTGAAAAGAAGGGCAAGACACGGTGATCGTGAGTTAGCCAATCTCCTGCAAGATAAAGGTTTGGATCCTAATTTTGCTGTGATGCTGAAAGAAAAGGGCTTGGATCCAACTATTCTGGCATTACTGCAACGAAGTAGTTTAGATGCAGATAGAGATCACCGAGACAATACAGATATTACTGTTATTGATTCAAATAGCTTGGACAATGCCATACCCAATCAAATTTCACTGTCAGAAGAACTGAGGCGTCAGGGATTAGAAAAATGGCTTGAAGTTTTCAGAATTGTTTTGCATCAAATAGCAGGTACACCAGAGCGAGCATGGGTTCTTTTTAGTTTTATCTTCATCCTTGAAACAATCATCGTGGCCATTTTTCGCCCAAAGACAATTGAAGTGATAAATGCTACACATCAACAGGTGAGAATGCGGCTTTTTTTTATAATGAATTTCAGTCATTTAAAAATTCTGTATCAGGAGCATTTTATACTTAAATTTTGTTTAATTGTGTTTGCACTATTTCTGTTTGCTGACATAGATATACGGTAACTTTGCATTTGTAGTTTGAATTTGGCTTTTCAGTGCTGCTTTTATCCCCTGTTGTCTGTTCAATTATGGCATTCCTTCGGTCATTTCAAGCTGAAGAAATGGCTATGACATCTAGGCCCCGTAAGGTATATTCCACAGATTTCCGACAGTTATATATCTCTGGCATTATTTTGGCTGTTATGGGATTTTAGTTATAGCAGTGTTGCCTTAATGTTGACACCAGCTTGATTTTAGTTAATTTGCCTGGATTTCAGTAGAATTGTTTGGGTTTACTGTATCCTCTTTATTTAATTATAAATGCATTTTTTTGGATAAATTTATAATGTGGTTTTGTAATGGTACTTATGGGGGCTACATATTTTCTCATTATAGTTGCCTTTAATTGACTCTAAGGGGTCATTATGTTTTTGAAGGATGTTCACCTTTGAGTAGTATTGCTAAAATGGAGTTTAACGCACGACTTGCAATGATATACTATACAGGGCTCTGATCTTATTGTCATTCTCAATGAACAAAATTCCATAAGACAAAAGGAAATGAAGTTAGGGAATATAAATTGTGACATACAATGATATCTCTCTCGGTAGTGGATATGCACTCAGATATAATTAGAATGGGGGTGTAAAAAGAATGAGGGTTGTTATATGGTTTTCATATCTAAAGTCATATACTGGCGTTCTAGTTTTGACTTGAGCCTTTTTTTTTTAATGCATGTGTCTTTCTAGATTTATAGGGATTTCTCGTGTCATTTATAAATCTTTGCTGTTAACGTTGATCTAGACATAGTTTGTAAGTTTGATATGCAACCTCTTCTAATGGGTGTCTTACATAGACCTGGGTTCAAAACACGTCTTCTCCTATAATTTCCTATAAAAAATGGTTTACTTGTCTAAATTTTTGTTCCCCGAAACAATTTTTTTTGAGTGTTGCTGCTAGAAATTTAATTATCATTGCATTCTAAAACTTTCTCCCTTCCAAATGGACTCTGTGTTTTAGTAGCTAATTTTTCTATGAGAGCTAATTTGTCTGCTTGTACTTTTGTATGTTATTTCGTTTACTGCTTTTTTAGTTTTCTTATTTCTGATATTTTAATGGCATTATTTATGGATTATATTGGTTCTAATTTGCTGCCAAATTTTCAGTATGGTTTCATTGCCTGGCTGTTGAGCACCTGCGTTGGCTTGCTTCTTTCATTCTTGAGGTATAATACTTGTTTCATTTGAATGGATCACAATCACTTCTTAATGTTTCTCGTGATTGTGATAATAGATTTCATCTATCTTATGACTTATGGCCTGACAAGAGAATGATTTCATGCTGTGTTTTACAAACTTAAGTTGGAATTAAGTTATAAATCCACGTTCCCATTATTCTTCCTGAACTGACAAGGTTTTTCTTGTTACTATTAAAGTTACTTCTGCTATTGAGAACTGTATTAGTTCTGCCTCACTGATTGGATGTAACCAGGCGAATTAATTCCTTAAGCAATACTCAAATGGTATTTGGGGAAAGTCATCAGTCAATATTGGAACTTGGAGTTTCTATACTGCTGATATTGTTTTCTTGGCTTCATGTCACGTTGAGAATACAAATCATGAGAGTAGCATCTGGTTATCTGTTGACTTTGATTACTGGATATTTTTATAAGCACAAATTCCACTTTTGATGTGCTCTTTTAATTTTATTTTATCATAACAATCCATCTTTTTCTGATTTATTGGTTTTGTCCATTTTTCTTGATCCATCTCACTTCAATGACTCAACCCCTGCTTCCCATAGGTGGTTTTGGAGAAGTTTCCTTGGAAGTAGATACCTGAAAGTTTAGTATGGCTTCTGCCAATCTATCTTTCAGGACATATGATGATACATTCACCATCCGAGGCTTGAAATTACCTACTTATGCCTTTACCCAAGATCACAGCATCACAATTCTAAATCTGTCTATATTTCGAAATAAATGGGCTTCTACATGCGGTATTTCATTAGTGATCCTTTCAAGGCATTGGGCGTTTACATGAGCCTGAATTTCATATTTCAGTATGTGAAGAGAATTATTTGTATCTTTGATGCGGATGTTGGAGGCGATGTGGGACCGACATGCCACAAATGGCTTGGTGGGGTCCACACAAGAAGACACATGGGGGAACACGGCTACATCAAAGGAAGAGTTTATGTTACTGTTTGAGTTCTTCTTAGTGTGATTTTTGCTGTTTTTATTTCATCTTTTATGAGTTATTAGAGTTAGGACATAGAGGGTATTATACTTTTTGTTTTGGGCAAAGTAGGCAGCACCTATTATATGTGAAATCAGTGTTGGTCAACTACATTGAGAGAGCCACACGTTTGGGCTTTTGAATGTCCTTTTTTTTATCTAGTCTTTTTGTACAGGTCTTAAGAAAAAGTCCTAGTTTCTAATTGGGAAAAGTTTTGTTTAAATTTTGATTTTTGAGTCTTTAAAAAGGAGGAGTTTCTATTGTACCTGACACGATGGAAATTAATAATTTTTTTTTTTGCTGGTTTTTCTCATACATGAGTGGAATTGGTCTCTCCTTGAAGTTTGGTGCCTGGACTTGAAACCTAGGTAGGGATTCCCTAGTATGTGGGGTAGGGATTACTTTACTCAGGTACAAACTTTCTCTCTATTTTTACTTCTTCTTTCTTCTTTTTATCAGGCTTGATTGCTGCTCATATTTTCTGAGTTAAAAAGCCTATCAATAATCTATTTTGAGACCTTTTCTTTACCTCCAACCTGTTACAGACTCCTCCCTTCATCCTTTACTGTTTTCCCCTTTCAAATCCACTCTCCTTTCATTCTATAGATCTGTGGTTACCTACCCATCTTACCCTAATTAGTTTTCCTCATTGGAAACCCTTTTCTACTGTTACTCTGACCCTGCGTACCCTTGAAATATTCCTTGGTTGTGACTTGGATCTGAGAATTGAAAACTGAAGACTTGGGTTATTGATTAGAGGTTCTGATCTTAATTTCATGGTTGCTGCTATTCCTTAACCTAAACCCTAACCTGATAGAAACCTAAACATCATTCTTTAAGCCTCTGTCATTTAATCCTGTTATGTAACCCTATTCAGCCCACAGTCCTGAATATTCAAACACTTTAAACTCAGTCCCTGTGAACTATATTAACCTCTGCTTCTCTCTTAATAATCCCTTTTCTGTCATCCTCGAGCCTGCTAAATCAGATTTGTCTAATAACTTTGATAGCCTCTGATATTCTCTGCCTTTACCCTTAATTTCAGTCCCAGATATTTCTAACCGCAGCCTTTAAATTCCCATATCGCTGCCATATGAAGCCCAGGTACCAGTCCCTGTAATACCCTTTTGTTCCTCTAAAATCAGTACTCACGAGTGCCCTACTACCGTCCCTATTTTATCCTTCTGTTCTGATCTTAATTAACTCATAATCTGACCTTAGAAACCATTGGCTAGTTCCCTGTTTTCCATCTTATTATCTCTGCTGTAATTACCCTGATATCAGTCCCTGGTTTCCTACCCTTGGCTAGTTCCCTGTTTTCCATGCAGAGCCTACACTTGAGACATGCTCATACTCTAATTTGAAAGTACTCCCTGCCACTGTCGTCAAACAGCCATCTATTGGGAGCTATATGGATCTATGGTGAAGTTGTAAGTGTGTATAATCTGCTGTTTTAAGTGTTCTGACTCTTAACAGTAGCATCTACATCTTTTGAGACTGATATATGAGCACTTTAGCTTGTCTTCATCCATATTTAATACTCAAATTGTGGTCAGATTATTTCGGCATCAACACATGGGCATATAGTTAATTTGAATGCTGTTAAATCCTTGTGGGCCCATAATAAGCAGATTAACAACATTTCATTGGTTGTTCTACATCAATTTTGGTATCAGAGCTTGTGTGATGCATCCTACAAACTTGTGTGCTGCATCAATTTTGGTATCATAGCTTGTGTGCTGCATCGTACACCAATTTTCACCATTCCAAATTGGAATTTCTCTGGTTGTAAGATTTTCTTTAGGAGAATAAATCAGCAATGCCCTTCTGTACGGATTGCTCATGTTTCTGAATTCGATGAATGCTTTCTTGTATGAATTAGAATTGTAACACACATTTTCGTTCAACCTGAAACAGGTTCGACAATTAAGTCTCTGGTGGATCCCAAGTCATACTTCTTTTGAAAACACACATTGAGTGTACAAATACCCAAGGTTCGACTGAGAAAGCAATCTACTTCTGTGTGGCTCTGATAAGACCTCTTCTCCTTTCCACTGGTCTACTGATTCTGGTCTGTCTCTTGAAGAACCAATATTCATCTTCCTCTTTCTCTCTGCTACTCCGGTCTCAGGTTGTGGCCAAAATTGACATTGAATTCCCTCCTCTGGTTTTGGTATTAAATTGACTGAGCCTAGAATTCACAAGTCACTGAATTGTTTTCATGTTGATCGCGTTTACTTGGATGACTATTGTGTATTATTGCTGTTGTGTACTAAATACTGTGTATGTTAGATAGATTGTGAAGTTTTGATGATATATGTTAAAGTTATGAGTTCCAGCTAATATAATAATACTCTATTTCAAGATCTATGATGGTGGAACTGGTAAGGAAGATCTATTTTAGATGGTGTACTGTGTGCAAATGACCTTTTGATTTTAGATCTGGAAAAAACATTGACCATGCAAACTGGGTTTCCTTGAGTACATGCTAGGAAGATGTTGGTTTGGAGGAAAATGGTGACGGTGGATTGAAAAATAATGTTTGTACCCTTTATCCCATTTTGTTACTTGTAGTAGAAACCTTGGGTTCCCCTTCCAGATCTCTGTACTTTCCTTTCCGTTTGAAAGGACAAAGTTTTCTCTGCTAGAGATAGGAGGATTTGGAGAATTACGCCAACTGCAGTGTGCTGGTCAATTTGGATAGAGAGGAACAAGAGAGTGTTTGAGGGGCATGCAGAGCCTTCTTCCCAAATTTACAAACGTGAAAAAGAGAAGGTAGTGCTTTGAGCTTCCCAATGCAAGGGTGGAGAGCATTTGCTACCTGGGGATCTCTTTAGAGATTGGAATGAGCTAGTAGGATGCAGCCCTTTGTAAGTTTTTGTTTTGTTCCCTCCATCAGGGGCTAGGGAGGGTTTATATTTGAGATCTCGGTTTCCAAGTATTTTCTCTCTTTTCTTTTTTGTCTTACTCTTTGGGGATTTCTTATCCCCTCTCTCTTATCAATATAGCTTTTTATTCATAAAATAAGTTGAAGCCTTGGGAGATTTGCTAAGCATAACAGCGAGTAGTGGCTAGTTTGAGGGTTTTGGAGTTGGGGGTGGGGGTAAGTCAATTACCTACCTTCAAATTGCGTATGAAACCCTAATCTTTTACAAATACTCCCAAAGGAAAATCAGGTTGATTATATGTGTTTTGGGGTGCTTTGAGGAAGTTTTGGGGGTGAAGATAAGTTTTGAAGAGAGCATTATGTATGGAACAGAGGGAAGTTCCTAATGTGGATGATCTTGCTTGGAACTTAGGGTGTAGGGTGGGTGAGTTTTCTGCCACTTAGGCTTGCCGTTGGGAGTGAGCTATATGAGAAAGGACATATGGACTAATGTGGTGGAGAGGATACAAAGAAGAATGGGAGGGTGGAAGAGCTCTTACCTATCAAAAGGAGGAGAGGTGACACTTTTAAGGCCTATTTGGCTAGCATCCCCATCTATTTATCTTTCCTTTGTAATTCCCAAATCAGTAAGAAAATCAAAAAGTTACAAATACAATTTCTTTGGAAAGGGTGGGAAAATTCCTTGATCATGCTCTCCTTCTGTGATAGGTAAACATTAGTGGTTAATAATTAGTAGGTGAAGACGGGTTTTGAACCCAGGTCTGTGGTTAATTTTTTGATCATGCTCTTGGTGGATTGGAAAGTGTTGCGTACCCAGCAAGATATGGGGGTATAGGTTTGAGGAAGAAAGGGAAGATAAAGGAGGCCCATTTTAGCAAGTGGTTATGGAGATTTGGGGAAGAGGAGGATAGTGCTTGGAGGAAAACAAAATCTGTGAAGTATGGCATTATTAATGAATGGGATGGGAGAACGGTTGGCATATCCTATGGTAGAGGCCTTTGGAAAGGAATCATGAGCAGCAATATGGAAGAGTTCGGAGAGGGCATTAGATTTCGTGTGGAGGATGGGAGGAGAGTTAGATTTTGGGAGGATAGTGTGGTTCAAATCCCTAAAAATTGGACTATCTGAAGATGTTTAGAGTTGTGGAAAATAGGGAGACAAAATTGGGCTATCTGGAGGTGTTTAGAGTTGTGGAAAATAGGGAGACAAGGGTGGTGGATTACATATCCTGAAGTGGGGGAAGAAGCTCATGGTATATTGTGTTGAGAAGAGGCTTAAATGACTGGGAGATCCGTTGCTTTACTGACCTATTGAGAAGATTAAACAGTGAGTCTTAAATATGAGAGAGAGAGTGAAGGAAGAATCTGGAATTTGCAAAAAAATGGTGAATTCTTAGTGTGATCATTAATTGGGTTGATGCTCAAAATTGATCCAGAATCATTCCACGGAAGAATATTTGGTTTCAGCTGAAGACCAATTCTTTGCTTGGACTGCCACCTTAGGAAAGATCTTAGCGATAGAGAACTTATATTGAAGAAAATTCCGTTTCCGAAAGATTTGTCTTGTTTGTTATGAAGGTGGGGAAAACATTCCTTTACCTGTTGATCCATTGTAAAATATCCAGAGAGGTGTGGCATGAAATGTTGAAAATGTTTGGGCAAAACTGGGCTAATTCAAGGGGCCCTTAAAGTCTCTTTTATGGGTGGAGGGCATCGACTTTCTATAAAAGAGGAAGAGAAATTTGGTGGATGGTTCCAGCTGCTGTGAGCAAATGGTTTGAGAGAAACAGCATGGTGTTCAACAATTACATTGAGATGTAATCTACCCATTGTGATAAATGTGATGTTTGTAGCCTGCTGTAACTTGAAGAATAAAGCTAGAAGAAGAATGGTAGAATACCAGCTATACCTTTTATGATAACAAGTTATTTAAAAGAGCCATACAACCCTTATTTATTGCACTTCCATGCTACCCCTCAAACTGGAGTATGAATATCATACATGCCTAGCTTGCCAATTATCTCATGTAGTTTTACGTTTGTTACTCCTTTGGTTAATACATCGGCTAGGTATTGCTCGGTAGCCACCAAAGGAGTACAAATCAGCCTAGGTAACAACTTATCTCCAATCAAATGTCTATCCAGCTCAATGTGTTTAGTACGATCATGTTGTACCGGATTATTAGCTATATTGATAACAACCTTGTTATCACAATATAAACTCATAGGAACCTTTATTACAAATCCAATCTCCTAAAGTAAGGTTCTCAACCACAACACCTCTCACACTCCATGAGCTGTATATCCATATTTCACCTTGGCACTGGATCTAGCAACAATTGATTGCTTCTTGCTCCTTCATATCACAAGATTACCACCTACAAAAGAACAACACCCCTAGGTAGATCTTCGATCTGTAGTTGAGCCGTCCCAGTTTGCATTTGTATATACTTCAACACTCATATGATCATGATTAGAAAACAATAAACCTCTTCCTGGTGCTGATTTTAAATATTTCAAAATTTGATAAGTAGCTCATGGTATCAATGTCTCGAAATGTCTTATTTGTTGCCCGACATACGTCCATGTTTACCAGGACCGACACTACATTTACCTACACCGACATGAAACATTGACTACATGATAAAACTTCAATTTTCGGTCGACATGATGTACAATATTGACATATTGAGCCAATATTCCTCTTTTGCGGTATGTTATTGCCTAATATTAATATTGTGTTCTTATGCTAAAAAAACATATGAAAAGTTCCAAATAAAATAAAAGGAGGGAAAAGAAGAAGGAGAAGAGGAGAAAGAAGAAAAAGAAGATAATCTACTTAGGCTGCGTTTGGTAACTCTCTCGAGAAGTGATTCTCGTTGCTTTCATTCCCAAGATTCCAAAATAAGTGAAAATGGCATTTGGTAACTTTGCTTTCTCTTCCCGGATTCCACTCCCAAATTCGGTTTGGGAGTGGA
>JAOXJP010000016.1:760489-792100 GCA_025762735.1 Platanus orientalis
CCCCCCCCCCAAAAAAAAAAAAAAAAAAAAAGATTCTGCCATTTCTAAAACTGATATCTGAAATTATAATTTATGCTCATTTTATAACTTTTGGTGTTTGGAAACTTGATGTTATTGTATTGTTGATTCGGTTACAGAGAGTTTTGTATTCGTGATTGATATCTTATTTTGTGGCGTGGGTTTTGTTGTCCTTTTTTAATTAGTACCTATTGCCTAATTTTTCTTGATCGGTATAGGCTATTTCTTTTATTTGTCATGTTTCTTATGCGTATGCTTCTGAGCTTTCCTCTGCAGCAAATCGTCAGTCTTACTTGGCTTGGCTTTGACTGTCCCACTCATGGTGGCGTGCCTTTCCTTCGCCATTCCTATATGGATCCGCAATGGCTACCAGTTTTGGGTTCCACGTGTTGAATGTGCTAGTCAGGGAGGCAACCACCGAAATCCTGGGACAAAGGAGGTTTGCACTGCAACTTTCTGTCTGATATTCTTTTTTTTTTTTTTTAATGTATGTAATTATCCGTTCATTAATAAGGGATACTTGCTTATGAATGTGTATATGCATAACACAGATGTATCCTTACTCATTATTGGTCTCTCATATACTGAATAACCATGGACAGACGTAAATGCACCCATAAACAGTGACACATGCACAGGACTTGTATGCCAGTAAAGGCAGAACTTTTATTTATTTATTTGATGAATAACAGAAATTTCATTGCAAAGGAGAAATATATTAAATAACAATGCATAAGCAATAACAAATAAAGTGCAACAAGATGACCTGCAAACTGCTAAGTTAATCTTTCCCCATTCTGGAATCTTATCTCTCTTAAAATCCTCTTGCTGATCTCTTCTCCACTTAGCAAGTATATCAACTTCCCCATTTTAAGTCCTAGGAACATGCCCTATGACAATGGCCATCTCTCTCATGATCGCCCTTATCTCATAAATATACTGCATCAATATCCACGAACCCTCACATAGACCGAGAGCTCAACTAATCCCTTCCTTTGAATCTCCTTCCACTAAACATCCAACTTTGCCAAAGCATTGATTTCACACAATCCATATAGTAGACTAAATACCTCAGCCTTGGTTGAATCCCCCTCACCAAGGGGACCACACAAATGACCCAAACTATAGTTCTATTTGCATCCCATAGCAGTCCCCTAAACCTGGTTGGTCCTGGGCTTCCATTGAAGTTCCACTTTAGTTTACCCGGCAGAGGGGGATTCCATGCAATACTAGGCCCCTGCTGATTAGAGACGAAGGAAGAGATACAAGCTTCCCAATTATGTAGAAATCTTTCAATGATAAAGGATAGAACTCCGGAGAAGTTCCACCTCCCGAATTATTGCACCCTAACAGCCTCAATACTCCATCTTTACTCCCTAAAAAATGCTCCTATTCCGTTCTTTCCATACTCCCACATAATGCCTTGGGCAACAGCACCCCAAAATAATTTTCCTTTCATTCCACCCACACCTCATTTTCCCCCCATGAGCATAGTAGTCCCATTAATCCATTATATTCTCCGTTTGAAACACTATGTTAGTAGTAAAAGTTAATGTACGAGTGAGCATACAAAGTAAACAAAGAGATCAAAGAGTTCTTTCTGTGAAGCATGTCTGATCTAGGACAACCTAGGGATTTAAGGAATCTAGGACTGAACTACTAGGAATAGTGGTGGGATGAATGTTAGGGTTCTGATTTTTTTGAAATGAAATGGGTGTATGGAATTTTGAAAGGGGAAGATTTAGAAATCAAGAATTCAGAATTTGAGGAGTTTTGATGACAAAAAATAAAAAAGAAGGATAGGAGAATATGAGGGGAAGGTTCATGGAGTCCACCACAACTATTGTTAATAAAATCCACCATTAACAACACCTTGAAATCCAATAAAGCAAGAACACTAAAGATGACAATCTTTTATACTATCATTTATTCATTCATTTTTTTAATAAAGAGTATGCATGTATTTATAGGCCAAATTTCTAGGGCTGTCAATCGGGCCGGGCTGGGGAGGGCTAAGGTCAACCCGAGCCCAGCCCGAAGAGAAATTCCTGAGCCCGAGCCCAGCCCATGCCCGAACTCAGCCCAAGACATTCTGCCCGAGCCTAGCACGATTTATTAATTCGGGCTTCTGGCCGAGTTTGGGCTGGCCCAAAGTTAACAACCCAAAATAAAATTTTAGATTCAGTTGGGGCCCATGGGCTTGAAAAATCAAATTTATGAAACATATCAAATTGAGTTGGGGCCATGGGTTTTAAAAATTAAATTTATGAAATAAATCATTTAGAATTTATATACTTCAAGATGGGCTTTGGGCCAAGGTCACTCAAATTAAGAAATTGGGGTTTCTCATGTATGAAGATCACACTTAGTTTAGGGTTGGGCTTCAGGCCCCTTATTAGATATAAACTTTGGGCCAGGCTTTGGACTAAAAAGGATTGGACCTGAGCCCAGCCTGAAAGTCACTTTGGGCCAGCCTAACCTAATTGACAGCCATACAAATTTCCCCTCAATTATTCTTAAAAAAGAAAGGCTGACTCAAAATTGGAAAAATATTGCATTTCTTACTAAAGTAAAACCCAATCATGATAGGTAAAAATACCCAAATTCTTAAAAAAGATCACCCAACCAAAGTAAGAAAAATTTACCCTAATTCCAAAAAAAGAGAATGAAATAAAAATAGGAAGAACACTTGAATTCCTAAAAAGAAACCCAACCAAAATAGGAAAGCACTCCACTTCTAAAAAAGAAATCCTGACCAAAATAGAGAGAATTAAATAAAAATGGGAAAAGATACTTTTGAACGCACATACAACCTTTAGAATAGAAAATTACATATTAGTACCTTGTAAAATGCACCTAGGAAAAAATTATTAAAATACCCCTAGTCTAAAATTATCAAAAAAACCACCCTTAGACCTAAAATTACTAAAATACCCTCAAACTTTTTATTAAAAAGCGTAAAAATGTGGACAAGCTGTCCCCTAGAAAGCAAGCAACAGGAAAAAACAAGACAACCCTCTTATCTCTATGCCCAACTCTATCAATCCCTCAATACCATTTTACTACCCATACCCTTGCAGTCTTTACATCTGTAACCCAAAATGCCAAAGTCTCCATCACTCTTCACTCTTTAAGGGGTTCAGCATTGTTTTTAAAGGCTCAAAACTCCATCCAAAAAGATCAGCACACTGTTGCTGTGGCTATCCGTCATATGGGCCTCCTCCCCCCCCCCCCTTTGTTGAATATTGACCTTTTATTGAGAAAGAGAAAGAATATAGAAATACAAGCCAACTAGGTCTAGCACACAGCTACCCACAACCCAAAACAACCATAACAAAGAGAACTAACAATCTGGCATTTGATCCCCTATAAATACATTTGGCTGAGATGCACTCCATTTAGCAAGTTTGTCGGCTAAAGCATTTTGGTCCCTTGGAATGTGAATCACATCAACCTTAAGCTCCCTCACAAAGTCCCTAATCTCACAGATGAAATGGTTTAGCCTCCAAGATCCTCCCCTCTTCCCTTTCCCCCAAGCAATTCAAACAGATTTTTCATTTTTAGCATACGACGGCCTTCAAGAAGACCCACCACCTTTGCTTGGATAGCATCGCCTCTTCCAAGGGGCCCTCCTTTGACCAAAATAACACAACCTTGAGAGTCCCTCATTACAAACCCATTCCCAGCTGGGCTAGGGTTACGAAAGGAGGCCCTGTCAAAATTAACCTTCATTGGCCCAACCATAGGAGGAATCCTTCATTGGCCCAACCATAGGAGGAATTCACTCACTAACCTTACATGGCTTAAATTCAGAGATGTTGATAGACAAGCAAACTCAATCCCTAATAAAAACAGTCAGAGTAGTCCTTAAATTCCTTCTTCACTATCAACCATGACCCAATCTCACAAAGAATGGAATTAATCACCTTCAACACCTCCCTTTTACAATCCTAAAAAATTCTCCTATTCTCCTCCTACCAAATTCCCTAGATATGACCATGCAACAAGGCATTTATAAACATTCTACCACAAACACCATTCACCCCTCCACCCCACTACCAAAAAACATCCCATATTGAAGTCGGCATCACAAAGGATATGGAAGGAGTAGACAGGAAAAATCTCCATACCCTTGTTGCAACTTGCAAAAGGGCAGTGAATAAACAAGTGATTACCTGATTCCACACTCACCCCACATAGACAACAAACCGAGGGGGATAAGGCCATATAGGGGTGTCTTCTCTGAAGGATATCCGTGGTATTTTGTCTGTTTAGTGACACAACCCAATTGAAAGCCTTGACCCGAGGTGGGGCTGCTGAGTACCAGATCTTATGGTGAGGGTAGGGAGGAAGGGATTCGGCTGATAAGATGGTGAGGAAAGACTTACAGGAAAAGCACCCATCAGCGTCGAGAGCTTTTGTCTTCCAACTAGAAAGGAGGTTCCCTATGTTTGGAGGGGTAATCCAAGTGATCCCAAATTCCTTCCCAAGCATAAGCGAAAGGTGAGATATAGACTCCCCACTCCCATTACACCCACTCCCATTACACATTAGGCATACATTTGATCATCCCACGCTATTCTAGTTCGAAACAAGGAGGTGTTGGTTGAGGATTATTGGGTTCCGGTGGGTGATGGCAGGGTTTGCCATGTAGATCTCCGTTGAGGGCTAAATGATTGGGAAGTTGAGGATATGACGAACTCATTGGGAAGGATAGACCACATTTGTTTAAGGGGAGAGGTGGATGACTACATGAGCTGGACTCTTTCCAAGGATAGGGTTTTTTCAGTTAAATCTTGCAGAAGGGCCTGCTGGAATGGGGTTGAAACGGATGGCATTTGGATTCATATTTGGAAGCTTCATATCCCATCCAAAGTTGTGTTCTTTTTGGGGACAGCGATCAAGGCTCGGCTCCCTACTATGGATTTACTTCAAAGGCGTGATTGATCATTCCAAATGCTTGCTCTTTTTGTTTGAAAGATGCCAAAAGTGGTGATCACCTTTTTATTCATTGCCCATTAGCCACGGAAATTTGGGACAGATTTTTGAGAGAGATAAATCTATCTTGGGTGTTCCCAAAGAGCATGGCTATGTTATTGGCTTCACGGAATTTATGGAAGGTCCCAAAGAAAGGAAGGCTCCTATGGAACTTGGTATGCCCGGCAGTGTGTTGGGTAATTTGGTTAGAGTGCAAGAAGCGGGTCTTTGAAGATTGCTTGGAACCGACTTACAATATTTATAACAAGGCAAGGGATTTGGTTTGTTTTGGATGTTGGCGAGAAACCATATGGGGGACTTTTTGGTGGCAAATGCTAAAAGGGATTGGGTTCTTTTGCTCTCTTGTAATTAATTTATTGCTTGTTTTTGTTGTTGTCTTTGGGGATTTTTCATCCCTTTTCTCTTAATGACATTTTATTTATCAAAAAAAAGAAAAAAGAAAAAAAGAAAGAACTTAATCTTTGTTGGAACCAGATTGTACCATATCAACTTCCATGGAAAATCCACATTCAGGGCAGAAACGATTTGCTCGTAACACTTCACTGTGAATAACTATTCCTACTCGGATTCCAATACTTGTTGTGTTCCTGGTCTCTCTCTGTTTGCATGTGCTTAGTCTTTCTAACAAATTGATGGTTATCTGCACCTCCCAATCAAAGGCTTCTCTCCTTAACAGGGGTTACCACTCTTCCTTGGAGCCTTACCTTTGCCTTAGGATTGGAGGATAGCATAAAAATCACCAGATACAGAGTTTCTAAAGGAACCTTTTCATATCACTTATCTTTCGAACTATAGGTTCTCCTACCATATCCCATTCTACTTATCCCCTCTCTGAATATCTGCATACATTGCATAATCCATTCCTAGACCCCCCCTTGCCATGAGGGCCCCTTACTTCCTTTGTATCACAACCATCAAACATGCGATATTTCGCCACTCACTTTCCTCTTCATTTCCGAACCCCCAAAGCCATTTACACTACACCTTATTCATATCAGACACTCTTTGAAATCTCAGGCCCCGTTTACTTTTAGGGATGCACACGTTATCCCATGCCGCCATGTGCAGCTTCTTTCTCCCATCCACTCCAAAGGAAGTTCTGTTGGAGTTTCTCAATGTTTTGCGCTACCTTCCTTGGGATTACAAGTAAGGACAAGAAATACACCTGAATACTAGCTAGCATTGCTTTAACTAAGGTTACTTTCCCTCCTTTGGATAAAATTTTTGATTTCCAACCCGCCAATTTTTTACTCATCCTTTCTTCCACTGAGTGCCATACACTCTTCTCTTTTTAAAAGGGCCCTTCAAAGGCAAACTCAAATACGAGGTGGTAAATGGCTCATCCTGCAACTCATATCTTTTGCCAACATACCTAGATTAGGCACCTCTTCATTTCAATCAACAAATTCTTGGCAAAGTTTATTCGCATTATGGAAACTGCCTCACAATACCTCAAATTCATCTCAGAAGCAGAATCTTCCTTTGAGAGTTTCTACATAAAATCAGCTTAAACTACTTCGATGTGTTATCCGATGTTTTGAAGCGGTCTCAGGTTTGAAGGTGAATTTGGCAAAAGAGCTGTATTTATGGGGCGGGCCAGGTGGATGACCTATGGAGATATGCGGAAATGTTAGGGTGTCAAATGGGAGCCTTCCCTATTTTGTATCTAGGGCTGTCCCTAGAGGCTCTGTATAAATGCAAAAAAGTTAAGAATCCACTGTCAGAGAGAATTCACAAAAGATTAGCAGGATGGAAGGGTACGTGCCTCTCAAAAGGAGGGGAACTCACCTTGCTTAAGTTGGTTCTTTCGAGCCTACCAACTTACTTCCTCTCTCTATTGGTGATTCGTTCTTCGGTAGCATATGAAATTGATAAAAGCCAAAGGAAGTTTCTTTGGGACCAATGGAAAGAAATCAAGGGGATGCACTTGGCTAACTGGAAGGAGGTTTGCCCTAAGGAAGTTGGTGGTCTAGAGGCGAGGAATATTCGTGAGAGTAACAAAGCATTACTTTCAATGCTCTTGTGGATATTTGGGAATGAAGAGGTGAAAAATCTGGGCTCATTTCAAGATGGGAAACCAAAATTACTAGAAACCCCTATGGTGTGGGCTGTTGGAAAGCTATTATGGACCAATTGGTCCATTTTAAAAATGGATTTTGTATTGAGATTGGCTTTGAGATCAATACCTGCTTTTGGAAAGATAGTTGGTGCACTCCAAGATTGTTGATGTTCGAAGCCCCAAAAGTCTATGCTATAGTGAGTAATAAAAATGCATTGGCAGTTATTGGGGAAATGTGGGGATAAGATCCTGGTGGAATATTAACTTGAGAAAGTACTTGAATGATTGGGAGATAGTTGAAATGACTAGTTTGCTTGGCTACTTAGATCCAATTACTATCCATAAAAGGAGGATAGGTGCAAATGGGTCCCAGCCGGAAATGGCCAATTCTCTGTTCGGTCTTGTTATGGCATGTTGGTGGAGACTGAAATTCCCTCCTTTACTTGGCATTCTATTTGGGGTCTGAAAATTCCTTCGAAGGTGCTGTTTTTTGTGGGCAGCATGTAAGGGGAAGATTCTTTCCATACACAACCTCCAAAGGGTTGGAATGATCCTCCTGAATGGTTGTACTCTTTGTTATCGTTATGGGGAGTCTATTGATCATATATTCGTCCCTTGTTTTTTCGCAAGGGAGGTGTAGTGTATCGTCCTTGCTGAGGTGGGAATTTCATAGGTATTCGCAGCAAATCTCAAGCAATTGATGCTCTTGTGTGTGTTAATTTCTATGTTTGTTTGTGTATATGTGTTTGTGCGTGCATGTGTGTGTCTACATGCGATATTGATTCGATTGTAGTTCTAAGGAACTCATGGGTTAAAAATTCCTGTTCATTTGTCAATATTCATGAGATATTTTTTTGTTAGTCAATTTTAGTTATTGAATTAGTATCCTGTCTTTGCTGAAGTGGTTTTTGATATTTTGTTATTGCACCTCATTTTTGGTGTCCTTGTCAGGGTATTGTTCTTGGTGTTTGCATATCGATATTCATCGGATCCGTTGTAGCTTTAGGTGCTATAGTATCAGTCAAACCTTTAGAAGATTTAGGCTACAAGGGATGGACTGGAGATCAGAAAAGTTCCACCTCTGCTTATGCATCATCTGCGTACATTGGCTGGGCAATGGCTTCAGTGATTGCTCTGATAGTTACTGGTGTGCTGCCAATTGTATCCTGGTTCGCAACATATCGGTTCTCTCTCTCTTCTGCTATATGTGTTGGGGTATTTGCAGGTAACTGATGCACATATGCTTTCATGTCATGCCAATGAACTTTTCAGATAGAATTGATGGGACTGGTTGTCTCTTAGAATTGGCTAAATATTTTCCTGGAATTAACTTGATATCCATACATCTTCCTTGCTGCTCTTCTGTTGTAGTTGTTCTTGTGGTATTTTGTGGTGCATCTTATTTGGAAGTGGTGAGTTCTCGGGATGATCAAATTCCAACAAATGGTGATTTTCTTGCCTCTTTGCTTCCCTTGGTATGCATTCCAGCAGTGCTATCACTTTGTTCTGGGCTGCATAAATGGTGAGAAAATGTCATTCAACTTGATTTAAGTATAAAATGCCATGTTATCTGTGTAATGAGGATGATGCTGGCTTCTCAGATTTTCCATGCATATTGTAATGGGATAAGGCTGGTTGTTGTTGTTGTTGTATTGTTTACAGGAAAGATGATGACTGGAAGCTTTCTCGAGGTGTTTATGTATTTGTTGGCATTGGTCTTCTTCTGTTGTTAGGTGCAATATCAGCTGTTATAGTTATAGTTAAACCATGGACGGTGGGTGAAACTTTTTTCTTATTTATCTTAGTTTTCCACTGTAGTTGCTTGTGAGTAATGTGTGTTCTAATTTGTTTACTTCCTTGCTGTTGCAACAGATAGGGGTTGCATTCCTTTTGGTTCTTCTTCTCATTGTCTTAGCTATTGGTGTTATCCATTACTGGGCCTCCAACAATTTCTATTTGACCAGAACACAGATGTTTCTAGTTTGCTTCCTCGCTTTTCTTTTGGCTTTGGCTGCTTTTCTGCTTGGGTTATTCGAAGGTGACAAGAGCATCTGTTACCAGTGCATATTATTTCCTAAATCCGAAATTTTGCCTGGGAGACTAACTGTCTCCAGCTTGTATATTACTTTATTCACCCTCAAGTGAAATTATATATTTGCAGATAAACCCTTTGTTGGAGCATCTGTTGGATACTTCTCATTTCTGTTTCTTCTTGCTGGAAGAGCACTGACTGTGAGTCATCGTACTATACTACAATTCTTGAAACTGTGTTCACTACTTGTTTATATCTAGGTCTTGAGTACATCTTCGGGATTTTTCATATTTTTTTCATGACAATGATTTATTAAAATTTTTTTTTTTATAGGTGCTTCTTTCACCGCCTATTGTAGTCTACTCTCCAAGAGTATTGCCTGTATATGTTTATGATGCGCATGCAGATTGTGCAAAAAATGTCAGGTTTGTAGGAATTAGCTTTCCAGTTTAGTTGCATGTGAATGATTTTTAATGAATTCCAGGGTTACTTATATTTGATTGAAATCCAGGTTAACTTGTACTTGATTGCTTGCATATTCTTTTTTGTTCATTTTTCTAAACATGCAATTTGAGAATTAACAATTTATCATTACCTCTTTGTTCCTTTTTTTTTGGTTATCACTGTAATTATTATCACTATTATGTCAAGCAATTTCCTTTTTTTTTTATTTTTTAAATTCATTTCTAATGTTTGCTACATACATTCTTTTACAGTGCTGCATTCCTTGTTCTATATGGGATTGCATTGGCCACTGAGGGCTGGGGTGTTGTTGCTAGTTTGAAAATTTATCCACCTTTTGCTGGTGCCGCTGTATCAGCAATTACCCTTGTTGTAGCCTTTGGGTTTGCTGTGTCCCGTCCATGCTTAACACTTAAGGTTGGTGCATAAATATAAAACTTTTGCAGGAAGAACCCTGACTTTGTTGCCTTATGCTTTTCTCCCAGAACGATATTTACTCAAAATTTGTCTTTTGTAAATATATGTACTTCTACTTCCTTTTAACTGGGTGTGATATATTTTCTTGCCACCAGATGATGGACGATGCTGTGCATTTTCTCAGTAAGGAAACTGTTGTTCAGACAATTGCTCGATCTTCCACTAAGGTATGTTATATGAAATGACTAAAAAGTGATCTCTATCTGGCTAGTCTTAGATATTCTCAGTTGTGGTCAATGATGCAACTGACTATAGTTCAACTATGTATTAGTATTGGGTTTGTTTCCTAAGAAGTTTAGTATCTCATGTTAGCTTGATTGCTCCAACATGTGTGCACAAACGTGCACACACACACACACACACACACACACGCACACACACACGGGAGCTAGGTAGACTTTTTTTCTCACTAGGTGATACAACATTCAATATGTAAGGACTGTTAGGAGAGAGCCTAATCACCCAACAAAGGCTAGTGGTTTTAGATGTTTGTGTTTAGAGATGGAAGGGACAGAACGAGAGGTTAATTGTCTAACAACCAGATGGTGAGCTTATGGCCCATTCTTTTTGTGGGTTGGCTCTTTTTTTTTTTTTTTGTTTCTAAATGTTTTTTGCACTTTTTATAAAAAAATAGTTAATCGTATTAAATTCTGAAAGCTACAGTAAACTATGGAAAAATAAAGAAGTATACTTTTTTATATTTGTTAATGTTTCCCATCTACCAAATATCAGCATAGTGTAGATCTGGCTGCTAGCTTTTACACAATATTTAGACTAAATCAATAGCCATAAAAACCAATTCGCAAACCAAATATAATTTCCTCCTTTCCAGAAGGGAGGGAGAGCTCATGTCCGTTGGAGTAAAGGGAGATCTTGATGCAGCATGCATGAAAGGTAGTGAGTGTGTGCACAGATGATAGGAATAAAATTGTTAGAACAATAAAAGAAATAACCAAGATTCTTACTTGCACAGTTCTCATGTCAATTCAAATGGATTTTAAGTTAGATTCAACGTGCATGAGAATAATCAAGGTAACAAAGTGTCTAATCAACAGAAATACCTAATTAATGAAATGAAAAAATCCAATTAATTTAAAGATTGACTAAATGTAAAAAAGTTGTCTAAAATCTGATGCTAAATATTAGGCTAAATGTGTCTAAATTAATGCAACCACAAAAGGAGCCTAATAAGTAAAGCTGGGAATTTATACGGGGATGTTATATATATGATGTGGGGTTCCAAAACAATATGTTTAAACATAGATTATATTCAGAAATTTAGCACCCCAGCCCCTTGGCAAATAACACACCCCCATCAGAATTGCTACCTTTTAGGAATTCAAAAAGAGAACCAATTTTACATGCTTGGGGCAAATTTAGTTGTGGAGAGGCTGCTGAGATCCTTCATATGCTGTCCATAAAGATCCAACCCAAGAGACCAAGAGCTAAAGGATTTTGATAGAAGCCCCAAATCTGTACCAACGAACAGGGGTTCCAGCTGCTTCCAATACATCAACCTGGTGCTTTGAGACGAAGGGAGTTTTCCGGGGATTGCTGCCTCCTAGTGGATCGCCTAAGGGTGTATTACACCCAGGAGAATCCAACTCGTGGAATGCCTGAGGGAGGTGGAGCTGATATCTGATCTTCTCAAACCTACTCAGCACCAGGGCTTCATGATTTTTACTAGCAAACCATGAGAGGGATGATTTTGGAAGGGGTTTTTCTGCAGGCTATGAACACAGTATGCATCGCCCAAGGATTGGTGATCTTCTAGAAGTGCCAACTCAGTCCAAGGCTTGCCCTGTTGGAGCCACGATGCGATCTCCCACAATCACTCCTACAGCTCTTCTAACAACTGAAAGGGAATAAATATGGTGGGGCCCTCTTCAAATCAGACTTTTAGAGGAGTGTTCCACCACAAATGTGATCGCCCAGCACTTACGAAGTGTTTGGGCTTGATGGTTCAATCAAAACTCAAGATGTGAAGTGCTGGTGATGATTCTTGTACGAGTACCCTGTTTTCCAGCAAGCAATTTCTGAAGAAAATCAAATAAAAAGAGTAAGAGAAGAGATAGAAGATCCTTTTACTCAAGGGGAGGGAGTGACCTCTACCACTAGTGTTAAACTAGGTGGTGGCCTGGACCCATTCCGGGGTTTTATGGTTTTTCAACCTGCAATCAAGGGAGGAAGGAGATATTCAAAGAGCTAAACATGAGTTCCAAAATTTATTCGTATTGCATAAAGAATCCCTGGTCGTGGGGTCTATAAATAGACTCCCACGGCTAGGTGGTTTACAAATAAAGGGCACTGCCCAATATACCCCTAATACTAAAATATTGTATAAAAAATACCCCTATCTATGAACAAAAGACGTAAAAACCCCTAATTAAACAACACATGACCAAACTACCCTAAAAAACCTGTGCCCCCTTCTACATGAGACACAAATAACATAAAAATAAAGAGTAACTAAATAACTGTGAACAAGAACTAATCATCATCTCGGTCATGATGTCCTCATCAGATCTAGTACACATTGATGCTCTTGCTTGAGAGTTGGCTTCGATTGGGGTAGTGAGTGATAGTTCCCCTTGAGTTTTGAAGTTCAAAATTCATATAATAAGATTAAAGGTATGACAATATCTATGATTTTGGTGCATTCAAACACTGGATATTTGAATTCAAGCTTAATACTTCAATTCCAAGCCTCAAATATTCATGATCCACACACACCATAAAAGTTCCATAACTGCTGTAGATCTTGGAAAGAGTTTTCTTTCTCATGACTTCATTTTAGTTGGTATATCGCTAGAAAGTGATGCATCTTACAAATTAATTATTTCAAGGCCCAGTGGGATTTTAAGATCTAGATCCATTCTCCCCATCATCCTTCCATTGCAATTTTTGGTTGCATCTTAATCTTTGGTCATGGTTTGTTAGTTTTCATGCACATTTTGTTCCCAAAGCAGGGAAATCATCTTTCAAGGACAAGATGTGGGATGTTTTTACTGGAGGTGTAATTTGAATGCTGGCAGGAAGATTATAGAAGAGCTAACAAATTGAATTTTAATAATTTTAACCCTTAGAAGATTAAAAATATCAATAGTCCTTTTTGAGTTATTACAGCAAAGTAATTAGTAACTCCGTAATCTGGAAAATGTATGCTAATTGTCAGTCATTTGTTGTCTTGAAATTTAGTTATTGCATGATAATAATTTTTATATTAGGTGAAAAGATCCTATACAGGAAGGTTTGATAGGGATTTCTGCAATGTTTGCTGTCTCTCAGTACATTGACTAGATTGTACTTATCTTGTTTCGTGTAGCTTTTTAAATGAATAACCATATTGGAAATCGGCTGAACCTTCCATTTTTTTAGACAATTTGATGGAATCTAACAAATTGGGGGTTTTCAGCCAGAAAACATGAGAACCAATGTAAGCGTATCAATTATCAAATCGGCTAACGGTCAAAAACAAGATTTTCTAAAGCCATGACGGTGAATGTTAAAAAGAAGATTCTGTACTTTAAACCTTGCAGGTATAATGGGGCAGTAACTTTCTGGTTGAGTATCTGAGTGAGCAATTGCCTGATGCACCAGAAAGCTCTTTTAATGATTTACAATAGCTGTTTCTGTCATTTCTTGCAAGCTCTTAACATTTAAGCCTTAAGACAATGTCAGAAGCTTTTGCCATTTAGTAGTGAGAGTTGGGGCAGTTGATGCGGAACGAGAAACAGCCCATACTCAAATTTTATGGTCTTATGCAGGGGTATTTTGGGTTTAATATTTCTGTATAGCAATTTTTTATTATTTTAATTTTAGGTTAATATAGGTTAGTTTCTTGATAGTTGGTTTGTTTGTTTGTTTTTTTTAAACTTATTTTCAAGTAAAGGTTTTATTTATTTTTTAGTGAAGTGGTAATCTTATTTACGTCTTTTTTTTAAGCTTTATTTTGGGAGGTCAAAACTTATCCATTTGGGTTTATTTTGGTGTCATTTGGAAGGTTATTCAGTTACCTTTCCAAAGAGTCCAAGACCTTGCGAATCCGATGTGATTTGGAAAAGTTATGGCTAAAATACTGGCAGGGTATTACTTTGTGACGGGAATTGATTTTCTAAAGTTTTATTTATTTTTGAAAGTTTGGATTAGATTTGAATTTTTCAGAATGGATGGTAAGATTAGATTCTTATTTTTTAAGTTCTTTTAGTGTTTAAATGGATGGCTAGGATAGATTAAAATCAAAGATTGAGAGGATTTGGAACTTTTAACCTTTATCGCTTTACGAAAATATATGCACATGGAACTATATATTCATGTGCACATATACATACATAAATTAGATTTAAAAGTTTTCTCTATTAGATTTGGTTTATATCTTCTTATCGAACAAGAATGATTCCCAACATCAATTATTCTGACATCAGTCAAAGCAACTAATTAAGACTTCGCTCCAATTGATTGTTATTATTATTATTTTTTTCAGTCACTTGATTATCTTCCTCGATTTGCAATTTACTGTAACTTCTGGTTTTGTTTTACTGATTTAGGGTGACTGTTTAGTGTTTACCCCCTTATTTGATTTTTCAGTTTCTAAGAACTTATGATAACTAGTAATGTGAAGTTTCTTTTTCTTTGACCTTGCAGACCAGAAATGCTCTTTCTGGAACTTACTCAGCACCACAGAGGTCTGCTAGTTCAGCAGCTCTTTTAGTTGGTGACCCTACCATCACACTAGATAGGGCAGGGAATTTTGTGCTTCCAAGAGAAGATGTCATGAAATTGAGAGATCGATTGAGAAATGAGGAAGTAGCTGCAGGATTGTTCTTCAGCAGAATTAGAGCTGGAAGGACATTTCGTCGTGAATCATCCACTGATGTAGGCCACAGGAGACAAATGTGTGCTCATGCACGTATTCTGGCTTTAGAAGAGGCAATTGATACAGAATGGGTGTACATGTGGGATAAGTTTGGTGGTTATTTGCTTCTTTTGCTTGGCTTGACTGCCAAGGCAGAGCGAGTGCAGGTGATTAAGGCTGCTTTTTGCATTGAGTTGTCTATATTTTTAATTGTTGTAATGTTACCTAAGGGCTACAATTTCCACCGTGGCAGGATGAAGTCCGTCTGAGACTTTTTCTCGATAGCATAGGTTTTTCAGACCTAAGTGCCAAGAAGATTAAGAAATGGATGCCTGAAGACCGTAGGCAATTTGAAATTATTCAAGAGAGGTACATCCTCCTTTCATCACACATTTTGGGGACTATTGTTTTTGCCTGTCTTATGACTGCTGGATCTTTTCTGTGTTTTCTGATTTTATACTTATCAATGCTGTAGTTACATAAGAGAAAAGGAGATGGAAGAGGAAATCTTAATGCAGAGACGCGAGGAGGAGGGGAAGGGAAAAGAAAGAAGGAAGGCACTCTTGGAGAAGGAAGAACGCAAGTGGAAGGAGATAGAAGCCTCTCTGATATCCTCTATTCCAAATGTTGGAGGTAGGGAGGCTGCAGCCATGGCAGCTGCAGTACGTGCTGTAGGTGGTGATTCTGTTTTGGATGACTCTTTTGCTCGAGAACGAGTTTCGAGCATTGCTCATCGCATTCGCGCAGCTCAGTTGGCCCGTCGGGCACTCCAGGTTTGCTTCCGATTCTATATATATATATATATATATAATTTATTGTCGTAGTAATTTGAAACTGGATTTAGAAAGTGGTAAGCAAGACAATCATTCTGTCTTTAGGTTCTAAGGCAGTTAAATTGTTTAAGAAAATGTTGTTGAACCCATTCATCTGATACTCGTCTGAATGACTTTTGGTAGAATGTTCATTTATTTATATTGGTTTTCCTGTGCATTGCTTATATTCATTACATCTAATACATTCATATGTACATGCAGCTTCTTTTTTATTTTGGTTGGTAGAGAGCCTCTGACACACTGCATGGAATTAAAATAGAAGGCATAAAAGGCTCAAAATAAATAGTGAAAGAGTATCATATGAGACATGATTAGTAATTGGGTGTTGGGTACAATAATGAATACCCTTCCAGAGTGCAATAGTAAGGTGAGAATTATGAACATGATCAAAAGCATTATCTATATCATAAGATGGATTAGATTAGGCTTGTCAAGTGTAGCTTCTTTCTTGAATATAATTTTAGTAGTCTTTTGTCATCACAGTCTCCCCCGTACTCCTTTGACCCACTTCCTTCTAATCACTACTATCACTAGACTTGTTGCCATGATTAAAAAAGTACTAGGGAATAAGCAAAGGAAGAGAAGACTTCTCTTCACCAACAAGCTTCCCTCTGAAGAGGAGTCTATTATTATTTGATAATTAACTACAATTTTATAGAATGAAAAATAATAGAACAAAACCTTGAAGAGGAGTCTTTTGGGAGGAAAAAATTGGAACATCTTAAAAAAGGTCATATCAATAGATTCAAAGTGTTTTAAGTTGAAGGGTGAGAACATTTATACCTTTTAATTAGGAGCATATACTAAGAAATTGCACCGAAGGGCTTTGGGATTGGTTTGGACTGATTAACCTTTGGAATGTGAACAAAACAAACGCAACCAAAGACTTTTGATGGGATAGAAAACAAGGTAGAGATACTAGAAAGAATATCATGAGGAGATATACAGGCAAGCACATGGACGGCATATGCTTTATAAGGTGGGATGTAGTTTGCAAAGCATCAGATCAAAATACATCTGGAACATGTATGGTAAGGAGCAAAGCTTGGGAGATGATTCTTTTTCCTCTCAGCAACACCATTCTGTTATAGAGTGTTAGGGCATGGTTTTGGTGAAGGCTTCCATACTGAGAAAGATAGGACTGAAATTTTTGAAATACTGTTTGGCGCAAGATATACTTAAGAAAAACAGTCACTGTCTTCTCAAATCAGCTCTGATTGAGCTGATACTTGTTTCAATCTCATGTGGACTTTAAACGTGACTAGAAGCATCCAACAAACCTCCTATAAGTTGTTACACCAGAGAACAACGAAATCTGAGTTTTCCCCTTTTGAACACCATAGTAGTCCAATGTGCAGCAGTATAGCCTGCAGACGGTAGCAGTGATGTGTTGAATTTTCAGGTTCCCTAGGCTATGCCTAGATCTGATACTAAGTTGCAAGTGAGATCAGATATTTAGAATAGTGTAGATCTAGGGTTTGGTGCTTGATGGAGGAAGAACAAAGAAGGAGAAATTGGGGGAAAACATAGAGAATGAACTATATCTTCCCTACCATGTTTTTTTCATATGTATTTGTACATTTCATGTATGGTATGGTATTAGGATATTATATTAATACAAGTATCTCTCTAACATACATGTTATTATAACTATGCCCAAGTACATACGTAGTCTCCTACAGTTTACCTTGTATCTAAGGCAAGTGGGGAATTGGTGAACCATCTTTTTATCCATTGCAACTTGGCCTCTAGGACGGTCTTATTTTCTGTAGTTATTTGATATTCGATGGTCGATACCAGAGGAGAGTCATGGACCTATTAGCTATACACCTCCTGGATTCATAAACAAAATCTTGCAATCTCCTCCTAGCCAGATTAAGGCATTTAGAGGAAATGCATTCTATAATATTCCAGGATGCTTCCACCCCATTCAGGATATTAGTGATGGAGTTCTGTTTGGGTTGCCTATTAGCCTTTAGCTTCTGGTACGTTCAGGGAGAGAATGCAATGGCAGAATCTTTCAAGGCCAAAGCTGTGAAGTCTCTAAGTTGCAGGATAGAATATTTGGTAGGTAAGGCTGCAAATTGGGCCAGGCTGGCCCAAGGCCTGCTTTGTTCAGCTGAAAATTTGGGTGGGAATTTTGGGCTGGGCCGAGTTTGAGCATAACTTTCAGGTCCAAAGTGATACATGGGCCGAGTTCGGGCAGTGTCCTCATCTCAGTGCGAAGCCCTGCATGGCCTGGCACAAACTCACTTATGTTAGAGACAGCCTAGCCCGAATTGTATTAGTTCTGTAATAGTTCAAGTTTTCAAAGCCAAAACTTATACATTCTTGGATTAAATCTGAACCAACGATCTAGAGTCTTCTTAAATTAAGACATAATTTCATCTTGTAAAAATCTGCTTCTCATGTCTCTACCTCAGGCTCTTGCACTTACTTCTTCTCTCTCGTCCTCAAGCTTTGGTCATCACCCTTCTCTCTGTTGCCTCTGGCCTTCTGCTTATGCCTAGAGCAGCCCAACTTCATAGCAAACAACTAATGTTGTCTGATGATTTGGCTTTGTTTTCTGTAGTTCTTGTCGGTTCATGTACTTGTTACTAAACCAAGAAAGATCTCTTATATTGAGTAGGCAATCTTGGAATTATTCAACGATTGTAGATTCTCACAATCTCTCATTGATTCATAGGTTCTAGATGACTTTTATTTCTTACAGTGTCATATACTTCCTCTATTGTGCAAAGACGTTTTTCTTAAACTTGATTGTAAAGACAATTTTTTTTTGATGAATGTCAAAATTTTATTAGAAGTCAGAAGAGGTAAAGAACATTAGATCAACTTATGAGGAAAAAAAGACATAAGCCAAAACAAGAGTCAGACTGAATTAGGGTTGCCTCTCACACCATTTTGCTAGGCTATTGGCATTAGCATTCAGCTGCCTTTCTACATGGGAAAAGGAGATGTTCAGACCATGTGCTAACTCTCTAATTTCATAAATCTTTTGGGAGAGACACCAAGGTCACAAGCTAGTACCTTTACCCTGACTTAGACCATTGAAGAATATCCTTCCGCAATACAACCATAGGCCCCCAAAAGCTTTAGTTCCCGAAGACTCTTCAACAAAGTATGAGCGAGCCACCACCAAAGTAGAATTACACTCTCTAAAGGACCACATAAAACTTGAACAACCTTGCAGTCTCAATCCCTAATAATGCAACCATATCCGGCCAATCCAGGGTTTCGAAATGAAGAGCCATCAAAGTTCAGCCTTAGAATCCCACTCATGGGAGGGGTCTAGGTCAAGAGGGAAATGTCATTCTTTCGAGTTTTAAGAGCTATGCATGTCACCCTATCCTACGTGAAAATGTTAATCGAAACACTTCTGAAATTCTTGGAACACATCATCCAGCTGGCGACTTCACACACAATAGAGTCTACCATTTCAGCGAGACCTCTATACCTTTGTTAAAAGCCTCCCTAGAACCAAGAAAGCCACCATTCCATTCCTGTAATAAGTCAATAGGGGATACAAGCATGTCCCCCAAGTGATATTCAACCTTGAGAGGAAATAATGCCAAATGGCTATTGAAAAAGGTGCAATGTTGCAATAAAGGCCCCTTGATATTCCCGTCCTTCACATAGAGAATGTAGATGTATGGAGAAAATACTTTATATGGCTTTCTTTTTTGGAACACATCCAAAGTATTAATCTTGTTCAGAACTACGGTCCAAACGAAAGACTTTGGTGGAGAATGTGCAATTCCGAGGCAATGAGAATGATTCGTGGAGATGGATGTTGTCCAAAAATGGTCCTTTCACGGTAAGTTCTTGCTCCTTTCTCTTTGGAAACAGAGGAGACCCCTCTTCTCTTTGGAAACGAGTATGGCACATGAAGATCCCCTCCAAAGTTCCTTTCTTTGTATGGGTGGCATGCAAGGAAAGAGGTTGCCTACGATTGACCTCCTCCAAAAGAAAGGAATGATTTTACCTAATGTGTGCTTAAATGATGAGGAAACTGTCAGCCACTTGTTAATACATTGTCCCTTGGCCCAAGAAGTATGGGAGGAAATCCTAAGAGAGGTAGGAATGGCTTGGGTCTATCCTAATACTATTGGGGATCTCTTCCAAAGCTGGAACATGGAGAGGACTTATAGAAAAGGGAAGATCATTTGGGGTTTGGTTTGTTTGGCTGTTTGCTGGGCGATATGGTTGGAGATGAACAACCAATGTTTTGAAAACCATGCTCAACCAGTGCTGAATGTATATAAGAAAGCAAAGGATTATTTTTGTTTTTGGCGGGTTTTATGTAAAGAATGTGGGAATGATTCTTTTGTAGTTATGAAGAAAGGTTGGGGAAATCTTATTAGAAATTGTCATCCCATGTAAGCCTAGTGGCGGCTGGTTTGTTGGGGATATCTTATCTCCTATTTTCATTAATGAATCTTTCTTTTATCAAAAAAAAAAAAAAAAAAACGAAGACTTTTGACCCGAGGAGGCATCAAAAGATTACATATGTTCTTAAAAGGAAAATTCGACGTAGGAAAGGGAATTTGAACTTGTTTTATAAAAGAAAGATTTTAACTGAAAAAATTTCTAAAGTTTTCAAGGGTCCAAACTCGTCTATTTGGTTCTGATGAGAACCAAAAAAAGGGGTCTTTGAATAAGGATACCTATTGGGCCACAAGTTTGACTTCCCACCACTTTTTAGCAACTTATACAAGAAATGAAGCTTTGTAAAAGAGAGATATGTTCATCATCTTTGAATCTTCAGAAACTTGTTTCAAAAGTAAAAGTTGCACCTGGAACTAGAATTCATTTTCGCCAAAACATTGTTCTTCTATGGGTAACATGTTTGGGGGAACTAGAATATGTTTTTCCCAAAATTGCCTGATGTAGCATGCAAGGAAAAGTCAATGCAAAAGAAATCCAAGTAAACTATCCTTAGCAAACTACAGTTACAAACAAGATTCCTATGCAGTTCGAGTGCACTTCAAAATTAAAGAATGAAACTAGCAATGGAAGTAACTCAGCCAGTAAGAATAGAGCATATAAAATTCATATTAGTGGTTTCTCTATGCCAATATTATTGACTCACACTCAAATCATAGAGAATATCACACGTATATTGAAGACCGAAAGGTTCGGTTACACACTTGGATGAAGATATAGGGTGATGCGGGAGCATGGATAATCCTTTTGTCAATTCTAGTATAGTAGTTTATTTTCCTGTTATTTATTTATTTTAGAAGTGTTAATTAGTGGTAATTTTGTAATAAGACCAATAATTCCATGGTTAGTTTAGTTTTTTGGGGTTTTTAGTTGTAATCCCGTTTTTTCTATTTGGATTCAATTTTTCTATGGCCAAAACTTGACTTTTTGGCTTGATTTTAGTGTTTTTAGATGGGTTATTCAGTTACCTTTCTAATGAGACCAAGATTATGCAAATCCAAAGTGATTTTGAAAAGTTATGACCAAATTACTAAGGAGTGGTCACTAAAAACGGGAATAGTGTTTTTTTGTAAGTCTTAAGTTTGTGTATTTTTTATTTTTAGAAAACTTGGCTACCAAGTTTAGGATTTTATGAAGTTTTATGGAGAATATTTTAAAAGATTATTTGAGATCTTATGGGGCCCAATAACTTTGCCAACAAGTCAAATATTGTGCCAACCAAAAAAAAATTTCTTCTTTAGAAACCTTTTTATTTGGTAAGTTTATTTTGTTAGAAGATCTAGAATCTAGGATTTTATTTTATTTTATTCTCCATGTAATACCTATTTAAAGGCTTCATTAGATCAATGAAAAACAATTGAAGATGATCATTTGAAAAGAAGACATGTGTGTTGAAATGGGTGTAGTATCCCTCTTTCTCTCTCTTATCTTCTCTCTCCTTCCCTCATCTTTATCCTTTTTCTATGATTAATTTCTCTTCTCAAGACATATCCTTCATTAGGTAGGCTTCTTTTAAGCTTTTCTGAGAAAGTACTAAAGTGATTATAGTTGATAAGAGCTATGAATGGGCTTCAAATACAGAACTTTTAAGAACTTAAATGTTTGTTTTCTTATAAAATGTCTTTTATCTTTTCACTCAAAGTTCTCTTTATGTAGAAACGAATAGGCTTTTTCCTATGGTATTTCTTAATGATCTGTGGCTATACAAGATGCTCCTTAGCAATAGAGAAGTCTGGAAATCAATTTGCCAATAAAATATGGACAACATTCTTATCTCATGATTTATTTGATGAGTAGGTAAGCGGTGTGTGTCTTCTTTTCAAATATTTATCTTCAACTAATTTATTTCAAACGTAGAAGGGCCTTTAAATAAGCATTACATTGAGAATAAAATAAAATAAAATAAAATTCTACATTTCAGATCTTTTAGCTAAAATAGACTTGTCAAATAATTAAAAAACTTCTAAAGAAAAAAAGAAAGAAATCTTAATTGGCACAATTGTTAGATAAGTTATTGGGTCCCACAAGATCTTAAACAATCCCCCAAAATATTCTCCATAATCTTAAAGAAAATATCTCCAAATATTCTCCACAATCTTGGGAATATTAGACTGTTGAATTAGCATTGTGAGTCCCCATAAATATCTCTCAAATATTCTCTAAAATCTTATAAAATATTGGAGATATCTTGCAACTTATATTGTGGGTTCCATGGAATGAGGTGGAAGACCATAAAAAACAAATATACCTTTAAGAATAAAATCTTATTCTACCCCTTGACAAACATGCCTTATTACATTCAACTCCCTAAGACTTAAAATAATTGCAAAAAAACCCTTAAAAACATAACATTGGACACTAGAATGAGGATTGTCCATGATCCTCTAACTTCTTTTTCTTCACTGCATATGCTTCTGCATAAGTTTTCAGATACTTTAGTTTCATGTCAAATCGATGCTCAATCACTCTTCCATAGTTTCCTTATATGACTTATAAGCTTGATCCCACGATAATTTATGCAATTTTGAATATCCCCCTTGTTCTTATAGATAGGAACCACAATACAGTCCTCCACTCATCCGGCATTTTTTTAGTTCTAATGATCTTGTTAAAAAGCTTAGTTAACCATGATAAGTTATTGTCTCCCATACATTTCCAAACATCAATTGGAATACCATCTGGTTCTAGTACCTTCCCTATCTTCATCCTCTTCAAAGCCTCTTTAACTTCCGATGAATATATCTATTATCTCTAATCTCCTCTACTCTGCCAATTCCTAAACCGGCATTCCCTACATGATCCTTATTTAATAATTTTTAGAAATAACTTCTCCACCTTTATTTAATAATCTCTTCGTCTTTTACTAAGACTCTTTGATCCTCACTTTTAATGCATCTAACATGATATAGGTCTCTACCTTTCCTATCCCTTATTCTAGCAAGCTTATATACACCCATCTCACCATCCCTAGTACCTATCTAATGATAAAGGTCATCATATGCCTTAAATTTAGCATCACTTACAACTTTCTTAGCTTCTTTTTTAGCATATTTATATCTTTTTAAGTCTTCTATATTTTTAATCTTCTGTCAATCCTTATAACAAGATCTTTTACATCTAATGGTTGTTTAGGCTTCACCATTCCACCACCAAGTTTCTTTGGATGATTGTACTTTCCTTCAAGATTCTCCAAGAACCTCTTTTGCTTCTCTTTTAATATAGCCGGCCTTTTCCTTCCACATGACATTTATATCTTCTCATAAATTTGTTTTTCAATTTCTCTAATTTTTTCTTTTTTAGGTTCTACCATCTAATTCTTGTGTAATTGATATCTCATTTCTTTCTTTTCCATCTTTTAATACGAACACCATCTTTTAATACGAACATCAAACACCATTAGCCTATGTTGTGTGGTTAGACTCTCCCTTGGAATAACTTTACAATCTCTACATATTGACCTTTTTTTTTTTTCTCCTTGTAAGAAATGTCTAACTTTTATTTGATCCACTTTTGAAAGTAACCAAATGTTTTTCTCTCTTTTTGAAGTATGTGTTTGTTAGTGCAAGATCATATGCCATTGCAAATTCTAGGATTACTTCTCCAACGGCATTCATTTCTCTAAATTTGCATCTTCCATGAACTCTCTTATATCCTCCACTAATTTTCCCCAGATGTCTAGTCAAGTCACCTCCTATAAATATTCCCTCACCCTCAGGAATTCCCTAAACTAGTCCATTCATGTTTTCTCAAAATTGCCTTTTAGTAATTTCATTTAATCCTACTTGAGGTGCATAAGCACTAATTATGTTAATTATCTCTTTTTCTAGGACAAGTTTAATTGTTATAATCCTATCACCTACTCTCTTAACATCTACAACTTCCTCTTTTAGATATTTGTCTACTATTGTTCCTACCCCATTTTCGTTATTAGCTTTTCTTGTGTACCGAAGTTTAAAGGCATCAATCTCCTTAGCCTTTTTTTCTTTTCCACTTAAGTCTCTTGCAGATCATTTTTGTAATATAAGAAGAAAATACTCATGAGCTAGAAACCTTTCTTCCTCTTAGGATAAATCCAAATTGGTGGGATTCATGTGGAGGTGGATCGTCTGTCTTATTTTGCCAATTTTTTTAGATGTGAAGTGGAAAGATAGCCTTTCAAGTATGTTGTTCTCCTATCGGTGGTTCTCATCGGCTACGGAATTTTTGGGATCCAGTGATAAGGTGGTGAAAAGATTTTCTTGTTGAAAAATGTCTTATATCTCTTGGGCGGCAAATTCCTTTAATTAGAGCAATGCCGGCTAATATCATGTCTATTACGCGTCCATCTTTAAAATGCCAAACAAAGTTTTGAAAAAGATTAAACAACCCCAACAAACTTCCTTTGGGAAGGGGGAGAAGGAAGAAAGAATCATCTAATTAAATGGGATGTGGTTTGCAAGAGTAACCATGATGGGGTCTAGGCATTGGAAATATTGAAAAAACAAATATTACGTAGTTAGGGAAGTGGTTGTGGAGATTCACTTCTGAAGGAGACAACTTGTGGCAATCATTGATTCTCAGTATAGATCGGATTCAAGTGGGACTATAGTCCTTTGGTCAATTCTAAAGTTTCTTTGATATGGAAACATATTATTAGATACCGTCCTTTATATTTCCCTTGTTTGCCTTGTGATTGGCAATGGTCTAGAATCAGATTCTGAAAAGAAAAAAAAAATGTCTGGTGTTGGAGTTAATACCCTTTTGGACCTATTTCCAAGACTTTTCTGTATCTCTTCTCAAAAGGGATTCATGGGTGCCAAATATTCTTTCAAATTCTTCTAGTACTTCTTGGAATCTCTCTTCTCGAGAGACCTTTTTGAGAGAGATATCAAAGCTATAGCCAAGTCTCTGGCCCTTCTTAGGGATGTTTACCATTCTCATGATGATCCTAATAGGCATATTTGGATTCTAGATTTTTCCAGTGTATTTTCATTGAGAGCTTATGTCAGGAGCCGTCTTTGGTTTACTCCTTCCCTTATAAAAAGATATGGAATGAATCTGTGCTGCCTCGTATTCAGGCATTTTGTTGGATAACCTCTCATAAAAGATTAAACACAGTGTATCTACTTCTAAGAAGACACCCATACATGATGATTTCTCCTCATATCTACTTTCTTTGTATGGAAAAATGGGGAATCGGCAGATCATATTATGATTCATTGTACCTTCTCTAGATTCATATGGGCTTATTTTGTCTTTATGCAAGAATCTCATTATGATGGGTGATGCTTAATTGCATGTTATATATCTTTTATTTTCCATTGGAATGGTGGCTTCTTAGGCACTCATGGGAAAGTGTTGTGGTTGGTCTTCTACATGTAGTCTGCTGGGGTATATGGAAGGAAAGAAAAAGAAGAATTTTTTAAGGGGCGAGGAGGTCTCCCATTGAGGTTGTCGAATCCATTCTATTTGAGGTGGCTTCAAGGGTGTCAGTTTCCAAACATTCCAATGGATATTCCATAAATGATTTATTAGAGATTGGCAGTCTTGTTTTCATTATTGAGCATTGTCATATGATATGGAATGTATTGGGTCTTTTTGCTGTATCTTTATTTGTTTTTGCTTCCTTCTTTAATAAAATTTCGTTATTCATCAAAAAAAAAAAAAAGATTATCAATAGTCAATATTTTTCCCAACACTGCTATGGGAAGAACTGGATCTTTATTGGAACTTGGCTTGTACATAACCTCTTTCCATAGGAGTCCATATGCTATGTAGATTCTATGTGCTCATAACAAGACTAACGGTGCACATACCAGTCCTACTCAGCTCCCTTGACCTGCTGTCCTCTTAATTGCCCCATACTTCGCTCAGATCCAATCTCTACAACATGTTGATGATTGTTGGGATATCCCAGTCAAAGGCTGCTCTCTTCAAAAAGGGATGCCACACTTTTCCTTGATGCCTCTAGGTCAAATAGTCTGCTACCTCTACCTGCTGATTCAAAGCCGAAGGAAAAAACCTCCGGGGTACACAGTTATCAAGGGAGCATATCTCCACACATCAATCCTCCAAAACGTAGGATCGCCACCAGGTCCTAAATCCCCCTTATTCTAATTGAGTATGAGATCTGTACGCCCTTCTCTCCTATCCCTTTCTTGTAGTCATCTAAAAAAGTATGGGCAATTTCTAAAGCTCCAATGTAAACAACCCCTAATTCTTTACATTCCCACAAATTTAAATACCACCTCAGTATTTCTTCCACTTCACCTCTCTAACCACATTAAGTTTTGCTTCTTAAGATTCTCAAACTCCCAGATATCAACTCATCCTCATTTTCTCCCTCATCAGCCTACTGACATGTCTCCTCTGCTCTAATTTTTTCCCCTTCTAGAAGTCATGATGATAGTCTTTGTTTAACCTTTATCTGAGTCATATTTAGTTTATAATTTTAGTTGCAATAGCTTTAGGAAAGCTTCTTGGTCTTGATCTTTTGTAGTACTGATACTTTCCAAGTGGCATTATTCTCTCCACTCCATCCTTTCAGAAGCTCTAAAATTAGTGAGCTTATAGCTCTAGAATCACCATGAAGTAGTGTGACTGATGCAGGAGCACTTACCATGGAATTCATCAAGATATGGTACATATCCAATGCATGGGAATAGTCCTTGCTGAAGATGAAAAAATGCTCTATGAGAGATGTGAAGTAAAAGGTGTTGAAAGTCAATGATGCAAAATTGATAAACAAGTTTGTCACTATAATTGTGGCCATGGGGAAAAAGGAGACCGTCCACCAGTTGGGAATTTAGACATCAAGTAAGTGGCTTGATGAGAATAACTAAGCTGAAATGCTAGGGTACCCATTTATTTTGGTGCAGTTGATTAATGTACCTACAAGTAGTAAGAAGCAAAGGAGAAGAGGAGAAAAAAAGTGATAAAGAATAGAATCGTATGAGAGTAAGGTATTCTCATACTTTGGTATTTATACCAATCCTTTTTTGATATACCGTACATATGATATACTAACGGTATGCGTATGTAATACCCTTATGATATAATTAACCTCCAGATACATGATACACAACACTCCCCCTCAAGCTGAGGAATAGATATCAATTATTCCCAACTTGTTGATTAATGACATAAATTGCACTCCCCCAAGGCCTTTCATAAATATATCTGCAAGTTGATCTTTGGTTTGTATGTAAGAAATATATATATTACATTTCTTGATATGATCTTTGATGAAGTGCCTATCAACTGTAGAGATATATAATAGTTGTACTATGTTAGTTTCCAGCTTTCAGTCCTACATCGGATATGTACTATGTCATTCGGGCATACATTTAGTAGAAATAAAATAACCATGAGGCTACATCCTCATCGGATCTTCATCCAAAATTCTCTCTTTTTCTCTCATTCTCTCCCCTATTATCTTGTTTTCTTCATTTATTTATTTTTCCAAGTTAGTATCAGAGCAATGCTCGATCAGGAGGAAGAAGACAGTGTAGGAGACCTATTGACGTCAGCAGGTCGTACGATCGTACAACTGATGACAGCAAAAGACCCCCTAGATCTAGATCGAAATCCCATGGAGGATTTTTTGGTGACTTTTGCAGATTTTTTTAAAGCCTCTATCATGGTGTTTCGAAGGCTTTATTGAAGTTGGAAAAAAAAAAACCAAAATCTATTAAATTCCGTTAATCTTATCAGATTTGGAGTTTTTTTTTTCCAACAAATCAAAGGAGATTAGGTCGTCTTTTTACAAGGAATCATTTGGAAGTGGTCTCATTCGATTTAAAGCAAATTTAAGAAAGTCACGAAGTTTTTTTGGTAGTTGGAAACGTTTAAACAACTCATACATCTTGGCTTTTGCTTTTTTAAACCTCAAATCATCATAAAAGTCAGCAATATGGGTAAATCTTTGCTCATGAACACCAAATCTACGATCTGCACTTGAAGATTTGGCATTCCAGTTCGTGTCACCATTTGTGTCTCCCAGTGTGCAAACTCATCTGGTAAGATCTATTGACTTACACTAGTATTTTGTTCAATATCAAGTAGTAGCAATGTGGATTCTTAGTCTGGGTCTGAGAAAAATATATAACAGACCAGTACTGAAATTGTTCAGTCTGGGCAGACGGATTTATTAAATACCCAAATCACTACAGTAAAGCTCGATGGTTCCAACTATTTGGCATGGTCACAACCAGCCATGTTCTCTTTAATTGGAAATGGGACATGGAAATATATAATTGGTGAGATTTCCATTCCTTCTTCAACAGATCCCGGATTTTTTAAATGGAGGATAGAAAATGCCTTAATGATGGCATGGTTGTTGCAATCTATGCAACCTAATATTAGTAGTGCATACTAATTTATGAGGACAGCAAAAGAAATATGGGATTCTCTTGTAGAGACATGTTCTGAGAATGGTCAAATAGCCTGGGTTTATGAACTCCAATAGCAAGTTTGGTAGACAAAACAGGGGGACCAATCCATTGCTACATATTATATACAGTTACGACGCTTGTGGAAAGAAATTGACTAGTATAAACCCTTCCCAGCAAAATGTGCTGCTGATGCTACATCACATAAAAATTTGTTGAGAAAACCCAGGTATTTGAATTACTAGCTAGCCTCAACCCCGATTTTGGACAGATTTGTATCCAGTTGTTAAGTAGGGATATCTCTCCCAGTTTGTCTGAGGTGTATTTTCATCTTCATGGGGAGTAAAGGTGAAGACAAGCCATGTTAGCTCCTCCAACAGTTGAAAGATCAGCCCTTATATCCTCTTCTCACCGAGGAGGAGGTCGTGGCAAAGGACGTGGTCGTATCATCACTATCTTAGATGAGAAAAACAAACTTAAGTGTGAGCGTTGTAGGAAAATGCATCATATGAAAGAAACTTGCTATGATCTACATGGAAAACCTCCCACTATGTCACAAAGAAGAGGCTTCACTGGTGGACGTGGGGGACCTAATTGTAGTGGAGGTAATAAATCTAATGTTTATATTGTTTTGTCTTTTGATTTTGAAGCACAGTCCCACACAGCTACTGAGAGCTATACTATCTCAAAAAATGATTTGGATGCACTATGCCAATTGATGAAACAGCTTGAGATGCCTGCCTCTTCCTCTACATCTTCATTTGCACAACCAAGTACACATGCCTCTACATTCAGTGCATTTATTTCCTCTTCTAAACCCTCTTGGATAATTGATTTTGGGGCTTTAGATCACATGGCAAATAACTCTTCTTTTTTTTACTACTAACCAAGTTTGTTCAGGCAAAGATTAAGTTAGGAAAACTTATGGATCCTTATATTCAGTAGCTGGAAAAGGGACCATCTTCCTTTCTTCTTCTATGTCCCTCTCCTTTGTCCTGCATGTTCCAAATCTTACACTTAACCTTCTCTCTATTAGTAATCTTACAAAATCATTAAATTGTTGTGTAACATTCTTCCCTTTTCACTGTGTGTTTCAGGACTTGGAGATGAAGAGGAATATTGGTAGAGGTCATGAGGGTAATAGGCTATATTTTATGGACGATGTTCTTTTACCATCTCCCCAACACAACAGTTAAAGTCACATGTTCCTAATTCAGTGGATAATCAGCAAGAAATAATCATGCAAGAAATAATCATGCAATGGCATCAGAGACTTGGACATCACTCTACTTTTGTTCTGAAGAAACTTGTTCCATCTCTTACCTTTACTTCTTCATTGAATTTACATTGTGAAGTATGTGAACTTACAAAACACCACCGCAGTTCCTATATCTTGAGTAATAATAAAAGTTCTGTTTAATTTGACATTGTTCACTCAGATGTTTAGGGACCTACCCCTATTGGCTCTTTATCTAGTTTTCGGTATTTTATCACTTTCATTAATGATTTTTCTAAGACAACATGGGTATATTTACTGAAACGAAAAGGAGACATTTTCAATATCTTTCAAACCTTCCACAAGATGGTTGAAACCCAGTTCAAGTCCAAAATCAAGATTTTACGTTTTGATAATAGTCCTTAGTTTCTAATTCATTCCATCCTATCTCTCCTCTCATGGAATGATACATCAAACTACCTGTCCTCATACACCAAAACAAAATGGTGTTGCCGAGAGGAAAAATTGTCATCTTCTAGAGGTTGCTCGTGCCCTCATGTTTCAAATGAAGGTTCCTAAAGTTTTTTGGGCAGATGCAATCCTCACTGCAACATACCTAATTAATACTCCCAACCCGTACTCTTAAGTTCAAATCACCCCTTGATGTTCTTTTGGGATTTTCCTCCTTTCCTATACCACCAAAAATATTTGGGTGTGCTTGTTTTGTACATGTCTCAAAACTTGATCGTACAAAATTAAATCCAAAGGCATTGAAGTGTGTATTCTTGGGGCATCTAGCTGATCAGAAGGGCTACAAATGTTATCATCCTCCATTTAGAAAACCCTTTTCCATGGATTATCATTCTTTGAGACCATTCCTTTCTTCACCTTCAATCGTGTTTCTTCTCATAGGGGGTCCAAAATTAAGACAAGTAGTTTAAGTTTACCTTTACCTGTCCCACCTTTTGTATTTGATATGGAACATATTCCGGATGATGAAAGAGTAGAAGTCAATGATGGCATTGATCAACAAGGAGAGGGGAAGTCTTTATTAAAAAAAGGTAAACAACTTCAAGTCTATGAGAGGAAGAAAAATAAGTCCATGGAACTCAAAGACCGTCACCAAGGTACCTCTTCTGATCCTTTTAATCCAGGTAATATACTTTCTGATTTGGATCTACCTATTGCATAGCGTAAAGGAGTTCATGCTTGTAGTAATCATCCAATTGCTAACTTTCTCTCATAAGAACACCTACCTTCTTCATTATCTAATATGTCTCTCCCTCATACTATTTTTGAAGCCTTGTCTCAAGATCACTAGAGGAAGGCTGCCTATGATTGATGAAATGAATGTCTTGGAAAAAAATCAAACTTGGGAAATGGTGGAGTTAACTAAGGGTAAATCTCCAGTAGACAACAAGTGGGTATATACAGTTAAACTGAAACCAAACAGGACTATAGATCGGTACAAAGCTCATCTCGTCGCAAAAGGCTATACTAAAACAAATGGCATTGACTAGGGGTGGGCATGGGCCGGGCCGGCCCAGGCCCGACCCTCAAATTGGCCCGAAAAAGCCCGACCCGAGCTAGGCCCGAACTTTTATTAAGGGTCGGGCTTGGGCTTACCTCGGCCCGGCCCAAGGCCCATACTTTTACATATATAGTATATATGTATTATATATAATATACTAATTATTGTAAAATTATCAATAGTATATAACTTAGTTGATAAAAATTGTTTTTTACAATAAGTATCGAGTTCAAGTCCAAGTGAAATCAATGATTTTTTAAAATAAACAACCCTTAAAATTTAAATATATAGTTTTCTATGCTTTTTTAAAACTAG
>JAOXJP010000016.1:792200-816202 GCA_025762735.1 Platanus orientalis
CAACATGTTAGGTCCCCCCTCCCCCCTTTTACATCAAAAATATAAAGCAACAAAAATAACCAAAAAAAAAAAAAAAAAACACCCAAGTCGTCCCCCTCTTTAGAGTGGTTGACAAGCCCCTAATTTGGTTTAATTACATAAACTCAATTGTGTCCCATATAGAAAACTAAAATACAACCTATGTCTCTACTCTAATAATTAATGAAAAACATAAAATAAACTAATAAACTCCCATCAAGTTCTAATAAAACAGAAACATAAACATCAAATAAGATGTTCCACACATATATCTCTCAAGTGCTCTCACACATGGACCTCACCAAGCAAGGAAGTGGGCCTTACATGCCTCTACATAGGAAAGAACGCCGATATCCTTCAAATCTGCTCCAAATCGACATGTGACCCTCTATGGTCACCCTACTCGATCGAAAGGGTCAAGAGATCCTTTCTCCTACGCTGGTACACCCTGGGACTGCCATGTGGCATGATGTCTCCATCACTGCCATTTGTTTCATCATCCATCTCATATAACCATTTGGCCCTCTCGCTGAAATTAACACTTTTGGGGACATTGACCTTTGCTAAAAGTTTGTCAAACAAGGGAGTGGGTTTTAGTTTCACTTGAAAATGGACAGACTTGTAGAGAGGTAATCAGCTGGGACCTTTACCTATCCCTTGGTTCAACTTCATAGAAGATAATCAGCTGACCCCTTCATCTCTACCCCTTGGATGCCTCGATATAAATGTGAGTCTTCAACTCCTGGGGTGGAAATATGTGCTGATTCACTTTATCGAGTTGCTGGCCGGTTGAAAATAGTTTAATCAAATGGTTAAGATTGCTCTAGAGACGATATTAGGGTCACTTCTATATCAAGAGATGGACAACAAATAATGGGGCCTGATAGTTTTAGCAGATGCATCATGTGAAATGTTCAATAATTAAAATGAACACTCTGGGTCCTCTCTTTTTCCTAACCAATGTTTGTGTGAACTCAGCCCATGGGCTGTCAAGTTCTGGCAAGCCCTACTCAATCCATATTTATCCTGTGGGCTGTGGGTTAAAAGCCCACTTTTTTTAGTTAGGCCAAGTTTGGGCTCAGGCTAAGTGCGGGGTGAACTATTATGCCTCAGGCTGACTTCGGGCTAACCTAGGACTGGCTTGACTTGTAGCCCTAAAATTAGGGTGTCTGTTTAATGTAGGACCAAAGGGGAGAATCTTGTGCTTTAATACCAAGTTGATGTGGGACCAAAGGAGATTGAATATTTTTAGTAGGGTCTTGGTAGAAGTATAGCTTTAATGAGTAAAACAGGGTTTTAAAGGAATTTGAGTTTGGGTTGTTCTTGAGGATCAAGGCTCTAATACCAAATTGATGTAGGACCAAAGGGAATTGTCTGGTGCTCTGATGCCAAATTGATGTAGGACCTCGGTGACACTAAAACTGATGTAGGGCCAAGGCTGTGATACTAAATTGAAGAGGACTTATTTAGATCACCATCCTACTCGACCACAGTTATTTGTTCCTGGTGCTCTCTAGTTTTAGATGCCATTAAGCTTAATTTAGATGGCTGTTCATCTGGGAAACCGGACAATGGACATCATAGCTGTATTCAGTAGTCAGTTAGGAGTGGTTGTTTTAACTTTCCTGGGCCCAGTAAGGAGAGGCAACTTTGATAGAATAGAAGCCCTTTCTTTTAATACTCCAGGGTTGAGATTCTCCTTCTTTATTGGTTATGAGTAAGTGTTGGTAGGTGATTCTACTACTATCGTTGGTTGGCTTTGTAGTTCAGAAGGTAGATTTTGAAGACTATCACATATCATTATAGTGTCCTGGCATATAGGATAAAGATCTTGTTTTCATGGACTCATTGATTGGCCAACTCTATAGAAGATGACTCAGCTTAGAGTGGTGTTTCTGGATCCTCTTTGTACTTCGACCAATTGCTTTCTAATAGGTGACTATCTTTATTAGCTTTGTGTGTGTGGTCAATCTTCAGATTTGTTTGTGACCTTTGAATCTGTTTTCTCTATTTATTAATAAATGTATTGTTGACCATAAGAAAAAAAGAAGAACGAATCAACTTAACAAAGCCTTATCCCTATTAGTTAAGTTCAGCTACATGAATCTTGTTCTGCTGTTCATATCCATTGATCCTGAAGTGACAATAATGTTGAATTGGCACTTCCAGATATCCATTCATGTTGGAACTGAGGGGTCCTTTAATAACAAAGAATCCACCATTTTTTTGTGTTGCACTTGGAAAAGATCATTGGGCCAAGCAGATTAGATGCAGTGTTTAGACACACCTATGTGTTATATACGGAAGAAACACTTACATGGGGATTGTTGTGGATGTTAATATATTAAAAAATAGACCTATATTGTGTGATGTATTGGAGTGTATACTGAGCAGATAAGAATGGTTGACCATATTTTCTCTGATTCAGTTTTCTATGCAGTTAATTGTGTTATCTTGTTACACTGGACAAGAAATCCGCCTTCTTGAGAACCTCTAGGTGGAATGCAAGGATGATATATTGGACCCTTCATCCAGACACTCACTACTATTTTCTTTAGCTTTTTGTTTATAGAGTTCTTGGGGGTAGAAGTTCTCAATCTTGCAGATTTGTAGTCGTCATGGCTTTGTTTTCAGCTAATACGTGTTTATTCATGTACATTGCTGTATATAAACCCTTTAAGTGTTTTATCTTTGGACAGACGGGAGTTTCTGGTGCTGTATGCGTTCTCGATGATGAACCACGAGCAGGTGGCAGACAGTGTGGCCAGATTGACCCAACTATTTGTCAAAGTCAAAAGGTTACCTTCTCTATTGCAGTCATGATCCAGCCAGAGTCTGGGCCAGTTTGTCTTTTAGGTACGGAATTTCAGAAGAGAGTTTGCTGGGAAATCTTGGTTGCTGGTTCAGAACAAGGCATTGAGGCTGGACAAGTAGGGCTCAGATTAGTTACTAAAGGTGATAGGCAAACTACTGTTGCAAAGGAGTGGAGTATTGGTGCAACGAGTATTGCGGATGGAAGGTTTGTGCTTTCTTCTGTCCTAAACATTAGCACGTCCTTGCTAATTCTTCTGAATTTTAAGCATTGCTGTTCCTTGTGCTTTTCTATGTTCTTTTTTGTTGTTTATGCTTTAAGAATTGGACAATATTATTCTTGGAGTCAAACTGTTAACTAATTTGCTAGTTGCTTACAGTGGGATGCCTGTCTAACCGGGTTTTTTTTCCCTGCTTTGCAGGTGGCATATTGTGACAGTGACTGTTGATGCTGATGTTGGTGAGGCAACTTGCTATCTAGATGGTGGTTATGATGGATACCAGAGTGGATTACCATTGCATATGGGCAATGGCATTTGGGAGCAGGGAACGGAAGTTTGGATTGGCATTAGACCACCAACAGATTTGGATGCATTTGGGAGGTCAGATAGTGAAGGAGCTGATTCCAAGATGCATATTATGGATGCTTTCTTATGGGGAAGGTGTTTGACGGAAGATGAGATTGTGGCTATCCATGCTGCTACAAGCTCAGCCGATTATAGCATGATTGATCTTCCAGAAGATGGTTGGCAGTGGGCTGATTCACCTTCCAGAGTATGCATCTATTATTCTTTATTAAATCAAAGTCTTTTAAGTTTATGCTGGGCCTAGCCGCCCTTTCTTGAAATGGTCTCTGATCTGTCAGTTTTGCAGTGTCCAAGAAATATGTATTTTCTTTCATATCTTTTGAAAGCACTTGTTTATGGGTGCTGTTTATCATCCTTTCTTAGGTGGATGAGTGGGACAGTGATCCTGTGGACGTAGATCTTTATGATAGGGATGATGTAGATTGGGATGGGCAATATTCAAGTGGTAGGAAAAGAAGATCAGAACGAGAGGGAGTGGCAATTGATATGGATTCTTTTGCCAGAAAATTAAGGAAACCAAGGATGGAAACACAAGAAGAAATAAATCAGCGGATGCGTTCAGTTGAAATGGCTGTTAAAGAGGCTTTGTCTTCTAGAGGAGAAACACATTTCACAGACCAAGAGTTTCCTCCTAGTGATCAATCTTTATTTTTGGACCCAGAAAATCCTCCTTCAAAGTTACAGGTTAGTTTCTTTGACTAGCATATTTTTGTTAGCTAAATTCATTATCCTGATTTTCCTGAACCATGTTTTGTCATTCCATCCTAGGTGGTTGTTGGGTGGATGAGGCCAACTGAAATAGTGAAAGAGAACCGTATAGATTCCCGTCCATGCTTGTTCGCTGGGGCTGCAAATCCTTCTGATGTTTGTCAGGTACTACTCTCTCTTTTCCATTGTACCATTGAAAACACCGTTCCTTATTAATGAATGCATTGTTGGCGTAAATTTTAATATTGAATTATCACAATGCCATGCTTTTCTGTTTCTTTAAGTAATGTGATTGTTAATGTGTGCAGGGCCGATTGGGTGACTGCTGGTTCTTGAGTGCTGTTGCTGTTTTAACTGAGGTTTCACGAATATCAGAAGTGATAATTACACCGGAGTTTAATGAAGAAGGAATTTATACTGTCCGTTTTTGTATTCAGGTAGCAAGTCTAGAACTCCCAAGATTTTTACGTTTGACTTGCTACTTTGTATCTTTGGATTAGATTGATTTCCTGAAAGGAGATTGTACTGGTATGTGGGTACTTTATGATGACTATTTATCCCATATTGTCAATAAAAGATGTGTGTAGAGTCTTCAAAATTGAGCTTTCAAGTATGGAAGAAAAAAATCGAATATTCAGTATTGGGAAACAAGTTTTATGAAAGGCCAATTAACTGAAAGGGTGTTGAATATTGTGTCAAGATCTCTTATAGAGAAATAGATATAACTTTATCTAAGAAACATATGACACTAAATTCTCATTTGTTGTTTTTGTAACAGATAGGCTTTCTATAGTAGTTTGATATCACCATTGTAAAGCTGCATCAGGCTGTCTTTCCATATATTCTGCACCTTTGTTAAACTTATATAATTTTAATAGTCTATGTAAGTATACGAGGGCCTTCAGTTGCACCAAAAGCTGCGATCACTTTTGGTGTTAACTGTGGAGTTTTCCTCTCTACCCCCCCACCCAAAACAAAAAAAAGAGGAATTTTTCTTAAAAAATAATGTTTGGTTTTAGCATTTAGTCTGTAGGGTGATCTGACTTGGTTAAATTATCAGATTAGATATACTTGATTATATCTATGCATGGAACCTTTGAGGCTGCTGTACATTGTCTTTGATCTCTCTCTCTCTCTCTTGAGGATGAGGAGTTTCATGTAGATTATATCAGTATAGTCAGGGTGTCACTCAGGGAGCCGCTTCTCCCTGCTGGGCATGATTTTAAAACTTGGACAATCCCAAGTCTGATTGTTCGATCCAGCTTGGGTTCCATCCATAGGTGATCTGATTTAGTTTGTCAGGATCATCTGGATTGTTTCTAGATCGTCAGATCCAACTCGGGATCATCCATAGGCGATCCGACTTCCACATCGTTCTTGGCTTGGTCTTGGATCATTCAGATCTTAGTTTGAGGCTGATCAAGGTTTTGTAACTGGATTGGTATGCTAGTATGCTCTATATTTGTTTAGATATTGTATAAATGTATATAGTTATGTTTTCATCCATTAGATGTAATCTTATATTCTTATTGGTGTTTGAATAAGTAAAGTAGCAATCTTGAACTTATACAAGCCTTGTAGCAGTGTTTATACATATATGATGCATTAAACATGCTTATAGTGATGGTGTTTCGCCTAATTTTTTCATAGAAACCAATTTGATAATATTTAGGATTTTATAGGATTTTTTTTGGAATTTTTAAACAGGGGATCGTTTATGGATCGAATGATCCACAGATGGGTAGGCTGTTCCATCCATGGATCATCCAATCCTGATCCTGGATCGGACGTGGACGATCTGGTTTACCAATTTGAGTTTTAAAAGCATGTTGCTGCAGTTTGTGCCTCCATCAGTGTCTAGGTGGGCGCCTAAGCATTTCCGGTTTTAGGCAAAATAAGTGTTTACCTAAATATCATTTACATGCTTTTTTCCTTTTAGTAACTTTAAAAATTGTTTTTTTTTTTTCAAATTTAATTACACAATATATTTGATGCATGTGTGTGTCTGTGGGTTGAAGTGGATAGAAATGTAGGGGGAATCCACAATGCAAGTCCACTCTCAAAACACTTTCTTTGTCTAAGACTGCGTTTGAAAACTACAGGAATGAAATCATTTCATAATGCTGGTGCATTACATTTAATCCTCATCTAAAATGGAGTAATAGCTAGAATATTAAGAAAAATGTAAATGAGTTTATTTCTTGAAATGCTAAAGAATCCAGATGACGCCGCTTTAGATGATGAACTTATGCTTCACAATGAATTGGTTGCATTGCACATGGTTCCTGACGCAGTCTAATGAATCCGTCATTTCATCGAGCTACCTCAGGATGAAGGAGAACAAGATGTTAATAATACATTAGGCCAGCTCATATTTTTTCTTGATGAGATAATAGAAATGCCAAGAGCTCTTCGTACTGGGTGCTGAAGTAATTACATTAGTGATTTATCCAAAAAAAAGTAATTAAATTAGTGGAGATGCCCTCCACAATCACCTTCATGAGATTTAATTCATCTTCTATTCTTAGATATGGAAGACGAGTAATGGCCTTGTCCTTGTTGGAAGTGCAGTTCCACCAAATGACCTGAAAATACTTTAATCCTTTATAAGGCCTTGTCCGTTGCAATTGCAATATCCCCAAATGACCTGAAAATATTTTAGTTCTCTTCTCTTCCTTGTGGGAAAAGGATACTCAACACTTAAAGTTACTGGTTCAACATGTGAACACCCATCAAAATTGAGCTTAATAACTTTCCATCAGATGGCACTCTTGAATATGCATGTATTTTATACTTTCTATTATTTAGGAAATGATTTGGTTATTGTGTTTGTTGGCATGCTTAATGATGCTGTGTGATTTTAATATTCTGGTTTGTGATCTTTCTGTAGGGTGAATGGGTCCCTGTTGTTGTTGATGATTGGATTCCATGTGAGGCACCTGGAAAACCAGCATTTGCTACTAGTAGGAAAGGGAATGAACTATGGGTTTCTATTTTGGAGAAGGCGTATGCCAAGCTGCATGGCTCGTATGAGGCACTGGAAGGAGGGCTTGTACAAGATGCTCTTGTGGACCTCACTGGTGGTGCTGGTGAGGAGATTGATATGAGGAGTGCACAAGCCCAGATTGATCTTGCCAGTGGAAGACTGTGGTCTCAACTATTGCGCTTCAAACAGGAGGGTTTTCTACTTGGTGCTGGGAGTCCATCAGGTTCAGATGTCCACATTTCATCCAGTGGCATTGTTCAAGGGCATGCTTACTCATTATTACAGGTTTAACAAAATGGTTGCTCTTATTTGACAACTTCTGTCATTATCTAGGTAAGAATTCATGTGGCAAATTACCCCTCGGCTCTTGTTAATTTATGATTCAGGTAAGAGAGGTAGATGGCCACAAACTTGTTCAGATTCGGAATCCATGGGCAAATGAAGTAGAGTGGAATGGTCCTTGGTCTGATTCATCACTTGAATGGACTGATAGGATGAAGCACAAGCTGAAGCATGTTCCTCAGGTACTTAATCTGCTCAAGTTTTTGCTGTATAGAGTATGACATTTCACTTTGTATCATATTTTGTTCTCTTGGAAACTGTCAATGATTTTACTGCATCTTTTAAGGATTCATATATTCCAATCTATATCCTATTGTTCGTGTTGCAAGAACATGTCATTTTGTTCATCCTTTTTCCTAACAACCTATACCCTGTTCCTAACTATGTCTGTTGAGCAGTCAAAAGATGGTATATTCTGGATGTCTTGGCAAGATTTTCAGATTCACTTCCGGTCAATATATGTCTGCCGTGTCTATCCACCAGAGATGCGTTATTCTGTCCATGGGCAATGGCGTGGTTACAGTGCTGGTGGCTGCCAAGATTATGACACATGGCATCAAAATCCACAGTTTAGACTGAGGGCTTCTGGGCCAGAGGCATCATTTCCAATTCATGTGTTCATTACATTAACTCAGGTATATTTCAATTCGCTGCTTTGTGCATGTTTCCATTTGTGTCTAGGTGCCCCCTTGTTGACTAGACTGTTATCAATGTTGCTGCCATTATTAATGGCTAGGGTGTGAGTTTCTCGAGAACAACAGCTGGTTTCAGGAATTACCAATCCAGTCATGATTCGATGATGTTCTACATTGGGATGAGGATACTCAAGACACGTGGTCGTCGTGCTGCTTACAATATTTACTTACATGAATCAGTTGGTGGGACAGATTATGTCAATTCCCGTGAAATATCGTGCGAAATGGTTCTGGAGCCTGATCCCAAGGGGTACACGATTGTACCCACAACTATCCACCCTGGGGAGGAAGCGCCATTTGTCCTCTCTGTTTTCACCAAAGCAGCGATAACCCTGGAAGCTTTATAGTATTTGGTGGTGGCATTTTAGGTGGCTGTTTTTGTTGTGCTACGGTTGAGCGCTTCTGCAAAGTTTTAGATTGCTTGTGGTGTCCTTGATCGTGCATATCAGCAGGCAGGTTTTGATTGAACCAGAAGTGGGTATTACACTTCGATGTGGTATGCTTTCGTCTCAAATCTTCTTTACTTCTGTGTGGTTGTCTACCCTTTATAGATAAATGTTCACACTTAGATACTGTTTCTCAGTGTGAACACTATATCCATGAAGTTCTGATATTCTAAAAGACTAATGGTTGCCCTGTGTGCCAGATCTCTCCTTTTTTTGAGGCTTGGGTCAAAGATTATTAATAAGATTAACAATGGGCAAACCCCATGTATCCAAAAAGAAAAAGGTTAACTAAATCAGTATAATCATATAGTCAGATTCACACAAAGCACTATAATCCAAAGAATGATGAAAATGATGCTGTTTATATGGTCCATAAATGATGCATATTTGATTCTCCTGAACTACTTTTGGGAGTGTTCAAAAGAATTATGATTAGTTATTCAATCTGATCTACCACTTAGTCAAGTGTGCTTTACCCTTGTCCTCAAAAGTTCAATGATTCTGCTACTTCCAAACAGTCCAACAAAGGTGTAACTATAAAAGATTCCGGTGGATGTGATCTCAAGGGATTAGGCTTTCACCAACCATGCACTAATGAGCTCGTGTAGGCTGTGAGGTGTAACCAAAAATATTGCGAAGACACCCAAAAATTAAGTGTTACCTTATACATTAAGGTACAATGGAGCAATAGATGATCAAGTGGTTCACCACTTGCCTCGTGCGAAATTGATGTTTGGAATGAACTGCTTCTTATCAAATGGTCAGCAGTTAGGATCTTATCTAAGTATGCTGGCACTTGAAGAAAGCCATTTGTGTGGGGATGTGGGGGCTCCAAATGAACTTGCAGCTGGAAATGTTGCCCTTTGTTCCTGTGAGGAGAAATTTGAGCTCATGAATAATAATAATTTTTTCTGATCTACTAACCAAAAGCATTTATCTTTAGATTGGTTGGATATGGGGCTTTGGTTCCTGTCAAATCCTTTTTGTTGGGTAATCTTTAGACGTATAAGAATATACTGAACCTTGTGTTTCTTGTTTCTCCTTGGAATATGTGCATATGGAAGCTGTTTGTATTGGATTTTGAGGTGATGCTGTTTGCAATGTTTCGAAATCCTGATTGGATCAGGTAATTGAACGGTTTTAACCATCACCTGTCACTGGGCCTTCGTACCCTGAACAAGTATAGCTAAAAAAACTATCCTTCACAGTGAACTGTTTGGCCCATGTAGTTGAATCATCAAACCTTTTGTTGAACCACCTGAGCCTATGTGAAGAATCAGTATCCACTGCGGGTGGAACCATAATAACTCAAGAAGGCTAGACTCTGCTCTTTTTTTGCAAGAAACTGGGCTGAAAATGGCTGTCATAAGTGAACTCCATTTCACACCCTACTTATTAATGTGTTTGAAGAGTCATTTAGGGCTCGTTTGAATGAACTTCCAAAGCACTTGCAAAAATTATGATTGATTAATCCTCATCCTATTCTTGTTACAGATCCCTCCTGAGTAAGTTGCCCCAATGTTTACAACGTTGAGCCGAAAAATAGACCCTTTCGTTAGCTTCTGTCAGGACTATATGCAGTTCTTATATGGTTCTGAAAGGCTCACTTGTTCCTCTCCAGCTATAAGGACCAAAAATTGCTATGGGAATCAGTCTTCATACAGCCTTTCTGCTGATCGGAACCACTGTAGTTCTTCACCTGAAAAGCCGACTTTTAATATCCAGAGGGGTAGATGCTAACCAAACTTGGCAGTCATAATAATCCAAACTTCCATTATGTAAGGATAATGGATCAACTGATGAGAAATTGATTCATCATTCCCCTTACATAGAAGACAAACATTTGGCAAGCAGAGACCTCTATTAGCAAAAGTATGTAATGCTAGAATATTCCCTATTTTGCACTGTATAGAAAAAAACTGAATCTTCATTGGGACTGGATGGAATCAAATCTATTTCTAAAGAAAACTACTGTTGTATGGGGTGCACAACATGTAAAAACATGACTTGACAGAAGGTTCCATTTGACATTTAATTCCATATCCTGCAATTGTTCTTCCTGTGGTTGATTCGGTTAAGAGATTAGCTATAGAAGATATTTCCCAATCATTCAATGCTCTATGTAGAATAGGTAACCACTGTGCCCTTCTTTGGTTCCAAGCAAGATAATCATCTACCTTTGCTACTTTGTTTATGGCGACACCATAAATATCAGGAACTACAGTTTCAAAGGCAGAATTTCACGCCATCTATATCTACCCAGAATAGTGTCACATTCCCATTACCCACCTTCAGGCTATGCCTTCTTTGAAAATACTTGAGTTCTTCATTTTCCAGAGACCCTGGCTATGAGAAATAGTGACTCCGTTACACTCCAGCTATTGATTACCCCCTATTTTGATTTTGTAACTCATCTTCACAAACTGTCATCCTCCTTTAAACTCCATAACCACAGAAGCATTTTATTTGTTTGAATAATTTGTCTGATTCCAGTGCCGCTCTTTCCTTTCAGCTTGCACATGATATCCCAAGCTACCAAATGATAACCAGAGGACTTTTACCTACCATTCTGAAGAAAATTCCTTTGGAGGTTCTGTATCTTTTTTTTCTTTTCGTATTGTTGTGGGAATAGAAAAGAGAGGAAATAGATGGAAATACTCGCTGTAGAGGTCTTAATGGGAGAAACCAAGGTTCAAAATGTCGGTGTTGGTGGAAATGTTGGTTGGGTCAAAATACGACAAGTATCGGAAATGTCGAAAAGAAATGTAAAAATTGTGGAAACTTAGGAAGCATATTCTAATCTAACTTCATAAACGTAAGGGAGAAAATAGATTCGGTAGGAATCATATCTTATTTTAATACACGTGTAATAATATTCTTATAAATAAATATGCATTTATTAGGATATTGGTATCTAATGGTTGACAATCCAAAATAATAATAATAATAATCTAAGCGGATAAACATTAGGGAGCAAGTAGATTCTCTTCATTTTCTTCTCCTTATTCCTCCTATTTTATAAGAGATTTATCATTTTTCATGTATATATTTTTAGCATGACACAATGTCGACATTAGGCAATAATATACTGTGAAAGAGGAATATTTGCTCAACACATCAACATTATAGTAAATGTCTCGTGTGTAGGTAATATGTCTTGTCAGTCCTAGTAGACATGGACATATGTCGGGTGACATATAAGATATTTCGAGACAGTTGATACTGTGGGCATAACCTTACCTCTAGATAAGTAAGAGCTTTTCCACCCTGCAAGACAATTTTAAGCCTTTTCCACCACCTGATTCCAAATGTCCACCCTTTTGTAACTGGCTGTTTGGCCTTAATATTTTTCTGAATCACTTTAAAAGCATAAAAATTACTCCTTTGGTGTAATTGTTTATTAAAAAATAAATAAAAACGATAAAAAACCCTGCCATTTACTTCTATTTCTTTTCTCTGAAGGAAAATACCTAATTGTTCAGAGACAGTGAGAGGGATGTGTAGTAGGACAGATGGATAGATAGACAGTTAATGACTAAGAAGTGAATCAGTTGATGGGATTGCTAGGCAGACTAAATCTTCCCATTGGGAGAATAAAAGAATCTGGTTCACAGACCCTTAAGAATGTTTCTTAGAAATTCCAGGTGTATAAAAGAGCCAAGGACTTGATTTTTTATTGGGCTCCTTTTTGTAAAGGGTGTGTGGACTTAAGGGCTGGGGATCTTTGTAGGGACTTGGCTGAGTTCATTGGGGGTACCCCTCTTTAAGTTGGGGTTTTTGGGTTGGCTTGCGTTTTTTCCCACATGCCTTGGTTTTTCTTGTTTGATTCTTTAGGGATTCCTTTTCCCTCTTATCAATAAAGATTTTCGTTAATATATAAAAAAAAAAAAAAACTCTTGAAGGCCCAGAGGATTGATCTTGCATAGGCTCATTTGGCACGGGAATATAACTAAGAAAGTAGCCTTCTTCATTGACTGGCTTATCTTGATAAGATCATTATGTTGGATCACTTGATCTCTAGAAAGAAGATTACAGTCAACATGCACTTTTCATGGAAGGTTTCTGGTCAGTCAGCAATTTTCTCCCACACTTTGATTTCTCACACAGTGTTTGGTTCTATTTATCAATTGTTTTAAACGGCAATAGGTTGCGATCATGATTCGAAGGAGCTCATCAACTCGTAGTTTTTAGAAAGGTTTCAGCTGCAGGAGAAAATCCTTCGGAATCTCATGCCCTTTGCATTGAGAGTGAAGATCATTCTCCAAAAAGGTGATTTTCTGTTTTTTGGGGGTGCTTGTTTGGTTCCTGGGCCTGCGGAGAAATCTGTGGGCTGGGAGGATTTCGAGTGCCCTTTGCAACTGGTTGGGGTATTTGAAAGGAGAGAAACCAAAGGATATCTCAAGATAATTACTGTCCAGTTTCAATCGAATTGAGAGCCCCATTTTTTTTTTTTTTTGGTGTTCTATCTTGAAAAAAGTTCAAAGGGATCTGTTTTGAGGTGATTTGCTGGGATTGGCCACTCATTATTTGTGGTTCCCATATATGCTGTACAGAAGCCTTGTATATGTTTTACACACATCTCTGTAATAATTATCTAAAAATAGTTAAGTATTCCTATTTTTGGTATTTATTGATAGTTAAACCAAAAGTATTAATTAGTCATGGGTCTCCAAGATAAGTATTCTATTTTTGGTATGATAGGAAATGAAGTATTAAATGAGTTGTAATTTCCAAGATAAATATTCCTTTTTGGTATGTTTGAAAATTAAAGGCAATTGATTTATCTACATTGATGTATATTGATGTTAGAATCAATTCTGTATCCAAATTTAGTATTTTTTTTTATAAAATTTTTGAGTAATTATATTTTTGACATCAAGCTGATGTCATGGGTCAACCCAGGTGGCTGGATCATTAGAATGTGAATCAGTCACTTATGGTTACGGTTAATGAGTAGTCTGGGTTTGAAAACCTTGGACATTTGACTCCCTTATTTTTCTTAAACAAAACATTACATCCATTTTGGGAAGAAAACTTCGCAAAATGGAGGAAGATAAAACTTTGAAGCAAAGTATTCTCATAATTCAGATAGAACAGAAAGGGTTAGACATTTGGCTTTTCAAAAAAAAAAAGAAAAAACAGAAAGGGTTGGACATTCTTTGGTGTTGATGTGCCCTCCTTGAGAGCATGAATCTTTGATCTTATAGTTGTTTTCTTCTACATACTAATCCCATATTGCTTTTTAGTTCATATAGTTAACTTTGTAATTTCTTATTTTTTTAACCTTCTGCGCACTGTGAATCAGACCTAGCAGATTGTCAACGGTGTTTCAATTAAGTAATGATCAGTTGAATGTTCACATGAATATCACTTTCTACAACTTTTAGTTCATCTTGAATTTTGAAATATTTTTGCATAAGATGTGTTTCTTGGTTTGATACTTTCATATGAGGAAAGAAAGGGGATGTTGCCCATAGAATTATAGCGGGTTGGATGAAGTGGAGATGTGCTTCTGGAGTGCTGTGTGATCAATAATAGAATTATTGGGGAAGATTTGTAAGACTGTTTAAGGCTAGCCATGCTTTATAGAGCAGAATCATGGGAAATGAAGGTACTACACACATAGAATGAGCATAGATGAGATACGGATGTTGATATGGACGAATGGCAAGAATGGTAACTATAGAATCAGAAATAAATGCAATTGTGGAACATAGGGTAGCACCAAAGGTGACAAGATGGGGGGCTGTCGATTAAGATGGTTTGGTCATGTACAACAAAGATCAATGACTGCACCAGTGAGGAGTAGTCTGGTGCAAATTGAAGGCTTAAAAGGACAAAAGCTCAAAAGGATGTAGATCAAAGTAGTGAGAAAAGACCTGAGGGCTATCTGAAGGTATGACCCTATAACGACTTGGGAAGGCCAAAAATGAGTTGGCCAGGCAGTGAAGGGAGACATGGTGGAAGTGAAACATGATTTGTTTTGCTGACCCAACTGGAATGGCTGAACAGGACTGTGCAGTTGACTCCGGTGGAATGGCTGAGCTTGATTTGTTAGTCGACCCCAAGTATTTGGGATAAGGTTTTGTTGATTTGAGTTGAGTGGAGTTATGTAGCCTTGGATATATGGTGGAAAGGTGTAACAAAATTCCTGTGGCTGAACCTAAGTAGTTTCTGAGGCTGAGTTAAGTTGAGTTGAATATTTTATTTCAAATTACTGTTTCAGAAAGCTTAGTTAAGTTTCATGAAGATGCGATTATGTTATGTCCAAGTTCCAGTGCCAAGTGCATGCATATTGTTCGGTCTGAAATTCTCTTTTTCTTTGTTGCATTCATGATGCTTATGATCACTATTGTAAATGACTTCTATAAACTTTTGTCTAAAGCTGGATTTACTATGTGACAGTTGCCTATAAAAGCTTTATTGTGCCATCATACATGTGAATTTGTATTGTAAAACAACCAGTCAGCTCTGTAGATGTAAGAAACTAGAAGATTCAGGAGGGAATAAAAAATTTAAAGAGGTAAGTGGGGAAAAAAAGAAATTACAGGACACGTAAAAAGTGTAGAAAACAAGCATATTAGAGAAATGGCTGTGTACTACTTTAAAATGCAAATTACCTTAATTAGAGAAATGCTCGTATACTTCCTTAAAATGTGAAGGGGTGCCATTAGGGGGTTGTTATGTCTGGCCATTCGAGAATTCAGAGCAAAGTGTCGTTCCCTCTCTGTAAAGGGTTATGGAGGTTTAGGGAAGAATTAAATGCTTTAGAAAGCACCCTTCTTTGGCATTCAAGAAATTAGAAACCAAATTATTTTTATGCTGTGTTGGGGGATGGATTAGATTGTGGGGTTTATTTTGGAGGGTTTAGAATTTATTGAGTATCAGCATTTACCTACTCTCTTATTGTTTCTGGTCAGTAGCATTTTTTTTTTGGATAATTACTGGTCAGTGGCATTTCCCTACTTACAAGTTATGTCAGTTGTGCTTTGGTGTTGTTAAGAAGTAAGTCTTAAACATGCTTAGTGATTGCAGAGTTTGGTTCCCATGCTACCACATGTTAAATGGTAATTCTTGAACTATTTCTAGGGGTTGACTAAATCATGTTTATTAATACTAAGAATTGACTTTGTTCCTTTTGGCAGGTCTAAGGTTGTGGTTCTGCTTTCAGCTGCAAGGACGGCCTTTGGGATAGCAATTCAATGGGAGAGACAGCTCTTCTCATTCTGTTGCCTGACCTCATGACTGATGTATGAGCACATAGCAGAGAAGGAATTATTTCTTGGACGTGTTGTAATAGCCTTTAATTTCAGAGGATGATTCTGTCAGTTGAAGAGAAACGTGGTTTGGATGGAATTCCAGGGGCTCTCAGCCTGGCGCACTGTTGAATCATTAGACCTGAGCTGGTGTTGAGGAGGGTTTTCTGTTCAATCTGTAAATAGTGGAGGGCAAGGTACAGGTTTTGTAATGGTATAGGCGTTGTGAAGTAAATCATGTAAAGTTAAAAAAGAAAAAAAGGGGGGGAGAGAGAGAGAGAGAGAGAGAGAGAGAGAGAGAGAGAGAGGTATTGTTCAAGGGGAATAAAGAAGGGCATTTGCCGCTGAAAAAAGAAAAAAGTTTCAGCTGCAGTTTTTCAAAATGCCCATGCAGAGAACGATTGGTGTATGTATAACAATCCTTTTTTGCAATAGAATCCCCCTTTTTTTAATGGTTCCAATTGATCATCTTAACTTCGTTTCTGTCCTGCTCTTTCTGTATTCACTCTACATTTTTTTTTAATATGGAACTGTAAGGAGGAAAGAAAAGGCTTTTTAAAAATCTGGTACAGGGTTTAAACTTCATTTCCCAATACTTTCATTTGTTAAGAGATCAGCAGTAGGCAAATCCATATTCATTAAAACCTTCTGTAGGGGGGATTGGCTCACTTGGCACCCTCAGCTCGTGCCTGTCAATGCCAATTCTAATGGGGTTTTAGGTATCCAAAAAGCCAACTATGTTCACCGAGCAGAACCTCATAGCCTCTGGGTATCATTGATAAAAACCAAATTCCTTCCCAAGTCAGGTTTTCAGTTTTCTTTGGGCTTCTTTACCTAAAAAATATCAAAGAAATGGCAAGACATCCTCCAAACAATGGACACCATCATTAATCAAAAGCTCTGTCTGAAAATGGGGTAGTGGTCGAACCTTGATTACTAACTCCTATGGGGTCTGTGGATTCCTTCATTCTTGGTTTCAAAACAATCCTTTTAAGACACCACCAAATAACCCAAACCTGACTCTGGCATATATCTGAGATGAATTCCAGAAGAACAACAGGATTAATGAAATTTTCTATATGCATACAAATTTTCTTTCCTGAAATCCTTACTTGATCTATAAAAAAACAGCTAAGAGGCTGAGCGTTAGCGTTATGATATCTAAGAAAGATATGCCTTCATTTATGATCTCCCCAAGAAGGGTATTTTAGTAATATCGGTACAAACCCCACCAAACAAAAACCAGAAAAAAATCTCTCCCACCTCCCTTCTCTCCCTCTCTTCATCTCCCGCAGAAAATGGAAGACCAGCGAATCCATACCCACGACCGTATCAAGCTCAACGTCGGAGGTAAGCTCTTCGAGACTACCATCTCAACAATCCGCGCCGGCGGTCCTGATTCGCTTCTTTCAGCTCTCTCGGCACGGCCGCCCGACGACGACCACCCAGTTTTCATTGACCGAGATCCCGAAATCTTCTCCGTCCTCCTCTCCCTCCTCCGCTCTAATCGTCTCCCCTCGACCGCCCGACGCTTCTCCAAACAGGAGCTCGCCGAAGAAGCACTCTATTACGGCATCGAGTCCCGCCTCAAGTCTGCCATGATGCCGCCTACGCTTTCAGGAATCGACGCGTCGCTGGTTGAGACCATCCGTCCCGCCGCCGACGGTTTTCCGTCTTCATTCACTGCCGGCTCCGGTGACGGTTCTGTCTGGATCGCCCACGGCGGTCAGATATCGGGCTACGATTGGAACCTGACACACTCGGGCACCCTACGGACTCACCTCGAAGATATCACATCGATCCGCCGCGTCTGGACGGAAGTCGCTGCCGTCGGATCGGACAGCGCCGCCGGGCTTCACTTCTACGATTTCTCCGGCGCGCGTCACCTCGGATCGGTCCACTGGACCGACAGATCTGATCCCCGAATCTACAAGGCCCGAGTCAGTGCGATTGCCGATTCGCCTAGCTCCGTCTTCGCGTCGTTCGAGTGCCAACACAAAGAGAACTGCATCCTCGTAGTAGACAAATCTACACTCCAGGTCACGTCAGAGCTTGGCCGTCAGTCCGGCAACTCTTCCAAAACCATGGTCCCCGGAAAGCTGACGTATATGCCGGGAACAGGGGTCATCGTCGGCAGCGCCGTCAGCTGTGGCGCGTTTGGCTTCTCCGGTTACATCAGGCTGTGGGACCCGAGGTCGGATGAGGTGGTTTGGGAGACAAACGAGCCAGGCTCGGGCCGAAGCAGCAGGTACGGAGATTCGTTCGCCGACGTGGATGTCGACGTGGACGAGTCGACCCTGTTCAAGGTGTGCTGGAAATCGGGCGATATAGGGGTGGCCGATTTACGTAGTTTGGGGGACGATCCATGGGTTTATTTGGAAGACAAGAATCCGAGTATGAGAAACTCGGGAAGGGGAGGAGGGAGTAGCGTAATACACTGTTACAGGAAGCAAGTGTTTGTGGCGAGGAAGGGAGGGCTAGAAGTGTGGTCGCGTGTGAAGGAGAAAGAAGAAGAAGAGGAGAGGGAAGTTGGGGTGGTTCATGAAGGGTTGTACAGGAGGAACTATGTGGATAGAGTGGAGGATGCTGAGAGAGGGGTGATAAAGAGGATGGAGGGAGGTGGGGATAGGTTGTTTGTTAGTAGAGAAGATGTTGAAGGTATTGAAGTGTGGGAGAGCTCTCATTTGTCAGGTGCGGTTGCGGTTTTGTGATCGATCACAAGATTTTTCAGAATCATTTTTAGACCAAGTTGTAGGATTTACTTGTGTAAAATCTTATTCTAGAAGAGGTGTATCTCAAATCAAACCCCTTTTGGTAATTGGCCACTCAAAGCAAATACACAAAGAAACCCAGAATTTGTGTATTTTCTCCTTGTTTTTGGTGTTTGATGATAGACAAAATCTAAATATTGGGTTAGAAGAAATTTTGCACCAAAAATGTATATTAAATAATAAGAAAGTGAGTTCCAGTTTGAGCAGAGCACCTTGAGCTTGTGATGAACCTGACTGAGCCTGAGCCTAATCCTTGTGTGACGAGTCTGAGTTGAGCTAGGAAAAGCTTGGTTTGTAGACACCTCTTCTACATGTTGATATTTGATATCGAAGCCATAGGGAAGGCCAAGCTGACTGGTTGGGTTAGTGGGTCATGTGAAGTTTTGCCACCCCTCCAAGGAGGGAGATGTGCCAAAAAAGTGGGATGTAATTTGTTCATTTTGTGAGAGAAGTTAACATAAAACAAGGATTGGGAAGAGGGGGTGGTCCATCGAGTATGGGATCCTACAGGACTACTATCAGCTAGAGCTTGAGCGCTAGATAGTGTGCATTGTAACGCCCCCCGTGACAATTAGAGGTTTTGGGGATCTTCACCAATAGATCTTGTATATTGTACATAATTTTTGGATCAAATGTATCTAGAATAATCAAGAAGAATCCAGAATGTTGTAGAAGATTCTAGAAGACTCTAAAAAGATCTAGAATATTCTAGAGGGCTCTACGATGCTTTAGAGGGGTTTAGATGTCTATGTAAGGTTCTAGAAGATAGTATCTAAAAGATTTTAGAATACTCTAGGGATTTAGGGAATGACATAAAAACCTAAGGAAATATTTGAGGTTTTTAAAGAACTTTCACAAAAGAAGTGGATGAGTATTCTAGAGAGAGTGTAGAAGGCTTTTAACCATTTAGATGGTTTCCACTTGTAAAGATCTTAGGCACCAAGGGGGAGTCGGGGAGCTGTAAAAGGGGGATGCCTCCTCGTTTGTAAACCAACCAGGAAATATTTAAACTTGTGTATTTTATTGAGTAATAGTAAATTAATATTATTTGTGCAATCTCTTGTACTCTATTCTGACTTAGTAACAAAGCGTGAGATTTAAGTTAGGCTGACTTGTCTACAAGTGAACATAGCACAAGTACCACACGGTGTTAAGAGCTTGAAGAAGCTAAGTTCTTGACAACATGCTCATTCCAGTTGTGTCTATCATGCTGTATCAAAACATGCCTGAAACTGTTTTAACATATATTTACAATGCAATAAGCACCCCCGTTCCCCCCACCAGTATTCATGAATACTGTTGTTTAAAACTTGGACAACTTGGAGTGAATGTGACTCGATGATGAGATTAGGAACATTAATCTTCTGTGCCAGCTAGATCCCGAGATGGATTGCCTCCATTTTTGCTACAAAAACTTCTTTCACATGTTGCCAATAGAGAATCTGAACCGTCGAGGTTGCCCCTTGAGTCTCTAGCTAATTGTACTGAGCTTGCACCGAGCTCAATACCCACCAGGGAGTCCGGATGAGTAGCATCAATGTTAACTTTGATCCACCTGGGGTTAGGAGGCTGCCACACCAAAAAGCACCCTCTGGGGTCCAAAAAGGGGGGGCGTATGTACGCCTTCCACCCATGAAAATCAGTAATAACAGAATATACATTATGATTAGCTTGATTAAACACCAGGTCATTTGTAGCTTTCCAAATTAGCCAAGAGATTAATGTTGTATCACAAAATAGGTTGTGTTTTTACCTTTAGATAGAGGTTAAGATAAGTAACTATACTATATCCATATGTCATAGAGGCAAGTCTCCAGGATGGACTTGGGATGGTTAGCCAAGAATCTACTCCAAATATACTTTACCAGTGGAGATAGGAGAATAGTGTGAGTTATGGTCTCTACAACACGGAGGCACAACGGACACGAAGGTTCATGGGGAATGCGGGCCTTAAGGTTGGCACGAATATGAAGGATGTTTTGACAGGCCTTCCATATGAATACTTTTATCCTGGGAGGAAGAGAGGAATGCCATATTTCTTTCCATGTGGAGGTAGGGATTCTCAGAGGACGCATAGACTGTTCCCCAGCCAAGAAATTATATACAGTTTTGATTGAAAACTCCCTAGTTCTCGACAAATATCATATGGGCTTGTCTTGAGTCAGCTGGGTTCTTGTGGGGACTTTAAGGAAAGCTTCGTATTCTTCAGTTGATATATACAGAATGATTGGGGATCGGTCCCATTCCATCGAGTGAGGTTGTATTGGAACAACTCATGAGGAGGATGAGGGGAGAACAACTTACAATTTTCCCAGGTAGGAATCCATGGATTTTTTCATATATTAATGGTTCTTCATATATTAATGGTTTTAGCATTCCCAATCTCCGAGTAGATACCTTTCAGAATAACTTCTCTACCTTTCAATAAGCTTTGCAACCTTTCTAAGCCCGATTTTCTAACATCATCCGCTAGAATATTTCAATGTGGATAGTATATTGATGACATCACTTGAGCCTACATAGACTCTGGAGAAGAGACCAGCTGCCATACCTGTTGTGCTATAAGGGTCAAATTTTGTAAGTGAAGGTCATTGGATTCCAGACCCCCATTGGTTTTGTTGCACCGTAACTGGCCCCAACTTAGCCAATGGATTTTGCGTTCTTTCATTCTTTGACCCCACCAAAACTCCCATTGTTTTTATCAATGATATCGTAGATACCTTTGAGGATAAGGAAACATTGCATGGCATATGTGGGAATCACAGTGGTAACTGGTTTTAGTAATGTTTCCTTTGCACGTGAGAGGAGGTTTTCTTTCCAATTTTGGATCCTTAAGAGTTGAATTTTTTGCTTCAAAAAGTAAAAAAGTATCCTCCTACTCCGGAGTGAGGATTGTGTCCACTCCCCTAAAAACCACTAACCTTCACTCCCTGTTAGGGGCCGGACACATCAGTGCTGAAAAGTGATTTACACTTTTTTTTTTTTTTTGGGAGGGGGGGGGGGGAGGTAGCACATATCACTTTTCGGTGCTGATGTGCCCGCCCCCTGACAAGGAGTAGAGGTTAGTGTTAGCTAAAGGGAGCGGACAAAATCCTCTTTGCTTATTCTGACCAATGGATGAAGGTATGCCCATATGCTGACCTGGGTTAAACACACTCCAAATATCCAAGATTGATGAAATGACCCCTCTTTTAAAGGATCTTGTGTATTTCGACAAAAGAGTAGTTCGAATTTACTAAGGTTGACAATTTGAGCAGAAGCTAACTGAAAACGCATTAGAGCCCTCTTAATCTTGTCAGCATTATCTGAGGATGCTTTTGCAAAGAAATAGAAGTCATCCATGAATAAATGATGAGAGACCTGAGGTGTTGTTTATGGATTTGAATGCCATGAATTTTATTGGCTCTTTTAGCAAATAGGAGCTACCCCAAAAGGCCCTCCTTGCGTAAGAGGAATAAGAATGGAGACACAGATTCTCCTTGTCGGATACCCTTGGATGTTGTGAATCTCTATCACGGGTTACCGTTTATCAATACTTGAAAAGAAGCTGATGAGACACATTAAGCTATCCAATTCTGCCAAGTCAAGCTATATTCCATTCCTTGCATAACAGCCTGAAGAAACTTTCATTCGACCTGATCATAAGCTTTGTTCATATCCATTTTAATGGCCATTTGTTTTTGTTTTTGTTTTTTGTTTGTTTATTTGTTTTTTGTTTGCACGGTAGATCCTCATATGATGTAAGATTTCATAAGCTACGAGGATAATATCCAATATTTGTCAGCCTTTGATAAATGCACTTTGGTTTGAGTGTATAAGATCATAGATGGCTTGCCTAAGCCAATTAGCCAAGACTTTTAATATGATCTTATACGACACATTACATAGGCTAATGGGTTAATAGTCATTGGGCTCACTAGGATAAATAATATCAATTGGGTGATTGGTCTTAAACCGAGACTCGGAGTATTTCTCAAACACTTCTCCACTCTTATATCACCATGTTTCCACTGTCCCTCTATGCTTCGGATGGCATAGATGTGGTTTCAGGCTTTACATATAGATTTTTTTCTTTCTTTTTGGTATAATATTTACATAATACATATAGATATATAGACATAGATTGCAAGAAACTTGGGTTGGGCTAACCTGAATTTAACCTGACCCAACCCGCATTTGGGCTGGATTGAGTTGAATTTTTCATTTTTTTGGGGTGAGAAAAGACTTGACCCCTTGTGACTTATTTAGTTAAGAGGATATGGCCGTAGAGCTTCTTTTTGAGTTTGGGGGGGGGGGAGAAGGGGGTAAAATGGAGTACAATATCCAATCTATTTAAGGGAGAGGCTATTGGCACCCCCAAAAAACCTCACCACACCCAAAAAAGAAAATTCCATTTTGACCCCCTCCCTCCTCTCTCCTCCCTCGCTCCCTGACGCATCTCTCCCTCCCTCTGTTTTTTTTCCTGCGTTTTCTCTCTCCCTCTCCCCTTCTCCCTTCCTCCCTTTCTTTTTTTTCCTGCATTTTCTCTCTCTTTCCCTCCCTCCTCTCTTCCTCTCTCTTCTCTCCCTCCTCCCTCTCTCTTCCTCTTTCCCTCTATCTCTCCTCCTCCCTTCCTCTGTGTTTTTTTTGTTTTGGGGGGAGATGTTCGGAGGTGTAGGTCCGAATAGGTGGGTACCTGTATGGATGTGGAGGTCTAAGTCCATGCAAGTGCACACCTGATCAGACCTCCACGTCTGAGAGGGGGGCCTTTGCCTGGACCTGAACCACCGAACACCAAAAACAAACAAAAAAAACCGAGGAGGAAGAGAGAAAGAGGAAGAGAAAGGAAGAAGAGGAAGAGAGAGGAAGAGAGGAGAGAGAGAGAGGGAGGGAGAGAGAGAATGCCGGAGAGGAAGAGAGAGGGAGAGGGAGGGAGAGGAGAGAGAGGGAGGAAGGGAGAGGAGAGAGAGAAAGGGAGAGAAAGACTGCCGGGAGAGGGAAAGAGAGATGTGTCGGGGAGAGAGGGAGGAGGGAGGAGGGGTGTTTAGGGGATGGGTGTTTTGGAGAGGGAGGTAAAAATGAATTTTTATTTGTGGTGAGGATTTTTGGGGGTGCCAATAGCCTCTCCTAAATCCAAATCATCCAATTCATTTTGATATCCCCCAAAAAGTGAGTTGATGACGTAGACGATTTTAGGCCATCCATTTAATGCCAAATAGGGGACGCGCATTGCAGAGGAGTCAAACCTCAATGAAGCCTCCTCAAAATTCGGTGCAGATACCAACCTCGATTGGTCATTTAACCACAGGCCTGCAAATGACAGAAAGAGCCCATCAAGACTCCTAGCTAAGTTTTTTTTTTTTTTTTTTTGTGGGGGGGGGGAGTGTTTGGTTAAAAAAAAGA
>JAOXJP010000016.1:816302-826623 GCA_025762735.1 Platanus orientalis
GCTAAAAGGACTAGAGGAAGGCCAAAATTGACCTAGGTGGAGGTAGTAAAGAGGGACATGGCAGCTTGTAATTTAACGACAGATAAGGCCCTAAACAGAGCAGAATAGCAGAACAGGATTCGTGTAGCCGACCCCTAATATTTGGGATATAAGGCTGTTTATTGTTGTTGTTGTTGACATATTCATGCTTTGGCCTGAATTCCAATCATGTAGAGCCATCTAAAAGTTTTAAAAAAAAAGCCTAGAGATCGCATATGACCATTATATGACTTAATGGTAGGTATAACAGATTATGATTAATCAAGCCTATATCTTATGAATTTTAAGAGTAAATTTGAACCATATATTTCATCTGTTGATTATTGTGGAGTTGATGAAACAATGAATAGTGATGAGAGTATGTAGGGATTGTAAGTGATTTAGTTTTTTTTTTAATGTTTTCATTGTAATAGATTTAGGATAATCTATTAATAAAAACATTGACTCAATGACAAGCATTTAAAAGTGAACATCGGCATCGGGTGCCAGACTATTATATATCTGTGTGTTCATGTGATGTGTGATACATATTATTTGATTTATCTTGTAATTAATCGCAATTGAATTGCATTAGATTTTGGCTAATGAGGTCAATAGTTAAGCTTAACTCAAGAGCTAAATTGCATTAACGTCACCACAATAAATAGTTAAAGGATTGCTATAAACTGTAACTCAAGTTGCATGTTGAATGACATTGTTTATTGGAGAATATAATTAATTTAAGAGAACAAATATTGTGTCAATAATCTTATCAACTTAAAAACAATTCATGGTATAAACAAATGCATATACATTGAGTGGTTAACTACTATACATATTATTAACTTGCAACCATTTAGTCCAATATACTCTTAGGGAGTTTTGATAGGTCAATTTTTAAAGAACTCTATATAAAATCAAATTAAGGATAATAATAATAAAAATCTAAAAGAGTCCTATTCACCCCCTCTAGGACTATTTGGGACACTTAGGAGTAATTTCATTCTTGGCATTAAGTTTTGACATGAAAGACTTTGGATTGGTTGATGTTATCATCAGAATCAAGATTATCATAAATGATAACAGGATTATTCTAATACAATTTAATTATATCGAAAAGATTCTCAGAAGATTTATTTGTTTGATTATAAATTAGTATCCACTTCTATAGATATCGACTTAAAATTGATGAAGAACACTTGAAAGATAATATCACAATAAAGCTACTCCCAGATTATAGGTTGTCTCATAAATGTTATGCAATGCCCTGATATAGCCTATGTAGTGGGATTACTAAATAAGCGTACAAATATTCTTGATAGAATACAATTGATTGCTTTAACAAGAATTCTAAAGTATCTAAAAGGGTACAATGACGTTCTACATCCAATATGAAAGGTTTTTTAATTGTTTTAGAAGGATAAAGTGATGCTATGTAGAACTTGGGTATAGATAAGTCTACATTGGTGACTGCATGAATTTTTTTATTAGCAGGATGTACAATATCTTAAAAGTCCAAAAAACAAATTTGTATAACTCATTCCACCATGAAACCATTTTATAACTTTCTCGTCACTTTGAGATAATTTAGAATGGCTTTGAAACATTCAGGTAAACGTACCACAAATATCACTACTTAAAGCTTATAATGAGAATTACAACTGGAAATCTAGGTCTCTACACCTACAACAAAATCATATAAGGGTTCTTATAATTAATGGAGTAGCCATTCATTATGACAAGTCCAACAAAAATTTACTTTATCTATTGTATAAAAGCTTAGAAAAAGAGTTGGTTTCAACTACATTGAAGGGAATGTAATTTATTTTCCTATAAAATTGAATTTGGTGGAATAATGAGCCATTGTAAAAAATTATTGTAACATTAAAAGTTTTTTTTTTCAATAAAAATGTTCATTTCTTTGATGTGTTATGGTTATCCAACAATTAATTATATTGTAAATGCTATGTATGGTATGTTTATTTCCTATAATGGATAATTCTATAGATGATAAAGGTTGATATTATACTCTCTTCATAAGTGTATATTTTTATTGGTTAAAGTAATGTAAAATACTTTGGATGTAAACTCTCTTTGTTTGAATATGAAACTTTGCCACTTTCATGAGATTCAAGCTTTCTCTAGTAGGGCTGGCAATGAATCAACCTAGCTCAACCTAGCTCGACTTAGCTTAGAGTTTGGCTTGTTATAAGCCAAGCTTGAGCCTCGTTTGAAGCTCAAGAAGTTAAGCCAGAGCTTTCATTTGAAATCATTTACAAAGAGAGCTTGAGTTGAGCCGCACTAAGCTTAACTCAGTAAAAACTTGGCTTAGTAACGATTTCATATATTTAAATAATATATATTAAAAGAACACAAGAAAGCAACAAAAACTTTAATAAGAAGTGGTATTTTAGGATTTCTAAGGATCCCTTCATTTCTTATATAAGTAATCCTTTTCACAGCTTTAATTTGAATAACCAAAGGAGGGAGACCATTTTGTTTGCCATAGTAAAAAAATTAGAGTTCTTGTGGGATGTTTTACGGTTTGGACTTCCGTTTTGTTTTCTTAGTTCTATATTTCTCTATCATACTTTAACTATATATCTAGATTCATATATGAATTTGAAGACAAATCCCAATTTAATATATGTGCTCCATATTTGACTGAAAACTGATGTACATACAATTTAAGGGAATTGAATACGGATATGCCTATATCTGTGCCATATTCGGTCCATTTAGCACCCTACTTTTGATAACGACAACTAATGAAAATTGGTTTTGTGGGAGGCTTGCAAACAGACTGGTTTCGGACAGGATATGAACATATCCATCTCCAATCTAATATCTAACGGATATTATAAACTATATCCATATCCAATATGCTTAAGCAATCCGGATTTTGGCTATCCAAAAAAAAAAAAGGCAATTCCATAGATGTCATCATGCTGTCGTCAGTGAGGTCTTCCCTAATCCATCTTTATCCTCGCCAAGATCTCCAATGTCATATAGCTTGGCAACAATGTTGGATGGAGTAAAACATCATCTCTTCCTTAATGTGGTAGGTGTGAACTTCCACTGCTACAACATAGTTGTGGTAGCACCTGTGGATGCCGCCATGGCAAGGAGAGAACAACTATGAAGTAAAAGTTGAACTTTTAGGGTGTTAGATTTTAGGCTATTTAAGACTGTTGGATTAGTTTTAAATCCAATGATCTATACGCTATATTTTATATATTGTTATATTTAAATGGATTCGGATATTTAATGGATATGATCGATATATGTCAGTATCCTATCCAATATACGGATATTTATATAAACGGACCGGATAAGCTTATTTCAGATCAGATGCAGACCGGAACACATACATTTTTCGGATAATTTGCAGCCCTAGTTTGTGGAAGGTGCAACTTTAATTGAAATATTTCATATACAATGATTTGTCCAAATAAACGGTAATATCTATTACAAGTGGATATAATACTTGAATAAAAAACACAAGATACCTTTCTCACAATTTTTTCGGTGCAACCAATCAGCCAAGATTGGGTTTTCAACAATTTCTCACTAAATTTATCAAAGTAACCAATCCGCAAAATATTTTACGAGAAAATAATTCTCATCAACTATTACCTGCTATTGTTTTTTTTTTTTTTTCCTTTCTTTGCCCTGCTGTCAAATTCAGGCTTCAGAGTTTTTCTACTTCCGATTGTCGGATATTCTGTAACACAGGGCACCGGTACTTCAACAGATCAGCGGTTAAACCAATAAATTTTAACCTTGGTCCAGAACCATTGCAACCTCAACGAGATCTATATGTGACATAATATGTATAGGTCTAGATACATAGAACAGATCCAGACCCAATCCATAACACCCTCACTTTAGTGTTCGTGGGTATGGCCCGAATGACTCAAATACATCCCCTCGAAAGACCCAACATGGTGCATGAAACAACTTTGAATTGGGCTTTGCATGCCGCATTTTCCTACACATTTGGCAACTACCTTTCCTGAATCCTATTATAAAATACCCTCCATAGGATAGAAGGAAAATAAAAAGAAAAGGAAAAATAAGATTGCGAGGAACCAAAGAAGAAACACCATGAGATTGCGACTCATTCCTCTCATTCTTGAGGCATTTGAATTACTTATATATAATACATGTTACAATTAATCGTACACAGATGCACAATAGGCATACCAAGTACATAAATAGTGCATGTCACGCACTTGAAGCTCATCTTCATTGCCAGCAATTCCAAGGCGACCCGTATTAACATAAATAAAGGGTCTTTAATTCACAAGGAACCCGGTAAGAAAGAGCTGAATGACTAACAAGATTGCCTACCTTTCCCAAACTGATGACTTTTCTGACTGCTGAGAGAGTACCTTATCAGCATAATGAAGAAGCCTTCTCAGCCTCAGGAGCATATCGCAATGAAAAGGCAATGCAGTGCGCCTTTCCAAGTATGCTGGGCTCACTGTCATCCATGATAGTGCATGAAGCTCTGCTGCAACAGACTCAAGAATCATATGAGTCTCTATCTCAAAGTCTCTCGCTTCTGAGCTCAAACTCCTGCCTTGCTTTATACACCCTCTTGCAAACTTCTCTTGAATTATGTTGCTACCTCCATAGTAGTCAACAAGACTGACTGAAAGAACAGAAGGCCATTCTTCTTTGGTATTGCTCCTAGAGCCTTTTCTGATAGAAGGGACTGCTTTTGACACAACAAACCCAGTACATAGGGGAATAGCAGAGCCTTTGCTGTGTAAAAGATGGGCCAAAGGTGGGGATTCAGCAGTGAGGCATGTGGGGAGCTGCTGTGGCAACGGAGGAAGGTAGCGCATACTAGGTGAAGGGATTAGAATGTAGGATGCTGAAGTCGAGCCAAGAGACTTCACAGGGCTAAACCCTTCCAAATATCCCAATGGACCCATGCTACCACCACCTTGAGATCCTCCCCCTGCAGAATGTGCATTATTAATACCAAAACAGTAGTACTTATCGATCTGGTCAAGTGCACAGAAACTGTGTTCTTTTTTTGTTTTTTGTTTTTTTTTTTGGGGGCGGGAGAGTATAAATACCGTTATTGTGTTCTGTGTCCATGTTCTGTATACGTGACCCACATGAATTCGATCAACAGTGTTCAAAAGGATGAATTTAATATCTCAGAACCAGAAAAATCAGATTAATATTCCCAAACCACCCAATATATTGTCATTTCATTTGAACTGGAAGCACTTCTCTTTTTAACCCCTACTAGTCTCTGTTCATTTTACTTCTAGAATAGATGGTTGGCTACCAATTAATGAAAGCCTGGAGCTATGACATCGAAGAAGTTGGCTTAGGCATGGCACTTGTAACCTCTTTAGACAAACCCTACTAGCCTGGTTTCCATGAGTCAAGGTTGGATAAAGTACAAAGTTTCTAACAGAAAAAGTATCTGAACCTAAAAGTAAAGAAAAGTAAGTTAACAGAAAAAAGAAGTTGATCAATTAAAACAAGGTTAAGAAACTAGAGTTTCTGTGATAGGCTATAAAAAGGTGGTCAAGGCAGTACCTAGTCATTAAGCTCCCAGGCAAAGGGGCACCTAAGCAACACCTAGTTGAGTAAATATGAGAAAGAGAGAGATTGGTGTCCCTGTTTTGCAGGGGACGGGGAAGAGGTCTTTCTGGTAATGCACTCAAATGATTCTGGTTTCTCTATGATTTTGAGATTGAAGGGGATTCTGGTAACACTTGTAACTGGGCTTCTCAGCTAGAAAAGAGGACCATGGAGACTTCCCCACGTCACTAGGGCAGTGCATGATGTTGGAATCTAGGTTGAACCTCTTTTCCTCTTGGGTAATGAGGTATCGACTTATGATCTGGGAGGAACCGTTTCCAAAGGAAGCGTTGATACATCAAAATTTAGATGGACATTCCTCCCAATGTGACCTTGCTTCTACTTTGTTTTGTCGTGTTCCTCACTATTTTTTTTTATAGGTAATTATAGGTAAAGACGGGTTTTTTTTTTTCTTTTTTCTTTAGCAACAAAGGGGGAAAAAAAAAAGAAAGATCTGCTCCATATGGAAACTTGAAATTAGATACAAGTGGAGTAGCTGGTTTAAAAAATATTCCAATGAGACAGCTCAAACTAATTTAACAGACATTTATGTCATGAGAAGGATTAGAGGGAAAAAGTAAATGGGATAGAAACTTACCAGGCGAAGATGTATCAGCTTGGAAGACTAGATGCAGGGAATGGTCAATTGAAACTCCAAGTAAACTGATGCTCTGCACCCATTGAAAAGACCCCCTTGAACTGTCAACTGCCGTCTGTCCACCCATAAGCTGCTTTCTTGTATTGGTTTGTCCTAAACCACTTTTCATAAAACCAGAAGCTTTTGTGTGAGGACTGTACAGAGGACTAGGTGAGGAAGGTAGTGTTCTTTCTTGAAGCAAACTAATCTCTTGTTGCTGCAAGGAAGTCCCATTACTGCTTGCCGGAATCCCATCAGGTGCAGATCGCCGTAGTTGCAAGGGCCACTTTTTTACTTCACTTCCACCAACCAAGTAAATAGCCTTCTGCCATTCTGTTCACAATGTCAAAATGTTGTGCTCAGGAATTGCAAGTGCTTAAATGACAAGAAACATAAGGTAATAGAAGAAGAAAAATTGGTAGAATCATAATACCTTGGCATTCTAGCTCATAGAAGGATCCAATGCGTGTAATCACGATATCCCTAGGTTTGGCAGTACCAACCTCGGAAGCAGAACATGATATTATCTGGCAACCTTGATGCAGAACTTGAACAAAAAGACATTGTAGCCCCTTTGTGTCCTGCCGACTGCTAATGCCACCAAAAGGAAATATGTGGCTGTCAAGCAATTCTCCTCTTGAATCTGTCCAGATGCAGACTAGCCAACGCCAATCCTCAGTCCACCCATAGCAACAATGAAGACTTGCAGTCTTTTGATGATTAGATCCAAGCCCATCAGGCTCTGATCCATCAAGCAGAGAACTTGGTCCAATATCCACACTTCCTGTTGAACTTGCCCCCTGCATGAAGGCGCCACTACTACTATCATCAGTAGATAGCCTTGAAGATTCTGATGTTGCATTACCAAACAATGTGGGTGAAACCCCATGCTCCACAGAGCCAGGTTCCGCCAAGATAAAAAGTGGTTCAAACAAACATCGGACATCATCTTGAAGAGGAAAATCTCCAGGTCTGTTTGGATCACAGCTTAATCCACCACTCCTTGACATTTGCCAAGAATTATCCCAAGTCCCCGGCCTCAAGCCAGTATCAAGTTCACTCTCTCTCGGAACGGATGGTCCAGTGATTCGAGGAGTAACACAGTCCTTCCACATCCCTGGAATAGGAGAAGTCATATACATCATTGTTGAATGAGGTCTACCTGAGATGCCTGCTGACTGAACCACATCACTATAAGATGACCGAGAAATACGCCGAGCTTTATTGTAAACAGTGAATGCGATTTCCTTGAGAAGGACAAGCTCATTAAGAGCTGGACTGGTAACTCTAAAAATGGAATCAACAGTGACAATCTGCAAGACCAGTTTAGGAATGCTAAACCCAGATAGTGTCAGAACATTTGATATTGATGATTCATCCACAGCCGCTGAGTAGCTTAGAGCCTTTCCGACCTGAGTGTGCAACAAGGATCTCCTATCTTTATCTGATGAGAGAATGACTGATCCAATGGCAGTGGAAGCCTCAATCATAGTCTGCAGAACTGCATTGGGCTCCGGGAAGGGGCACACCACATAGATTACCTGTTTAATATCACCAAGAAGATAAATGAAGTTATGGTCAGTTCAATTTAAATTCAATATGAATATGAGAAGACTAATGCAGTTGATATTCACTAAATGTTGGCTAGGTTACTTTGGTCTTTTACTTTTTTATTAAGTTACATTTCTTGATTCAGTAATGGAAATTGTAAATTTTCTCTTAGCATATAACTAAAGAAGAGGATATGCAGGATTGTCTTCTCTGTTCTTTCTCCTATTCTATTTTCCCAAAAACCAAGGGGTATCAGTGATACATTAGAAGGAGAGCCACTTGGGCCGGGTTCGGAACAACCCTATCCCAAGCAAGAAACAAACAACCCAACATGGCCTTGGGTCGTGATGGCAATCAACCCTAACCCAACCCACTCATCCCTATCAAGCTCAAACCTCACTCAACAAGACCACTCAGATTTTTAATATCCAGTAGGGTCGGTTCGGGTTGGCCTTATGTACATGACACCAGTAACAATGTATATAAAATGTTGTAGCACCAGATATTAAAACAAGTAGTTTAAGTTGGTCGGGTTAGCCCTATATACATAAAACCTGTAACAACGTATATAAAAATGAAATTGAAAAACATTAAATTGAAAAGTTTATGAGAACTGAACACAAGGTTTCCCTCATTTAATAGAAAGGTTCTACGACGAAGTCTAGTTTCTCCTATACATTTATCTTCTCATACTTCAATATAATCAAAGAACAAAAGACAAGTAAGTACGGAGTTTGGGTCGGGTCAGGTTGCCAGAGGCCTCAATCCTAATCCTACCCTATTTTAATCGAGTTGGTTCTTCCCAACCTATCCCAACCCATGGCATTGAAAACCCAACAGACCAAAGATCAGATTGGGTAAGACAGGTTTAGGTTGAACCAGACCCAAGTTGCATGCCTACATTAGATCCACTTGAGAACAATGTCATGCCCCAAACACCTTCCTATAAGGAAACTTTTTCAAATAGGTTTAAGGTCACCTCTAGCATACTTTTACTTTATGGTGGTCTCTTGCCAGGGTTTTTCATGTCAAAACAGCAGTCAAAAATTTTAGCATCCACGTGATGATAAACTAATAAAAGACAAAATACTTATCTGTTAAAGAATTTGACTTCAGGCACCCATGGAAAACCATAGGTTGCAATCAAAATCATGGATATTAAGCACAACAGTTATTTGAGTCCAGAACAGGTATATCAACATCATTACAGAAATGTATGATCAAGCTGTAGCTAGTATAAGAGATTGATGGGAGACTTGAAGAGAAATATAAGTTTTCAATTGAGGTGGGTTTACAGAATGGCACGACCTTAAGCTTTTATAACCCCATCATTATGCATTTGAGGGGATCACCTATCATTTTCATATTTTTTTCCCATTTAGGAGAATAGGGAGGAAGTAAATGCAAAATTAGAACTATGGTGGGATGCCTAGAAATCCACCGTATTTAAGGATGCTTGGAAGAGTGGCAAGATCAACAGTAAGGAGATAACCTTGAGTGACAATTTCAATTAGCTTGATTCTATTAATCTATTATCTACATGGAAGACATTTAGGAGGACGTTTCCCATAGAACTAGAGTTCTAAGGATGAAAGGGAGATGTGCTTCTACAGTGTTATGTAAATAACACATACTGATCAAGATGAGGGTAATATTTTACTGGCGATGACAAAAGAAAATATGTATATTACAAGAAAAAGATTGGATACAAAAGGGAAAAGCAATACATAGGTAAGAACAATCATAACATTTTCACACAAAAAAAGGGAACTTTATACCACTAACAATCTCAAACTATTTCCTAAATCAAGAAAATCCTCTTTCTCATCGACTGAACTTGTAAAATAAGGAGAGAGACAAGTGTCCAAAAAACAAGTCAACCTTCGGATTTCTTTAATTCCCAGACTTTGGCTAATTAAGCACGAAGCAACTATTGATCACTGCAGATTTGCTTTACTGAATCACATATGACAATTGTACCTGAGTTATCTTTCCTGAATGCTTCAATATAGAAGACATACCTGTGTATGACACTTCATATTAAGTACAAAATGCCTTTCACTGAGTTATATCCTTGACTTGTATGGGTAACATATGGCTTGAGAAAGTAAACCCCTTCACGAAATCTAGAAAGAGCTACCGAATTCCCCTAGCCATTTGGCCTATTGAGTCTTCAGTCTCAACATATAAAATGAGAATACCCAAAATAAAGTTCATGAAATCTAGAAAGTGCTATCGAATTCCACTAGCCATGTGGTAGTGTATGAAGATGATTAATCACTGACCGTTATTGTTGCATAAGATATAGCATAAAGAAATGAGGAGTTAGTTATATTTTCCTTCCTTTTTCGAGTACATCAAGCAATCATCCTTGTAAGTTACATTGTCCAGAAACTTCAAAATAGAAGTCATAACTGTGTACTTAATACACGGAAACAGCCTCTCTAGAAATGGGGGTAAGGCTGCGTACATCTTGCCCTCCCCAGACCCCGCGTTAGCGGGAGC
>JAOXJP010000016.1:830629-844556 GCA_025762735.1 Platanus orientalis
GGGTAGGCCCCCCATTAACATGATGGGCCTCAAAAGAGATAGGGGTATGATCAGACATAGATCTAGTGAGAGCTACTTGAGACCTACTAGGAAAGAGATCTTCCCACTCACTACAGAAAAGAAAACGATCCAATCGACTCAAGGAAGGACACTCTTGAAAATTAGACCAAGTCTACTTTGCCCCTCTCAAGGGGCAATCAATAAGTCTCCATATATTAATAAAATTCCCAAAGCTAACCATCTTCCGGCATCGGGTGCTACTGCCTTTCCTCTCATGCGAAAATCTAACTAAATTAAAATCCCTCCCAAGGCACCAAGGCAAACTCCACCTAGCATGCACATTATCCAACTCAGCCAAGAAGTCATCCACCTCAACCGAATTGGGGGGACCATAAACCCCCACAAAGACCCATTCCTCCTCCTCATCCACAACCCTACATCGAATAGAAACGAAGAAAGCCCCCAACTCATGATCAAGAATCTCCAACTTATCCTAATTCCAAATCACCAAAATCCCACCCAAGGCACCCCAAGAAGGGAGAGCCAACCAAGAAGAAGTCCTCATGCCCCATATCTCCTTAACGATCAAATCATTTACAATCCCCAACTTAGTTTCCTGAAGGCAAACTAAGTCAGGACGAGACTTCGCAATGCATTGACCCACCATAACACGCTTATCTCTGTTACCTAATCCACGAACATTCCAAGAGAAAATTTTAAGATCCATAAATCAACAATCAATCAATCCCTTTCCTTTCCTACACTCCTCAATCAACCTCACTCATTTCCACTCATAGTTAATCCCACATTCTAATTTGCGCAATTCACTTTTTAATCTCTTACTTTTGACCAACTTAGAATCCCCGTCTCTATTCAAACCCCGACTATTCTTCTCGATCAATCTAAAGAGATTCATAGTTTCCTCTTCCAATCCTTCAAAACTCATCCCTAAGAAAGGACCAAACTCCTCAGCCTTCTCAATCACCCAGTCAGAAATACAATCCTCATTTCTATCTTCAATCCCTTTCAACAACAATTTGTCCCCACTCTGAACCTTAACAGGGGTCACAAAACTCAAAGCATCCCCACATGTCACTAACTGATCAAACATACCTTCCTCTCTGTCCTCAATTGCCAAAGGGGCAATTGCTAAAGGGTAACCCCATTCTCCACAACATCCTTATCCAATATCGGAATCACTTGTTTCGAATAATCCCCCATACAAACATTGACAATCGGCACAACAGGATACACGGTCTAAATAAAATCCTTACCCCTGTCCTTAGAGGAGTTCCTGCAAAGGTCCAAAACAGCAACAAGAGCATAGGAATAGAATTTGAAAAACAAATAAAACTGACCTATCAAATGAACATATTGGAAGAGAATCCTCGCAAGATCACTTTTCGTAAATTGCTCAGGCTTCAAGAATCTTGAAGATCCAATCTTACTTCCCTCAATGGAATCAGTAGGTCCAGCCAGCAATCACCATCTTAAGAGCCTTCGAGAAGAGGAGGTCCAAAGAGGGAAACCGACACCCATCCACTAACTCATAGGACCACGCCTCATGACAGTGGGGAAAGTGATTGAGAAAGGACCGCAACTCCCCGTTGATCAAATCCCCATTAGGATCAGACAGAGCCTTCCCCAAATGATCAGCCAGCTCCCCCAAGCACGCCTCATTGCCACCACGCTGCCCGATATCATCAACCCAAAGATCTGCCACCGAATTCAAAGTCGCCACCAGGAATGACTGAAGGAAGGTACCATACGACTCGAGCGATGAAATCTCCTGGCCACACCCCCCAGGACTAGGAACGACCTCCCATGCCATCCTAACCTCGTCATAATCACTCCCCCTCACTGGCACACCAGACACCAACTGATGATCACCTCGATTTAAAGACACTCCCTGCACCACAGATACCGACCCAGCCAGCATAGGAGATGAATCCCCAGGCATAATTGGTCCCCCCACCAGCAGGGGATTAGAACAAAGAGACCCCTGACAACCCACCTTCTTCACATCCTCAAATGGCCTCGACATCACACCTTCAACTAAGCAAACCTCAAAACCCCTCTCCACCAGCTCTGTCCCCATTAGCGGAACCTCCTAATCCTCCGGCAGCTCAATCTCGTCCGATGCGATAGAGCTCAAGGTATCCCCAACAATAACCCAAAATCCAGATGGCATATTTACCAACTCACCTCTTGATTTCGCACCAACGCCTGAACCACCATCCCAGTAGCCTTTCGATTTGAGCAGCATCTCAATCATTGATACCTCGTCCTCCAAAACATCTAGCTTCGACTTCGACGCCGCCGCTAAAGACGATGAGGAAAGAGAAACCGGATCAGAATCCTTCTCATGAGCTCGAGAACCACCTGAAATCGCCATACAAGAAGAGTCGGGAGCATACGAGCACTCTCCCTCTTCAAAGGACCTAACTCGGGCTGGCCCAGCATTCCTTTCTCCAGACTTAATGGGCCTCCATGCCTAATTCGGATATCGGTCCAACATCACTGCCCCCCCCCCCGGGCAAACCGTGATAAGAAACTGGTTCTATTCGACCCCAGTTTTCAAACCGAGAAAAACCCAGTTCACTTGAATAGTTGAGATGATGGACCATCGCAGGTGGCTGAGCTGGATATCCAATTCATCACCCTAATCCCAACCATTTGATTCTAACCCTTATCCCCACACCTTTTATCGCCAAAAAAGAGATCTTGAAGCAAAGGACACCTACCATCTTCCTTTACCAGATCCTCCTGACGAATATTTTAAGCCATACCCCCTCCCTACAATCCGCTGACGCTTCTTCAGGAATGACAAACAAGGGCCGGCATGCAATCTTCTTTGTGCACGCAAGTTTCCCAGAGGAAAACACCAATTTTAAATTTGAAAAATCCATACCCATCCCTACAATGGGACGCGGTACTCCAGTAGCACACGTCAACTTTCCTGCCGGTAGATCACAACCATTGCCACCCCGGTTAACTGCTTTTCTGGCTAGGTTCATATTCCCCTCCGCTACCCAAGGAGATCTACGAGCTAAAGAAATCTCACCTTCAATGGTGATTGCCACAAAGAAATGAATACCATCATCCACTACCGAGATTACCCGAGGAATTCCACGTAGATCCCCTTCCTCCACTTCTAACCTTACCCATCAGAGCTCTTTACATTCTAATGTATTCCGGTCAACAGACCTCAGACCCCCACACGTCTTCCCAATCTCATGAAACATTGCCAAGTTCCACAAATTAAGGAGAAGGCCCCAAATCTTGATCCATCGACTCTTAATTAGAGAGTCGTGCTGTAAGGCAAAACTTCCTGGGCTCCAACGATGGAATTCGAAAACGTCCACCATAGAATTAGAACTTCCCCATTTGCACAATCGATCAGCAACATGACTCGGAGGGCAAATAAACAAGGCTCTAAAATCATCAAAAGGAATCAAAACAAGAGGGGGCTCTCCGTCCAGCCAAATCTCAGAACCCCAAACAATGTCTTCCCAATCAACCACTACACGGCTACGGGAATAAGCTGGGATATTTTGGTAATTTCGGGGTTCTGCCCAAAAATTACAGAATTGCACTTGTGAGTTTATTCTCATTCTTTTCTTCCCCTTTTCTTCTCTAAACCCTTCTAAACTCCTCTATGTATTTCATTTCTCCTATTCTTGTATTTTCTAAGCTTTTGTGATCTGTGGTGTAAAAGATTCAAAATTTGGTTTCTTTTAATTACATTCTTGCTTTAACTACTTTATTTGGATTTTATTGAGACTCTTGGCTATCACCTTATATCAACTTTGGTATCCTATCTATTGTGCTGCATCATGTATTCTTGTACAGAAATCCATTAAAACAAACATATTGTATAGCATAAAACTAATGCATCTAACAAAACAAGACCTACTTCCACATCCATGTGTTCCTGTGATCAACTATTTATGAAAGATCATTTAATCACAACAACATTAGGGACAAGAGAGTTATAGCATTTATGTTATCATAAGTACTAGATCTTAGGATTCAAACTGCAGTTCCATCCCAAGGAGCAGTCATGTCCCAACTTTTCCAAGTCTAAGTTCCCAAAGCAAAAAAAAAAAAGATTTCTTCAGCATAGTTTCAAGTTTCAAGAACCAGTGCAGATGAATGATGTAAAATCGAGTATTCAGATCTATAGAAAGTAGAAGAAGAAAGAAGGATAAGGAAGAAGGGAGAGAAGTACATGATTTGGGTGAAATCATATGTGAGAGTATTGTGCTCCATATGTATGTATTATTCTATTTATATATTAGGGTTGGAGGTGTAATACAATCCATACCTTCATATGTATACCTAAAGACTACACTACACTGAATAAGACTATTTTTCCCTCTTACATATTTCTACACTCCCCCTCAAGCTGGTGTTTAGATAGAACACATACCAAGCCTGCTAAAACTGAAATGCTGAACTACTCAACCCCTTAGTTAACAAGTCTACTAGCTGCCCATCGGTCTTGACAAATGGGATACAAATTGGCTCAGACATAATCTTCTCTTCAATGAAGTGACGATCTAGCTCAATATGTGTGGTCATGTCATGATGTACAAGATTGTGGACTATGCTTATAGCCACTTTATTGTCATATTATGAACTCATCGGACCTTTGACTGGAAATCCTAATTTGAAAAATAACATCTTCAGCCATAATAACTCACATATGCCATGAGCCATAGACCTATACTTAGCCTTAGCACTGGAACGAGCCACCACACTTTGTTTCTTGCCTCGCCATGTGACTAAGTTACCTCTAACAAAGGTATAATATCCTGAAGTGGATCTCCTATCAAAAACTAAACATGCCCAATCGACATTTGTATATGGCTCAATTCGTAATCTATCCCTCCAAGTGAATAACAATCATTTACCTGGGCTACCCTAGAGATACCTAAGTATCAACTATATAGCCTCCATATAAACCATGGTAAGGGCATGCATAAACTGACATGTAACGATGATAGAAAAATCAATATATGGACATTTCATGGATAAATAAATTAATCATCCCACCAACCGTCTATATCTACCCGCATTAATGAGTCTATCACCATCTTCTTCTCTAAAACTTTTGATTGGGATCCATAGGAATATCAGACGGCTTACACCCCAACATTCCAATTTCATTAAGAAGATCTAGAGTGCATTTTTATTGAGAAATGAATATGCCCTTCTTAGAACGAGCTACCCCGTATCTATTCTTCCATGGCCTCCTTCCACTTAGGTTGAGATAAAGCTTTAGGCACACTATGAGGTGTAGAAAGACAACACAATAGAAAAGGAATGAGTAGAAGGAGACAAGACATTATAAGACACATAATTAGCAATTGAATATTTAACACATGAAAGAGCACCTTTCCTCAAGGCAATAGAAAGGTCCATATCATCTACCATGTTAAGAGGGGAACTAGAAGAATTATTTGGAGCCAAGGAAATATTATGATAAAGGACATGAGGATCTTCAATCATGACTTCTTTGGACATTCTTTTATAAACTTGCAGTTGCTACTCTCTTTGCTCCCCTTGATTAACAATAGCCTCAGCTTGGGTAGCTTGAATATAAAAGAAATAGGGTATTGGTAAAGGAGTGGAATTCTTTGCATTAACAACATCACCACACTCTCCTTAAAGAGAAGACTTCCCGGAGGAGAAAAATGGGATAGTCTCGTGAAAAGTAATACCCATGGAAACAAACTTCTTCCGAGTGAGTTTGTGATAACATTTGCACCTTTTTTGAATGGGAGAATAATCCAAGAAAATACATTTCAGGGCCTTAGGGTCAAGTTTTGATTAGATTGATGTCTACATGCACAAAACAGATGCAACCAAAGATGTTACGAAAGATAGGAAACAAGGTGGAAGTACGAGAGACAACCTCAATGGAAGATTTATAACCTAAGACACAAGTAGGTAAACGATTCATAAGGAAAACTACAGTTTGAAGGACATCAACCAAAAGAGTTTTTGGAATATTCATCTCAAACATAAGTGCTCGAGCAATCTCCAAACAGTGACTATTTTTACGCTCAGCCACCCCATTTTGTTCTAGGGTGCCAAGGCAAGTTGTTTGATGAGTGATACCACACTATTTAACATGGGAAACAAATGCAAAAGAAAGATATCCCCCTCATTATCTCTACAAAGTATTTTTATTTTCTTGTCGAGCTGGGTTTCAATCTTATGGAAAGAAACAAAGTTAGAAAAAACATCACTTTTAGATTTCAACAAATAAACCCATGTGCAACAAGAGAAATCATCCACAAGTCACAAAATAACTATAGCCAAACAAAGAAGTAATGGGAGCAGGTCCCCACACATCAGAATGGACAATTTCAAAAGACTAAGTACTTTTATCCATGCTTAAGAGGATAAGAAGTCTTACAATGTTTAGCATATTCGTAAGAATCACACTTGAACACAATGGACTCTAAACATAAACTAGAAAAAAAAAAAATAACAAAGGAGAGAAAAAAAAAATGGATAGCCCAATCGTTGTATACTGATGAAGTGATATAGAATTGGATGAGCTATCATTTATTTTGGGAAGACTAAATTGCTACATCAAAGAAGCTATGTGATGCAGCATGCAAGTAGGTTAATGGGTGTGTGCACAAGAGATAGAAATAAAATTACTAAAAGTAAGCAAGGAAAATAAACTAGATTCCTATTCGCAAGTCCATATGTTGATTCAAGTGATTCTTTAAGTTAAATTTGATACGCATGAGTGGAGTTAACGCATACAAAGTACCAAAATAAACGTATGCAATATGAAAAAAATAACAACCAATTTAGAGATCATGAAAAGTGTCAAGCTGCAATCCAAAAATTCTAAGGGCATTAAAGTATATGTAAAGTGATAAGTTTGAAATAATAATGAAGGTAACAAACAAGGGATGCTCAGGAGTTATAAGGAATATCAAGGACAAAATTTATGCCTTTAGAACAGCATGCGAGTCAAAGTCAAAATCAATACGTTGGGCATGAACTTGTGTGAACCACCTTCTTACAGCCTTAAGAGTAATAAACTAACCAAGATTCATGAGATTGGAGATCAAAACCTGAGTTTTTGGAAAGTCCCATACCCAGCCATGGTGATATGATGCTACCGCCAGCCACTGGAAAGCCCAAATTTGGGTTATTGATCAATGAAGCCTTTGGGAGGTTGGCTGCCTGTACTTTAATCGACTAGGGGTCTATACGACTTCCCAAAACTCCAATCTCCAAGAACTCTGGCAGTTGACAATTGGGGAGCAATTTCGTGTGATCAGCCTGGAGCACCAATGTGATGCCTCTATGGACTTCCAATAGATAGTACTTGATCGTGAGTGAAGCTTTGGGGATGACACCAACTCCCTGGAGATCGTACAAGCGTTATTAAACCCCTAGTGAAACAGTTTCAACAGACTCCACCACATGAGAGAGATAATGAGGATCTCATAAAATTCCTATTTCAGCAAAAATCATGCCTAAGGCTTAGGACCTAGGATATATCTCGATCAAAAGTTGAATTTTGAAGCTAGGCCCCAGCATACATAGAATCAATCAGTTGTCTAGGAGGGAGGAGAACCTTCAAACCAGACCAACCCCATGGCTATTGAAGCTGGTAATTGATTTCCCAAATCTGCCTAAACTGGAGTTCATGCCTGGGGCTGGTAAGACTTCCAAACTTCTACTATAAGTTGAAGGCTTCAGCCATGTAATGATGGAATGTGTGTCGCCTCTCTTTTAAGAACACCATAGCATGAATCTCTGATAAAAATTTTTGAAGTTGATGATTTGATGCTAATTCTTCTACAGGTACCTCTGTTTCAGCAATGACAAATCTGTAAAAATTTTAAAAGATGAAAAGAGAAGGAAAGAGGAGAACCTTTAACCCAAGGGGAAGGGAGTGGCCTCCACCACTAGAGTTAAACTACGTGGAGACCTAGACCCATTCCAGGGTTCTTAGGGTTCTTCAACTTCAACCAAAACAAGAGGAAGAAGAGAGAGCACAACATGAGGGACTTTGCATAAGGAGATTGGCTGGTCATGGGCTCTATAAATAGAGTCTCACGACCAAACTTGTTACAAAAATAGAAATTATACACTTAAAACCCTCTCTATTATTTTCTCATGACAGAAGCACTCTCAAACTACTAATAACAATAAAAATACCCCTAAATAACTCCTACGAACTAAAATACCCTCAAAATTTTGTGTCCCCCCAATTTACAAGAGACACTAATAACATAAAAGAAAATAACAAAGTAAATAAAAATAGCTGTGAACATGGCCCAATCATCATCTCGGTCATGATGTCTGCATCACTATGTGGGGAACACTATCACAGACCATTGTCCTCATGCCCTTTACCAAATATCCCTCGTCTTCAAGTCCTTAATACACAAAGAGAAAGAAAAAAAACTACACAATAATTAAAGATTTTGTAAGGTGACTTACAAACAATAGATTAAGTGTGAAATTGGGCACATGAAGGATAGAGAAAAGTGGTAGAGTTGGAGTCACAGAAATAGATCCATTACCAACAATGGATGAATAAGAACCATCAATGACAATGATCTTATCCTTCTTAGAACAAATAGAGTAAGACAAAAAAAAAAAAAAGGGAAACGTACTCGGCCAATGATGAAGCTCCTGAATCAATGATCCAAGAGTGACCAAGAGTAGTACCAGATGCACTAAAAGCAGAAGCCGAAATACCTGATGGAGCAAATGAGGATGTGGATACAGATGTAGATGCTTTAAATTGGCCATAAAATGACGAAGGGCCTCAATCTAATCTCGAGAGGAACTTGGGTTTTCGGAATGAGGCATGGGAGTAGGGACTGACTCTGTGGAAGAAGTAACAGAATGGGCATTGGATGGACTCTGAGTAAAAGCCACCTCTACCACAAGAAAAAGAACCATGCTGAGGCTAACTCTAGAACTCCTATTGTGGATGACCATGTAAATCCCAACAAATGTCTTTTGTGTGCTTGGAGCAACCACAGTATTCACACTTCAGTTTGTCTTTATCATCATGGAAGGTTTCACCTCGACCTCCACCATCACGACCACGGGAAGAACCACGTCCCCCGTGTTAGGAAGAGGATGCTAATGCAAAACGGTAAATGGCAAGCAGCTGTGGTTGAATCATAAGATGTCAATGATCATCCTCATGATATAAATACGAAAAATACCTCATCCAGGGTAGGAAGAGGATCCTTCCCAAGAATTTGCACACAAATAGGCTCATAGTCTAGATGCAAGCTAACCAACAACTCAAAGATTCGAGTCACTTCTACTTCCTGGTGAAACAGTGTTGCATCTTAGTACACTGAACTTTAAAATTCTCCCATAAGTTGTAGTGAATATAGTAAGATGCCAAAAGCTAACCCCCCCAACCCCCATGTCTCAACTGAGACACATTCTGATGTAAATCACACATACGAGCCTTATTCCCATTCTTAGAGTAAATCTTCGTAACTGAATCCCAATAGCCTTGGCAGTAGGCAAAAACAAGTAATTATCGATGATATTCGGCTACATGGAGTGAAGTAACCAAGACATAACCATAGTATTTCTTGCCTCCCATTTTCCAAATGTTGAATCCTTAGGGCTCGACATCTTTGCATCTCCAATCAAGTATCTAGATCTACCCTTGCCAGTGCTATAAAGCTTGGTGTATTGAAACCAAGCAAGAAAATTTATCCCATTGAAGTGAACTGTAGTAATAAGGGAGTTCAGGGACTCATTCACAACTCCCCTGTGATTACTAACATCGGAACCATTGAATGTCTCGGAATTCTGACTCATTTTTGACATGCTGCAAGATATATGAACCAGAGCTATGGAAAACATGTGCTAAACAGACCTCCACAGGTAACAGAAATGCTAGCCACACTACAAATAACCTCCACAACCACCACACAACACACTCTACAAGCTACAACTCTTAAAAAAAGAAACCAACTACGCGATATATATATATATATATATATATATATATATAGCTACACAGCCAAACACATCAGAACCTTACGACCACCAAAAACATATAACCCATACAGCTTCCCAGCATAGAATCAATGGAGAACACCCATCCAACCATGTTTACAAGCAAAAACCAGATCCTTGAGACTCCAATCACTGTCGTGTAGCAAGCCACATACAGAATCACAGATCTGCTATGGAATAGAAGGAGATTCAACACCAAAAACCAGGGGGCCGGTAACCTATCTTCACAAAAATCTTCACCAAGCCTTCAATACTTTACCAAATTAAACAAGACTTGTTTCATTGGATCCCTTTAAAAAAAAAAATGATCGATCCACTTCAGATCAAACCCCACAAAAAACCTAATGTGATTGGATCGATTAGTTTTCGTTAAATCTGGGTTTTTCGAGTTTTTTTTTTTTTTTCAAAAAACCTTCTGTAAAACATACTTACCAGCATCAAAAAAAATCTGAAAAAATGATGGGAATTACCTACAAATATTATCTATGCACCGGTGAACTTTCGGGGTCTGAGAAACAGTATGGCCCTTACTGACATCAGCATACAACCTGCTGGCATCATCCCTACTTTCATCCAGCAGTGTCAAGCTTCAACAATAAGGTACTCCTGATCTGATACCAAGTTGAAATCGAGTATTCAGATCTGCAGAAAGTAGGAGAAGAAAGAGAGAAAGAAGAAGAACAAGGAGAAGGAAGAAGGGAGAGAAGTACATGATTTGGGTGAAATCGTATATGAGAGAATTGTAATCCATACGTATGTATTATTCCATTATATATTAGGGTTGGGGGTGTAACACCATCCATACCCTCGTATGTGTATATAAATACCCAAACACTACATTACACTGACTAAGACTATTCTGTCCTCTTATATACTTCTACAGAATGATAGTTCCTAAATTATCAGATATGAGAACAAAGTTATCAAAACCGTCCCGAACATCGAACCAGAAAAGGGACAAGATCAACCAGTGAATCAACCCAGGTTAACCTGATGTCATCATACATACAATATTATAACGCAAAAGGTTTAAAGCAAATTTGCTCAACTCTTCAGGGTCACCCAAGTCAATGCCCAGGTTGTCCAGTTCTAATAGAAAACCAGACAAGTAAGACAGTTCAGTCCAATTGTGCACATTCGATCCCTACCTAACCCAACCGACCAAGGAGTAGTCCCATACTTACAGGTCCGATCATCTGGGCACTCTGCATTTCACATCTGTATTTGAAACGAAATCACAATTTCCATTCCTGTTGTTAAGAAAAGAAAAAGAACATACTAATAGATGTAATAAATTTACTCAAATAGTGTATTTTTAGTATTATCTAATAGTTTGAATGCATTCATAAATAATGTTGACCTAAGATTAATCAATATGGAGTTATAATTGCTCTGTAGTTTTATAAACTAAAACAATAACATACAAACATATCTACACATATAGGATATACCACACGCAACACGTAATCTACCATAATGAATAGTTACATCATTTGATAATATTCATTTTGCATCTCAAAAAAAAAAAAAAAAAAAAAAAAGAATATTATATATTTGCATTTGCTACACCACTGCATTGACATCTATTTATAACTAGAATCAGCAAACAGATTAATCTGAAGTTCTGAACAGCATCATGTAATGTCACTATAGTACAACATCCACACCATATAGCAAAAACAAGGTAAAAGAGTTGTCAGCAGAAAAAGTATCCTAGTGTATAAAAAAAGTAGCTTACATCAGCAGAAAGCGGATCAAGTAACTCTGCACCAGCAATGTCCAGATAATGACAAGCAGCCAAAATCCCACCACAGCCTGCATGGACCATAGAAGGCCCACAAGAAAATCCACGCCTCCACTGCTCTTGTAAGGCAAGCCAACCATAGGGACCATCACCATAATCAGAATCCAGTGCCACATCAACAAATGAAGTAGCTTGCTGGACAAGTAAGGCCATCGCATCAAGAAGCTCCTGAAGAGGCTGTTTTTGCCCATATGTCATCATACCTTCCTCATTGAATGAATTATGAAGCAAAGACGGGGCACTGTCAATACTAGGTGAATTTGTAGCCTTTGCCCCTTTAGAAACTCCAACAGAACGCCAAACACCGACAGGTGCATTAAGGGGGCCATCAAGCATTCCTCCATCAACATCACCTGCTATTCTAACCGGTATACATTCTTTCTTCTTTACCTCATACTTACTAGAAATCTTGTCTGGCATTGTGCTTGGGTCCCCTGGGAGCTGATCCAAAACAGTACTTCCAGTTAACCTACTCATCCCAGTAGATACCAAAGTAATAGAAGATAACAGCATATGTCGCATCCTACACATAGCAGCTTGGAACATGATGCATTCAACTTCAGTAGCAAGCACGGTCTTTGGAGACAGCAGGAAATACCCAGCTTCAAATGTGCCTTCATTTTTCCTCTGGACAGATTTGCCAACATTTGTGGAATTGAAACCAGAAATAGAAGAAGTTGGTGTCACCACCTCACAAGAAGCAATGCTATTATTACAAGAAAATAATTTGTTATCAAGCTTCTCTTTCCCACTCTCAACATGGGTGTAGTATTTCTTTAAATGTTGAATGGAACTTGCACCAGGCCCCCCAGGACCAGCTTTTGAATTTACAGGCATGGCAGGCTTCTCATCTGAGACATCTAAGCAAGGAGACAAAGGTGGCATTGCACCATACACATAAACATTTGAGCTTGAATGTGAACTGTCCACCTTTCTAGATCTGGGCAAGTATGGACTTCGGAAAACCGATGAAGGCAACTCACTTGCAGGGGTTTCAACTGCTCTATATTCTTCAGCGAATGTCATCTTGGCTTCAGCTTTCGACAAATGATCAAACTCACCCATGGAGGGTGCTGAAGAATAGCTCCCTGGACCTGATGACCGAACAACTTCTTGGTTTATGCTATGAGACTCCTCCATAACAGCTGGAGGAGGTGGGTTAAAATCTTCAAAAGATGGAAACCCTAAAGCAGGCAAAAGCATTTGATCTGCTACATCCATCCCCCCAGTACATGGGCTGCCACTTACATCTCCACAGTCTGCAACTGAAAACATAAGAGCCTGCGATTCTGCAGTTCCTGGAGGCTTCACCAAAGGATTGTTCAAAGTCAGTTTCAACTGACAATAGAGTTGTCATGTCAGAAAGCAATAACTGAAAAGAAAAGAATATGCCTGATTCAGATTGATTAATGCCTTGAAGAGCCAATCAACCGACAATAGGTTTAAAAAACAAGATTCTAAAACAGTGGATTCAAATCACTTCATGCTTTGAAAAGCTAACCACTGTAGAAACGAACCAAATTGAGATCCCCAAGTTCACATAGATCTTATCAATTGCACAAAAACAGTCAATTAAAAGAAAGAACTCCCTTCAATGTCAAAAAACTGGGGTCATCTGCACAGATGACAGAACCGATCAAGGTAAGTAGGTAACAGTGAGTATATTTAGCAATGTTTTACCCACAACACATTCTTGACTTCATCTTTCCAATTATACGGTGTTAAATTTTCATTATTTTCTTAAGCATATAGTGAAACATGAAAAAAAGGGTGGTAATCATGGTATTGGCAAGCTTATCAGTGATATAGACGAGGATACTGACTAGTGCTTTCATCAAAAACCAACCAGAAGAACTCATTTTTTGTTATTTTAAATTGTTTAAATCACTCTAGTTAATTAGTTAAAACACTTCAGGAAAGGGGCCTCAACAAGCCAACCTGGCCAATTGAGCGTTAATGGACGGCTGCTGGAGACCCAGGCTTGGGCTGCATTTATAGGCCAGTTGAATACAACAACAACAACAACAACAAACAGCCTTATCCCAACTATTTGGGGTCGGCTACATGAATCCTGTTACGCCA
>JAOXJP010000016.1:877385-902336 GCA_025762735.1 Platanus orientalis
TCCATGGTGAGACTCCATGGTTGGCTCCTATGTGAGAATTCTAGGCTAGTAAGGTAAGACTCCTAGGCTGTTATTTTCCCATTGTTTTCTCTAGCTGTTTTTTACTGAACCCGAGAAGAAGCCAATACATACCTTGCGGCAACCTTAGAATTTATCTCCTTTGAGCTGTTGTGGTTCGAAACTGAAACCCCAATAACACTGTGACCTGCGGCAGTCCCATCTCAACACAATCCCCTTGTTGATTCTTATCCCTAACCTAAACCCTAATCTAGATCTAAACCCTGCTGCAGAAACCAAGTGTTAAGCATTCCAGTTCTGAAACAACTTTAGTATCAGTCCTTATATACGTATCCAATCAGTTTTGTAATTCTGGGTTCAAGACCTCTATATCACCTATTCTGACCTCACATTTTCCCTTTTGTTAAGCCCCAACTAAAGTGGCCCACTGTTATTTTCTGATATACATATATTGGCTACTTGCTTCATAAAGAACACTTGCTGTCATCCCTGTATAATTCACACCATCCACCACCTGTTTGATTAAGAGCCCAAGTGCGGACTGCTATTAAAGTATACCAGCTTCCATTACTTTTAACCTGGGTGCTGTTCCAGCCTTGTTTACCCCACTTTAAACTCTAAATCTGCAGCCTCCATTGTCTGTTTTATAACCATGATATAGGTCTCAGTTTTTTCTGCCAATGACATCAGTTTCTAAGCCTCTTTTGTTGACTGAGTTCTGATTTTTCTAGAGGGCCTGCACTGTTTTCTGATATTAATACCTGGGTACCATACACTCAATCTCTCATGAGGAAAGGTTACAGCTTCTCACTATCTATTTTGGGATTTATATCCTAAATCAGTGACATTAACCCTTTCGGGTATCACTGCACAAGCCACAACGTCTGAGGCCTGGACACCAACAGCAAGAACAAACAGCCTTATCCCACAATGTCTGAAGCCTGGACAGCCTGTAAGTAAATATTCTGAAACATAATCAGTGGGATCTCTTTATTGACTTGTTGGGCTTGATTCTAATTCTGATATGAGTTGATATTGTGTGCATTAAATCTAATTGGGGTGTAACTTGATCTTCTAAAGTGCTGGTTTATTTCTATTGCTTGATTGCCTACATGTTGTTTGATCAACTACTTAAAGTGGGAGTCTACTTTAGTCTTTGTGGGTCCATAACCCACAAGTAAACAGCCCATGACTAGGCTGTCCTGCATCAATATCTTAATGAATAAGGGTATGTTAGTCTTTTAACTAGAAAGATTTAAAACTAGGCAGCTCAAGTCATTCTAGAACTTTGAGGCAGACACCTCCCAAACAAGGCGCCAATGATAATCATAACCATAAATAAAGAACTTCGAAAAAAAAAAGTATCCATGTCTTCTTTAAATCCATAGATAGACATAAATCTCATGTAATTTTCACTATATTCAGCAATATTTGCATGAAATAAAAGTTTACTTATATTGAGAGATAATTTCCTGCAAAAAAATTTAAAAAATATTCTGAAAATCTAAGAAAATGCAAAAAACATCAAAGATTTCTGTAGCAGAAATATAAAACTACCTGGAGGAACAACTGCTCAGCAAGGTCAGAGTTTCTAGATTGTGCACATGCATGTATTACATCACTGAAACACCACCTCAAGACCTTCATAACTGGCATGGTTTCAATATCGCTTTTTTGCATAGTAAACCTGCCAAAACTAGGGCAGCTCCCCTGGTTAGTTGCAGGGAAATCCGGGAAACTTCTGTAAACTTTCTCAGCCTCGACAGGTCTGTTAAGACTTTTGTCTGCACTGTAGAGAATTTGGATTTTCCTACTGGATACATCTATGTGACTGCTTCTTTCATCAGCTTCACCTTTTCTCACCAAACAGTCTTCAAAGAGTGCAGGAGGCAGAGAGTGTCCATTCTCCTCCCAGCTACATCTCTTAATGCCTAATTCACCATTTGAAGGTATAGGGATGTCTAATCTTGAAGAACGAAATTGTCCTTCAGCAGATCGCTTAATAAAGGCACTTCCCTTGAAAACCACAGCCACCATATGTTGCAAGGCTTCACATGCAGATACCAGATCTCTCAACCTTGTAAACGACCATATAAATTTTCGTAGAGAAATAATGCTTGGACTATAGTATTTAGTACACTCCTTCCATATCTCATGGACTGCAGACAGGTTTTGCTGCCAAACTGCAAGCTAGAGGGTCACTCAGAATAAAAAATAAAAACAAAAGCTTTAGAATAGCAATCAAGTAGCCAAATTATCATTTCAATGCGCATAATTAGCAACATATAATGGTAAGAAAAAATTACAAGATAAACCATTTAACTTTAGCTCCTCAATTGAATATTTGCCTCAAAAGAAATAATGTCAACCACAGTTAATTAATCACATATTGTGATAGAGGATCAAGTACAAAATGGGTCAGAAATGAATCACCAGCATACTAGCATAGCTGCAGCATATGCAGATAGAAGGATCCATCATTCATAGTTTCTTCCAAGGAGATTTCTTTCACCAAATATTAAATCAATCAGATGATCTACCTCTACTAGTGTTTTTCACACTGCTGGTCCCAAGCCTGGATAAGCGAGGACGATTGTTTCAGGTTGGCAGCTGGCATAGAACCTATAGCCAAACTCAAGTAGTAGAGACAAGACTTTGTTAAATTGAGATGAGTTGAGATGGTTATGATCATCTGATATTTTCTGATCCGGTTTTCTGCTTGAGAAAAATTAGCATGATACGAATCTGTTCCATAGAATTTGTCCCTTTTTCTTTTGTCCATCCAAAAAAGTATGAATTAAGCTTTTGGCATTGAATATTTCCTAGTACAAGTCATCAAGAGGTAGATCTCAACCCATGCATGTGCATCAGGATCTTCTGGGGGTACCTTTCCTATATTCCTTTATCTCAGTGCTTCATGTGCTAGATAGCATGTAAAGGTATTCATGAACATCAGGGTATGGCAACCAGAACATTATAATATGCATATTGGACAGAAATACCCCAGAAAAAAAAAAAAATCAAACTGAAATAACACATCTTGTTGGTGTTCATGAAAAACATCAGTAAAATAACTTTAAAATCTAACTGGCTAATTGCATAAGCAGTATTGCATGCATGTAAAATAAAAAACTTTACCCTCATAATCTAAGCAGCAGCCCCATTTGGGTGGGCTGTTCTTTTTCCTTTTTCTTTTCAGTTTTTTTGGTTCTGTTGTTTTGTTTTCTTTTTGCATTTTAGTTGGCTTGCTTTCGCTTTCCTGGTTGTTCACCTCCCCGGTGAATGGTTGTTTGTTGTTTCTTGTTGTTTTTGTTGTTGCTGTTTCCCCTTCATTATTGATTTAATGATTATCCTTTCTTCAAAAAAAAAAAAAAAAAATCCAAAAGAGATGTTTATACAGAATCTTCACTTTCCCACAGTATAGAGATGTAACTTTCCACTAATAATAGCAGACTTATATTAATTAATCTACTAGCATAAGATCATGTCTAAGTATAGCACTCTGGCATAAGAGCAAAAAGAACCAAAAAAGAAATTTAAACTTCAACACCAACATACAGTAGGACACATCCGCAGCCTACAAAACTCAACAGGTCAGCTGGCAAGTGTGGGGACAAGCACTCCCAAGAAAGATTGCTTGCCACTGACACGAATGCCTGTCAGATACAGACCTCATACCTAAAATTCATCCTATCAAACTCGGCCAGCTAAAAAATTGTCATATTCTATTGGTTGAGGGTGGTCCACAAAAAAATGATTTTCTTCACAAATTCCCTTGCTGGCTCAGAATAAGTATTCACTGCACACTTGTACAGAACTTACTTTGTGTGAAACAATAAAAATACTAATTAGCACCTGACAAAAAATCAAAAGAATAATTAAAAAAAATGAATAATAAACAAACAAATAAGGCTAAGAAAATTAATTAAAAAAAAACGAATAATAAACAAACAAAGAAATAAATAGAATGAAGTGCTTCAAGTTGTAGTAAGAACTAAGGCTCCAATGACCCATTTCCTTGCCCTCGTTCCCACAACAGCAATAAATACAAGCTCTCAGTGCAATCCAAACCTTAAGAAGCTCACAGTATGTCACTTCAGACTTCCCCATCAGTCGGCCTTCCATTAGATCCAAACACTGATTGGCATAGATCATGCTCTGAGTCTGAGCACTTCCATTCAAGAAAGTATTGTACATGGGCAGACTAGGATATGTGCGATGGTTTTCTCCAAGAAAATTCAGCCAATTAAATGCCTGAAGGAAGAATTCAGTAGTGAAGAAGTAAGCTTCATAAAAAGGTTCCAGTTTCAGTACAACAAATAAAGCATGAAAAAATTGAGTAGCAATGAACCCATCAAAATAGATAATGCTCAATTACAACTTGTATCCAACAACCAGGCATTAATGATATACAACACAATATCAAATGTATACAAAGCAGACGCTTGCTCACTATGGACAACAAAGGATCCAGTTGGCTCCATAATGTTACTCAACTGGAACACAAGATATTATCAGATTTACATTTTGTTTCCTAAGCATGTTCCTATAATATCACCATGGCAAAAGATAAATAAAGAAAAGACTAGTGATGATATCAAAGGAAAGCCAAAATTTCACCAATAAAATGTCCATGGCAATCCTTACAAGAAATTATCCAAAACCAGAAAGAATGTCCTTGGTTTGCCCCTTGGGGAAAATCCTTGCTGTTGTGAGTTCTGGGATCCAGTGGTGGCGAATTGTGGTAAGAAACTAGCTACTTGGAGAAGAAATTTATATCCTTGGGTGGCCGCATCAACCTTAATAAATCTGCCTATTCTAAATTCCCCATTTATCATGTAACATTCTTTGGGAGCCAGGTATACCAAAAAAAAAAAAAAAAAAACACCTCATTAGGTGCAAGCTAGTCTGTAAACGTAAGGAGAATGGTGGCTCGGGTATCGGAGGTGAAACCGTGAAATAGAGAAACATAAATTTGTTTCGAGGGATCTCATAGACATTGGCATTGGGTAATTAAAGAGACATATGGTCTTGATGGGTGGGATTCAAATATTGCAAGTAGTATCACCTTAAGTTGTCACCAAGTAGTTGGGATAAGGCTTTGTTATCATGTGTTGTGTTGTGTTGTGTTGGGTGTCACCTTTTGTTGCCCCTGGAAATCCAACAGCTGTATCCTTCCTCCCTTCTTTCCTCCTCATACCAGTTTTGATGTTAGGTAGGTAATAGGATCAGGTTTCAGGAAGACTTGTGTTGGGGAAATTCTTTCAACATAAAGTTCCCTTGACCTTTCTCCATCTCAAAACCAAAACCGAAAAAAAAAAAACATCTCACAATGTACTAACCCCTCTCCTAATGACATTTTTTCGGGTCTTGATTTTTGTAGAGATTCATGATATGTGGAATTTCAGAAAGCTCTTTCCCTTATTCAATGTCTAGATCTCGAGGCTTCAAGAGATTGGGTTCTGGAATCCTATGGGATTTCCCCTCCTAGTTTTTTTTATTTTTAAATCTTGTGTTGAGAACCCTTTATAACTACCTCACAAGCCTATACAGAAGTACTAGGCTCCTCCTTAAGTCAAGATTTTTAGTTCAGAGCTTGCTCACAAAAAGATCAACACCGGGGAGATACTACAAAGGATGAAGAAACGATTCCTGTCCCTGAAAGTTTGTGTGATCTTTAAAAAGACAGTACATCAGTAAATCATCTCTTCATTCATTGTTGTATTACTCTAGCTGTATGGTCCTACTTTCTTTCCTTGTTCAGAATTGGTTTGGGTTCCCCCTGCAGATATTTGCAACTTCATGCTTTGATGGACGTATGCGTCCCTTGGCAAGAGAGGAAAATTCCATTGGAGATGCACTCCAGTGGCAGTCCTATGCAGTATTTGGGAGGAGAGGAACTCAAGAATCTTTAGAATTGTTTAACATTCCAGTGTGTACATAGTTAAGCTGATCACTGTTAGAGTTACCCACTGGTTGTCCACAGACGAGCTCTCCAGAGACTTCTCCACAGTAGCATCATGACAGATTGGAGTCTGATTGTTTATTCCACTCCCTACCAGCCAGTGGTTACCCATTCCCATCTGATCCAAGGCTTCTCAAGCTGAACTTTAACGGATGCTTTCTTGGAGACCCTCAACCTTCTAGAATAGGTGGTAAGTTCAGACACTGAGAGGGGAATATCTCCGGTCCTACAGGCAAGGGTAACTCCATATGAATGGAGCAGCCTGCAGAGCCTTAGATGTGCTTCCGCTTTCGGACATGAGATTGGTTGTAGAGGGACATTTTCACGCTATTATTGGGTGGTTCAGAAGATCCGATTCTCGTCCTCGGAGATCTAGCTTTTAGGAAGGCAAAGGACTTAGCTTTCATGCTATACATCTCTTTCCTTCAGAGACAGAGATCAGAAATTGCAGATAGTTTTGCTAAGAGTGGAGTCAATAGGAATACCATGTCTGGGGGACACGTTGTTACCATGCTAGCTCTTGTGCTCGTGTATATCTGTTCTCTTTTTATGGCCGATAGAGGAATACGGTATGCATATGGACACTTTTATCATGGCTTTTGGATCATCTATAGGTGAGTCTGTTAAAAGAAGAATAAGAGGAGAAATCTCCAAGGATCTGGAGACATTGCCGAATCATGTGGAACCATTATCAGGTGTGTCAAGATGGACTATCGAAACAATCGATGAGGTGAGTAGATTTTTGGATATGTCGTTTGAGGGCATTGAAAGGCAAGCCCAGGACCTATTCACGGCTCTAGAAAGGGATGGGTCTATTTGAGGACTTTACCGAAAGGGTCGCCTCCATAGGGAAGTCTGCAATCTTAGCTCTGGCATAAACTATGAAAAGCATGGGCGTCGGTTGGGGAAGAATGGATTGATGGATGGGCGATGGATCAGAAGGCCCCATTAGTTGGCTTTCTAGTCCATTTGGGTTTCTTCATGAATATATGCCAACTTCTATTCTATCCTGGAATGTCAGGGACTTGCGGTGTAAAGGAGAAACAAGTTGTGATCAAGGAAGTGGTGTGTAAATGCAATGTTGGGGTTATTCTCCTTTAGGAAACAAAGCTAGGGAAGTTGAACAGATATTTGATGAGGGAGGTATGTCCTTTTTCTAACCCTGATGGTGTTTTCCTTCCTTCCCAAGGTGCTTTGGAAGGAATTTTGGTCATTTGGGACACTGGAAGAGTGCTGGTGGAGGATTCAGCAGTTGATATCTTTCCAGTATCTATTAAAGGTAGTCTCCAGGAGTCTCACAAGGGCTGGGTTATTACTGGGGTTTATGGAGCCACTTATGGGAGCTCATTCTCTGAATTTTTGGCTGAGCTTGAAAGGGGTAGAAATGCCTAGATTGGGCTGTGGTGCATCGGTGGAGATTTTAATGAAGTTTGTAGTCCGGGGGATAGAAGTGGGGCCAGCCGTTCTTCTGGAGGCATGCGAATTTTTTCGGATTTCATTGACAGAATGAGACTAAGAAAATTACTTCTGGCAAGTCCTAACTTTACCGGGTTTAATTTTCAAAATTCTCCAAGCATGAGTAAACTAGACAACTTTTTTGTTTCCCCAGAATGGGATGAGGTCTTTCCAGTATCTAAAGGTGAGATTCTCCCAAGACTGACGTCTGATCATACTCCTATATTTCTGAATGGCAAGCAGCTCTTGACTTTTCCTCTCCCTTTTAAATTTGAAAACATGTCATTAATGCATCCGGGTTTTGAGGGAATGATCAAGGATTGGTGGGATCAATTTCAGGTAGAGGGCAATCCGTGGCAGCGCCTAAGATGGAAACTTAAATTGCTTAGGGATAAGCTGAAATTGTGGAACAAGGAGATCTTTGGTAGTCTTGGAGATAGGAAGAAATGTTTATTTGAAGAAATCTCTTGGTGTGATAAGTTAGAGGACGAGAGGGGTCTTTCTGGAGAGGAGACTTCTTACAAAAATGCAGCTAAAGAGGACTTTAAAAGGGTAGTTTTGATGGAAGAAGTCAAGTGGAAGAAAAAGGCTAAGGTGCAATGGCTCAAGGAAGGCAACAACAATGCTAGATTTTTTCACAAAATTGCTTCAGGAAGGAGTGTGAATAACATTTCAAGACTCTTGATTGGAGATGTGCCTGTAGATGATTTCCTTAATATTCATGATCATGTGGCCTCTTTTTTTAAGGAATTATATTCTGACTCGGGTGCGATTCGACTCAAGTTAGATGGTGTTCCTTTCAAAAAAAAAAAAAATCAGCTAAATGAACAACAAAGGGATTCGCTTAAAAGACCTTTTTCGGAGGAGGAAATCAAGATTGTTTGGGGTTTTGATGGGGATTAGGCGCCGGGGCCGAATAGTTTCTCTATGGCCTTCTTCAAATCTTGTTGGGAGGTGGTTAGGGATGACATCATTCAAACTATGAAGGATTTCCACCATAATGAGTTCCTTGACAAGGGAAGCAACGCTACCTTCATTTCTCTGATTCCTAAAAATAGTGGGGCTGAAAGGATCTAAGATTTTAGGCCTATTAGCCTAGTGAGCAGCACCTATAAAATTTATCCAAGTTGTTGGCGGACAGATTGAGAAGTGTTATGCCTTCAGTTATCTCTTCCTTTTACGGTGCTTTTGTGAGGGGAAGATAGACTTTGAACGGGGTTTTGATTGCCAATGAGTGTATTGACTCCATCTAAAAAGAGTGATCTTCTGGAATCCTATGTAAGCTAGATATCTTTTTTTTTAATTTTTTATGAATATATGTGAGCTAGATATTGAAAAAAGCCTACGATAGGGTCAATTGGGAGTTCTTGGAGTACATGATGCGAGGAATGGATTTTGGGGTTAAATGGAGGAATTGGATGAAGAAGTGTTAAGGCACGGTGACTTACTCGGTGATAGTCAATGGATCGCCTGTTAGATATTTTGGCAATTCGAGAGGGTTAAGGCAAGGTGATCCCCTCTCTCCTCTTCTCTTTGTTATGGTGGCTGAGGTGCTTGGGTCACTTCATTCTTGAGGCTTTCAAGGAGGCCTTTTGGAGGGTTTTAACATGGGTAAAAACGATACTCAAGTGTCACATCTCCAATTTGCAGATGACACTAATTTTTTTGCAAGAATTCATGTTCTCTAATGTTGTACCTTCGTTGTGTGATCAGATGCTTTGAATTAGCTTTAAGTTGCGCGTGAACTTATATAAAAGTAGGATTTATGGTGTGGGACAAGTTCCAAACCTACGGAGCCTTGTTCAAGTGTTGAGATGTCAGTTGGGATCCCTTCCTACCTCTTATTTGGGTCTCCCCCTTGGAGAGGTGTGGAACCCAGTTTCATCTCAAGTCCGGACTAGGTTGGGCGGATGGAAAGAAAGGTATGTACCTATCTAAAGGCGGGAAAGTTACTCCAATTAAATCCAATGTAGCTAGCCTTCCTACTCATTTTCTGTCTCTTCCTACTGTCCCATCTTCAATGGCTGATTTGATTGCAAAATACAAAGGGATTTTTTATAGGAAGGTTGGAAAGAAGACAAAAGCACCCACTTGGTGGCTTGGGATAAGGTTTGCAAGCCTAAGTGCCTGGGTGATTTAGGGATGAGGAAAGAGACATTAATAAAGCCCTTCTCTCGAAGTGGTTATGGTGCTTTGGGACTGAAGAAAATAGCTTATGGAGGAAGGTGATCGCAGATAAGTATGGAGTGATCAATATATGGGAGGCAGGAAGGGTTCGGGGGCCCCATGGAATTAGCCTTTGGAAAGGTATTTTAGCCATGCTTGATCACTTTAAAGGCATTATCGCCATGGATGTTAGCAATGGGAGAAATACCCTCTTCTGGGAGGATAGTTGGTGTTGCCCAAGATCTCTTCAGCTTGAATTCCCTTCCATCTTTAGTATTGCATCTAATAGGGAAGCTTGTGTAGCTGATTAGTGGGGAAATGAGGGGGAAGGATCCAAATGGAATGTTCATCTTAAAAGACACCTTAATGATTGGGATGTGGATGACGTGCTCAATTTGTTGGGTCAGATCAATAGCATTCAGCCCACCATCGATAAAGAGGATTCTCGTCGATGGCTGCTTGAAGCTAATGGTTCTTTTACGGTAAAATCTTGTTCTGGTTCGCTTGGGCCTCGGGTTGAAGCTTCTTTCCTGTGGATGTCTCTTTGGAAGTGTAAAGCTCATTCTAAGGTGTCTTTTTTTTTTTTTTTGTTTAGACGGTGCTTAAAGAGATTGCATCCTCACTCTAGATAATCTTCAAAAGAGAGGCTTTTCCCTTCCCAATATGTGTTTGTTGTGCCATCAAGTGGAGGAGTTGATCAATCATGTTCTCCTCCATTGTTCCTTTGCACATGAGGTTTGGTTGGTGTTGTTGCTTGAGGTGGACCTGTCATGGGTGTTTCAAGCAAAATCTCGGATTTTCTCATGCAATGGCTTTGGCTTGGGAAAGGTGGTAAAGGCAAGAGAGTTTGGAGACTGGATTTGTGCCATTTGGTGGTCACTTTGGCTGGAGTGGAACAATAGAGTTTTTGAAATGTGGAACCCTCATATAAGATGTGTACCGAAGAGCTTGTGATAAGTGTCTGTGGTGGGCTTCTAGTTGTAAAGATTTTGCTAATTGGTTGATTATAGACCTAAAGGCAGGTTGGGTTACTGTTGTTAAAAGGTCTTAGCCCCTTTTGTTCTTTTGTAGTTTGGCTTAGGGGGATGCCTTATCCCCTCTTTTAATAAATCTTTCTCTTATAAAAAAAAAAAAAAGTAATTATATTGGATTCAGAAAGAAAAGGAGAATGTTGGACTTTATGCATGCTCCTAAATCTCAAAGTTCATCATAAAACAAACTACCATAAAGGTCCAAATAAATAATTGCATTGAAGAATATCACATGATGGTCTGATTGATATTCTTCTTCAAATACATCAAATTGACCCACTGAAGGGGGCCCAGCAAGCACTTCAGGACTGCAGTAATTGCAAGGCAGAATAGTCTCACACACACAATGCTACTAGGACCAAAAAATAAGTAAAACAAGTGTATCAAATTTAGATACATTCCAACTATCCCATGGATTCCTTCTCTATGCAGCCAAAGCAGTTCTAACTTTTAATGCCATCATATAAAATCATCTAATCGATGGAGGAAGATCTCCACACATTAAGGTGCCATCTATCTCAGTGATAGTCATATTTGAAACCCATCAGACGTCATAAAGTATGTTCTAGAGAAGGTTATAGATGACATGCGACAATGGAAAATAAAAAAATAAAAACTGCCAACGGAAACTAAGGTGACAAAACTGAGTATCACAATGAATTGGATGGACATTCCCAGGCTTGTGAAGCCAAGAAAAACAATCAGAGGTTGCTTGGAACATTATGTGACTGCTCTTAATTATCTCTGAAAGTGTGACAAGGATAGTGCTGGGTAAGGGTGACCGCAAGCGTGTAAGGACAAGATAAATAAACAAAAAGGATTTCTTGATTGGGGCATTCTTCATGGTTAAGGATGGAGTAACAAGAAATGTTTAGTAAAAGTAAAATGGGGCTCTCGCAGAAGAAACAAGATAAATATATGGATTAGATGCCAAAGAGAAACCAAAGCGTATGTAAAGAAATAATAGTAGGAAGGGTTAGATGCCAAAGAGAAAAACCAAAGTGTATGTAAAGAAATAATAGTAGGAAAGGTGGGAATAGCCTTCCATTATTGCTCTCATAAGGATCAGAGATAAGCCATACTAAACAAACTTTTGTGATAAACCATAAAAATAATTTGGCATTAATATGGCATTGTCCAAAAAATAATATGGCATCAAAAAAGTGCATATTTCCCTTTCTTAACTGAACCGCACACTTGCATCTAGATCTTTATTTCTTTTTATAATCACCAATACGAATAAAATAAAACCGGACAAAGAAAGAGATAAAGCTATAAGAGAGATACATCAATCAATAACAAAATGATGATGTGATGTGCATTCATCACCAAAAAAAAAAGGATGATGTGTACCATCATAATATACAAGATAAGTGGGTACCTCCTCAAGGTAACCTCCTTTACTGAGGGCTCGAATGATAAGCATGTAGCATCTCTTGTTCAAGCCTATCTCTTGTTCTTCCATAACTCTCCAAGTCTCCATAACAAACTGTCATGAGAAAGAAACATCTGCAATAAATGCTACATCCAAAAAGAAACCAACTATCTAATCAGAAGAATTTCAATAACATAATAGGAATTCTTAATTCCAAAGTTTGCAATTTTGACTTCTGGGGAAATGTCGACTCAAAATGGAAATTTTCATGTGATATTTCAAGGGAATATTCACAAAGGTACCAACTTCCCTGGTTTGAAGGAAACGTTGGGAAAATAATAAAGAAAAAAAATTATGTTAACCTAGAGAAAACTTTAATTACAACATCAAAACCCAGAATATTTTAACAAAAAAAAACATTTTTTTGTAGGAAAATAATGAAAATTTTAGGGAGCACAAAAATATGCTAATATATATATATATATATTGAAGAATAAAAGAGTAATATAAATATGAATCATGTCTTCGGTTGAGACCAAATCATCTTTTCAGTGTAAGGCCTTTGGGCCCTTTCACTGGGTAGTGTTGTATCTCTCATGATTGCCGCCTAGTCTTCAATAAATTTCCTTATTCATCAAAAATAGTATGAATCATGTCAAATCCACAAATAAGGAAATTTAATGCATTCTTTTTCCCTCCAAATGCCCCAACAAATGACAAATAGGACGGACTTCCACAACACTTCTCACACAAAATGCTAAATCCAGACTAGAAGACCAAGCATGGATTGTCTCAGCCATGGAAAGCGGCATGGCCCAAGACATGGAGAAACAACAACAACAAACAGCCTTATCCCAACTATTTGGGGTCAGCTATATGAATCCTGTTCCACCATTCCACAATGGAGAAACGTGAAATGAAAAAAGACCATGCTCTTCTTGCCAGGGAGCGGGAGCAATGGAGGAGGAGATGGTTAACTAACTCGGCTTCTCTTTAGCACAAGTAGCACATGTTTGGAATTATGAGGCCTCTTATCACCAAGCTATAGATTGTTAAGATTCTATTGTGATAGGCCAACAAGAGAGAAGACATCCCTGGAAGAACACACAAGATTTCCAAATCAAAAAGGCCAGCAAGGTCTCACCCTCTTTGATTGAGGAACTTATAATATAGATTATATAAAAATCTTCTTTGTATCCAAGGTCCATCTTCTTTTATCTCTCCTCCTTGTGTCCGGCTTGACTTCCTTGAGGCAGCAAAGTGATAAGAAACTGCATTGATTTCCCATTCATTGACGTTCCTTCAGATAAGGGACACCACCATATGTTGCTTCTCATAGCCTCCTGATGCAGTAGCACTCCATTATCTGGAGAAGTCCTATCCTATTTGGAAACCCAAGCCCAAGTTTGCTCAAAAAAGGAAGAAAAGGGGCAGATGCCCTTGGTAGAGAATGTTTCGGGTCTTTTAATTTTAATTTTCAGCATGTAATAAGGCTCTTTTGCAGCCATAGAATAGGGAGTATTCATTAGTAGTGTTTAGGGTTATTTTGGTAAGTTAAGGTTGTTTTTTTATGCAAAGGAAGAGTCCAATTAGGAATTTATTTAGTGTTGGTCATGTAATCATATAGGAGGGTATTTTAGGGACTTCAATTTACTTTTATTAAAGAGGGTTTACAAAAACCCTATGGCTGTAATGATTGAAGAATTTTTTGGGGAATAAAAAAAATCATGTTTTGAGAAAAACCCCATGCGTGGGCATCCTCTTCTACTGCTCCAATCTCCTTCATTCTCCTTCTTCAACTTCTCCAATCTCCTTCTTCAATCAATCTTCTATTTTTCTCCCATTATTCCTTTATATCTACAGAAAATTCTGCAGCTTCCTTTTAACCTTCCCTGACAATCTTCAACACCATTCCCTAACCTTTAAACCTATGGATGAACCCTCTTACTAGGGCCTCCTACAGCCTTAGATGACCCACCTTATCCTTTTCCCCATCCTTTAAAACCCACTCCTAACAAGTAGGAGTAGGTGGGAGTAGTACCAGGCGGCACCTCCTTGAATAGCTACTGTCGTGGATTTTTTAGCAACGTGGAGTATTGATTCGGGAGGACTTTCAACATATTTCTAGAGGTAATTGAGACCATTAATTAAAGGTAAGCACAATAGTTTCAAAGCCTCTTTGTTGCTGGAGTTATATTGAATTTTCTGTTTTTCCATTGATTTCTCCATTAAAGCACATTTATATAATTGGGGGTTTTCTAGTTTAAATAGCTAGAGACATCCTAAATTCACGAAATTTGGAAGAGAGTATCCTTAAAGTTTGTCCGGAATATTCCCAGAAGCCCGAAATTTTTTGACGCATTAGAAGGGTATTTTGGTAATTTTTCATTTCTAAAAGTTTTACGAAATTGCCACTGGGGTTAAAATTTCAGAGTTGATTATTTGAGATATTTTTTGCTATAGGAATCAGCTGCAAGTGTTTTGCATATATTGTATTTAGTACTGCATCACCTCCTAGCATTCACTAATCAAGATTTCTTGGTTAGGTGCAAGGTTAAAAAAAGGGTAAGGAGGCTTAAGGTAGAACTACCACACTAGGTATCAAGCCAAAAGTGAACTCGACTTCCAGTCCCCACTTGGAAGTGATATGGGGAAGTAATAGTATACCTTAGCAATTCCTTTTCAAATACCTACACCATAACTTTCCAATGACCCTCTATTGTTCCATCCTTGATCTCTACTTCCTTATTTTGCTAATATGACTATCCACCTCAGCTTATCTTCTCCTTCTCCATAGCACCACAACCATTTTCCTAACAAGCTCCATTCATTTTCCTTAAATGTCTGATCCCTAACCTTCCCTTGGATTTCTGAGAACACAGTTGCACCCATTGAGCCAAATGAATATTTATTTTCCCCATTGAAATTGTCCCAAAGAAAGTTGCACCGAATCTTCTCTAGGCGACTTGCTACCAGTGCCTGAATGGTAAAGAGGGAAAGGAAGTAAATGAGCAAGCTGGAGAGAATTGTCTTTATTAGAGCCAGTTTGCCCCCCTAAAGACAAAATAGCCGCCTTTCCAAGATGATGAATTCCTCACCACCCGTTTTATCACTGGATCCCAAATGGCCTTGGATCTATACCTTGCCCCCAATGGAAACCCCCACAAGTTGGTAAATGGCCCACTCAAAACTCAAGAATATCAGCCAACCAATCCATATTTTGAACATCACCCATGCCAAGATTTTGCTCTGGTGGAGATCGATCTCCAAGCACGAAACAACTTCAAATTCAGAAGAATGCATCTTAACCAAGATAAGTTTCTTTTTTCTATTTTGAAAAAGATAAAGCAAATTTTATTCAAAAACACAAAACAAAAAAAAAAAAAAAAAAAAAACAAAGAACATCACCAAGGGGTTGAGCAAAAGAGCAAGAACCAAAATAAAAACAAAACTACAAAGTCTCACTCCAAAAGAAAAACCAAGCTAACTCATTAAAATCCGGAAAAATGGAAACCCACTCAAACAACAACCCATAGACCAACACAAAAAGATCCTCAGAAGACGAAAACTAATCATCAAAAGTGCTACTATTCCTTTCCTTCCACAAAACCCAGCAAAAGGTCCCCAGTAGTAAACGCCAAATAAGATTCGGAATGCTTTCCAAATCCCTAATCCACCAACCCAATATGAACTCTCTAAATAGGGTTTGGGAAGGGTTAGAAAAGCTTGAACTAGGCGAGGAAGAGGCTCCAAACTTTTTAGGCCATAGAACAATGAATAAAAAGATGGTCTACCATCTCCTCCTCCCTTGTACACATAATACATCTATTAACTAAGTTCCAACCTCTAGCCTTAAGATGATTAAGAGTTAGAATTTTGTCCAGATACAGATTCCACGTCAAAAACAGAATTTTATAAGGAATAGCCAAATTCCATATGCCTTAATGAGGAAACAATGACCAAGGTGAATAGTCCAAATCCTCATAAAACGATTTCAAAGTAAATTTCTCATTCTTGTTGTTTGTCCACACCTAACTATCCCTAGACCCCACCACTAGGACAATTTAAAATTCTAATCATCTCCTCAACCTCCCAATAAACCCACCCGTTGCCATTATTATGATCATAATTATCCACAATGAAACTATGTTTGCCAATGGCAAGCCTATACAAACTTCCTAATTCCTCCTTAAGGGTACATGGACCGACCCAAAGATTCCCCCAAAACCGGATCTTCTCCCCCGACCCCGCACTAAAACGAATAAACCTACAAAAATCCTCTTTACCTTTCAGGATGGACTTCCAAATCCCACATTCATTACGCCCCTTAATTTCTTTAAGATACCACTCTGAAATCAAACCAAATTGAGCCCCGACCACTTTTCTCCCGAGACTATCGCCTTCTTCCCCAAACCGTCACAACCATTTACCTTAAAGAGCCTTCTTATGGCACCTAAATCTCCTAATGCCAAGACCACTAGCTCGCGTAGCCCGACAAACCGACTTCTAATCAACAAGATGATATCTATGTTCTCCTTTAGATTGTAGAACCACGGTCATTTGTGATAGCTACATCATTCCATGAGTTTCAACCACCTATTGACAAGGTGATGGGTGAGGACTATTATGAAGTCTTTCCACTATCACCTAAATGCGAGAAGACATGTTGATGGTTGTACAATTTGAGCTTCCCTTGGTTGTTGATTCTTCTTCAGTATAAAACTCATGGACAAGTTTTTTCAAACAGGGGGAGTTTGATGCAGACATCCAAGCTGAAGTGGGGCTCGCGTGACATATGGGTGGGAGCCACATGTGTGATTCTTGTAGGTGATTTTAGTTGGGGTCATATGGAGCTGTTTAGAGTATTTTAATTTCATTATAATTATATTTATGTTAGGATTATTTGAAAGTTTATCTTCTACTTTATCTTTTAGGAGTCCTAATGTAATTAGGATTAGTCTATTTTCAGCAACATTATCTATGAGTCCTTATTTAAAAGTTAGAATGTGATTATGTCACACCCCAAACCTGAGACATAGTCTTCTTGAGACGAACCTCGAATTCAGACTGTGACATTAAAACACTAGTCTTTACATTGCTTTTCTTTTCATCGCTTTACATATCCATAAATCATTTCCCTTATAATTTTAAACCTTTCTATTAAAGTAGGACTTTCCGCTTTAAGCTTGATATACAATTCATAAAATTTCACAGTGGAACAAGGCACTCATTCTTTATGCATAAACTAACTAACTTGTAGCGGAAAAACATTTATTACAATCCATTCCATATAAACTTCCATTCTTACCATGTGCAGCGGACAATGAACCTTAACATTCATATCAATAAACAGCGGAATTAATCAGATATCATCCATTTCATTTAACTACGCATTCCCATCTAGCATGTCCCATCAACTAAAGGGAGTACAAACTCCAATCTACATCACTAAACAAAATAGCTGAAATCATGTCCATCTATACATCCCAAATCATAACAAACTACTAATATTTAAGGTTCTACAGCAAAGTATCAATTGGAATGCAATCCCTCTTTATAACTATAACAAAATTTGCCCATAAACTTGTGCCTTCCTCCATCACTATATACTCCAAACTCTTGTCCCGCTCATTGTGGTTCACTCTGAAAATGGTGTCAATTTAGGTAAGCTTGACGGGCTAAAAGGATCAAGTAGGGCATGACATTTGATGGACAAAAAAATATATAGCTTTGAAACTTAGAATGCTGAAATCAATGCATAAGGCATAAAATAGGCATGCAATGAAATCAATGATCTTTCTTTAATGTAAAACCTGCACAATTTCCATCTTCCTTTCTTGTCTTAGATGTACTTTCTTTCATTGAGTTTCATGCCATTACACCTTAAAAAAAAAACTCATGTAACTTTCTTTCTTATCACATTTTAGTGATTTCACTTTGGCTTAGTCTTATGCATTTCTTTATTGTTCGAGTGGCTTCATTGCCCTTTTCTTTCACTTTTCATGTGTATTTTTTGTTTTCTTTTCATCCTTCTCTTTCTTTGTAAGAGTTGTTCTTATTCTTTTCTTTTGCTTTCATTCACACTTTTTTCCTTTCAAACTTATGCATTGTCGTTTCTTTACTTTTCTTATACCATCTTTTAACCCCCAATGGCGGGATCTTTCCTTCGTTTCATTTTCTCTTTCCTTACATAAGTTAATCTCATTATTTCTTTCACTTTCATTTTTTTTTTTTCCAGTTTAGGCATCTTCATTCTTTTACTTTTTTTGTACCATTGTTTAACCCCCAATGACAGGATCTTAGCCATCGTTTAACCCTCAATGGCAGAATCTTGGTCATTAATTAGCCCCCAATAATAGGATCTTGGTCATTGTTTAACCCCCAATGACAGGATCATGGCCATTGTTTAACCCCCAATGACAAAATCTTGGTTCTCATTTTCTTATTAATGTTCTTGTATCATTTGTCAATGTATCATCATTCTTGCCTATATTTACTTATCGTTTAGTTTGAATTCTTTCATTCTTATCATTGTTACTTTTACAAATTCTTCACAACTTACTCTTTCATTTCTTCCTAGTATACAATTCTTTTAGAAGCTCATTTTCCAATTCCATGAGATGACTTTGATAAACATTTCTAAATATGTAAACCATTTGGACATAAAAATATGGAATTCTCTACATTTAGGCAAACCAAAAATATAAATACAAGATGCTTAACCCTCATAGAGCACATATGGAATTGTAAACTTAAATGTATTTTCGGATTCTACTCCATAATAAAAGTGTATAAATGCATTTGCATTTGGAAACAATGTTTTATCAATAGCAATTGAAAACTTTTATGCTCTTCTAAAGAAAACTTGACATTATATAAAGGATGCAAAAGCAAACATGAAATCCATGAGAATTTGCATTAATAATTCATATACAATTAAAATAAATGGATTTCTAACATAAAACATATAGGGATCATGTTGGATCTAAAGGTATCTATAGATTTCCAGGAGTAAAACAGAGCATCTCCTTAAACAAAAGCTTATCCCTCAAAATCCATGAAGATTACATCATAATTTCCCCAAATCAAGGTAAAGAGATCAATATAAAGATCCATTGAAAACCTTTCAAAAATCCTCAAGCCAATACATAGACAACCTTAAAAATCTCCAATCCCAAACATGTAAAGCATTTGATCTAAGAACCTAGAGAGAAAACAACACAAATTTTATACAAATACTCACACAATTATTTTCTTCTTTGATCTATTCTTGTTGTTGTAAGATCTCCATACGTTTGAACCTCTTCCTCAAAGAGTCATCCAACTCCTCTTTCTCTGAAATTTTCACATGATCAACACTTATCAAGTATAGATCTACATGAATTAAAGATCAAAATCCTCAAAACTAATTAAAATTAACCTAGATCTAAGATTTGGGAGCTTACCTTGCTCTCTTGAGAGGATTCTTCCTCTTCATGTCCCAATTCACCCTCTTTTCTCTCCCTTCCTCGTCCCCAATGTATTTTGGATCTAAATTAGGTAACCTATGGTTTTGTGTCAAGATCAAGGGGATCTCACGTGCGAAGAGGGAAAAATCCCGAATTTCACACGTATTTATTTTTTTCTTGGAATACGACTTTCGAACGTTCGAAACTTTTTTTGAATGCTAAAAATTATTTTCAAATGTTCAAGCAAAATACTGCTTTCCCTCAAAGATTTCCGAATGCTCAAATGTTCAAACTTCGAATGCTCAAAGGAAACTTTGAACGAAAGAAATTTCCTGTTTTTGCCCTTTCTTACTTTCCTTGGGTCCTCTCTTGGTCTAGATCCTTTCTAAACCCCAACACTGTATACCGTCATATTAATTTTATATTTTTGGTTCACAACCATTCACCTACTCATTTATTCACACTATCATGTTAAATTGACTTAGCACATGCGGGGTGTTACAAATTAGGAGTTTAATTGTAATTGGAATAGGACTAGGGAGTCTTATAGAATTAGAAACTGGAGTTGTAATAGGATTTGTCTAGGAGAATTCATGGGGCTATATAAGCCACCCTACTTTATGTTTTTTCTTATGTTATTTTTGAAGAATAAAATCAGAGTTTTTTAGCCTATAGCTGTAGTTCAAAGTTGTGCTTGGTTTGACAACTTAGGTAGGGTTTTTCAAAGTGAAATCATGAGAAGGGCTTCCTCACACCAATGTACCTTCTTCTTCTCTTTCTCTAATCTTTCTTTATTATTTCAATTTTATTTCTGTTTTAATTTTCTGCCATTAAAGAATCCTAAAGAACCCATCTTGATTAAGTTCTTGAATTTCCAAACCTGCAAATCAGTTTTCCTAACATCCCCTTCCCTATTCCCTTTGTTAAAACTCCAGAAAACTCACCCATAAGGCCTGCGGCAGTTTTTCCCCCTTTTTCTCCTACTGTTTTACCATCAAGAACCCTAATCTCCCATTGTTAATGCTTGCGGCTGCTTAGTTCAAGAAACTTCTGCCTGAAAACTTTACAATCAGACCATATCACATCCTGTAATCATCCCTACTAAAACCCTGCAAGACCCGCTGAAATAATGTGTTCCAAACGATGGAAATAATGTAAATAATGTAAAAGGGTGTTGAGTATGATGAAGGAGCTGAACCTAGATACTTTAGAGAGCTAAGGGACTATTTCTAAAGGGTTGGAAAAGTCATTAGGGCTGTGCAATCAGAAAGTCCAGCAAGCATAAGGTTTAGGTATGTTATCAAACACATGGTGTGCAGGGAAAATTCAAGTGTATCAATTAATAAAAATTCGAAGCAGGGTCTAGTTCAAATATCAAATTTTGGAAGGACAGATGGTGCTTTCCTTGTCCTCTTATGCTTGAGGTCCCTTATATTTTCCGTATTGCTAGGATTAAGGAGGTCAAAGATAGTGATTATTGGTTGCAGCTCCCTAGTGGTGGGGCTTGGAATGTGGATTTGAGAAGAAGCTTAAATGATTGGGAGGTGGAGGAAATGGATGCCTTGATTAGGTGGATTGACCCTATTCACTTGAATGTAAATATTAAAGACCGGTTGGTTTGGAATGAATCAAGGAATGGATGTTTTTCTGTCCAGTCCTATAGAGAGGCTCAGTGGAGGGGGACTGCTTCTAATGAAGTGTGGCAGCCTATCTGGAGGCTTAAAATCCCATCTAAGGTTGTCTTTTTCCTTTGGTTCGCGGTCAGAGGGCATTTGCCAACTATCAACCTCCTTCAAAAGAGAGGGATGATCATTCTCAATGCCTGCCTCCTTTGCTTGAAAGAGGACGAAAGTATTGAGCATATTTTTATTCATTGTCCATACGTTATAGAGGTTTGGATTCGCTTCTTAGGGGAGATTAGTTTGGCTTGGCCTATGCTTATGAATTTATCCTGCTTCCTTCTTGCTTGGAGGGTTTTTAAGACCCATAAGAAAGGTAGATCCTTGTGGGAATTGGTTTTCCCTGCCGTTTGTTGGTGTATATGGCTTGAAAGAAACCAGAGGGCTTTTGAAGGTTGCTCTGAGCCAGTCTTGAACATTTTTAGAAGAGCAAAGAACTTGTCTTGTTTCTTGAGTATCAAGTGTAACCTTGGAGAGGACTATTCGGTGACCAACTCCAAAAGGGTTTGGTGTAATCTTTTCATGTAGTGTTTTCTCTTTTTTCTTGTTGTTTGTGCTTCCTTGTTGTCTTTGGGGATTTCTCATCCATTTTCTCTTAATGAAATTTGGCTTCTCAAAAAAATAAATAAATAAATAAACTCACAAATTGACTAATGCAAATAAAGAGCGATTAAACAAAATTAACCAAGAATAGCAAGATAGCCTCTGCATGGAATTTTATAGATATTTTAGAAAATCTCAAAATTCAGATCTTCTGCAGGCCATAAATTGACCATTTGAAGATGATGGCAGCATCAGTTAGACCCCCCGTTGGGCCCAACCTGATACTCATCAGATAACCCTGGATTTTTTTATTTTTTTGGTGGGAATGTCCTTGATTCCCAACTATAATTTTCCACATCTGTAAGTACATGACATAACAAATTCCGCTTGCACCTACATGGGACTTTGAACAGCAGATTGCTTTTTCTCTCTTTAAGTCAAGGATGCTAGGTATAATGCAGAATTACTAAATCATAATTCAAATTTCATTAACTAAGCATTTGGTATTCCCAAAGAATGAAAGAATGAACATACTTGCACAAAAAATACTCAATGCCATAATTGGTTCTAAATGCTTGCAAGGAAGTGTCATGAAACATGTAACGGAAATGTATTAGAACTAAGCCAACTAATAATACAATAAATAATAACATAATTTTATGAATATAATAATAATAATATATCAAATAGCATTAACTAAAAAACACATACTAACCTGTACTCGGGGATTTTGGAAGTCATCCATAGCTGCGGCTAATGCAGGCAGCACCTGCTGATGGTATTGAACTTGCAACTCTGGGCCCAAATCTGTAGACAATTGCCCAATTGCATTAATAGCTGCCCACCGCACACGAGGGTGGGGATCTTGGAACATCTTCAAAACCATTGTCACCACTTGCTCCAGATTTTTAATCATAACCTGCATTAAGTGGGATAATGAAACACTATGACCCTAAAGATTTTTTTTTGTTTGCCACTAACCAAATAAATAACACACCATAACAGAAAGTACAACAAACAGAAATTACTTCAACAATTAAACAGACCCAACCAAATAACCATCAAAAAACAAGCACGGTAATAAAAGAAGAAGCTCTAAAGAATGCAGATCCAACCAACTCATAAATTACAAGTATACTTATCAAAGAAAAAGCCTCAGAAGCTCAACTGAGTTATCAGTACAACAACTATGATTTTGCAGGAAATGAAAATGGAAAGTATAGCTTCAATACCTTTGAGCATCCCTCTGCAATTTGAGCTAGGGTGATAAGTGCTGCATGGTGCTTCTGCCACTCTGGAGCAGTCAAGTATAATGGTAATAACTCCGATGCAACAGGAACGATTGTATTCCCACCCAATGAAATTGACAGCCGATCCAAGCACTCCTGCCCAACACTATAATTACTGGTTTCCCCAGCATCCTCATCTTCGGTATCTGCATTGTGCCACGCCGGATCATCCTCGATATCCAGAAGCATCTTCATCAGGATTGCAAACAATCTACTAATAAACTGAGGCAATTTCCGCATCATCCCAGGCGCTCTCTCCCTCGCCTCAGCAAGGGTGATCACAAACTCAATGGCAAGATGCCGCGTACCCTCCTCCAGCGAATCAGCCTCTGCAATCTGCAGCATAGAACCAACCACGTCAACCAGCTGCCGCCTCAAGAACTTCGGCTCCGTTCCAGCCAACTCAATCAATAGCTCAAGCGCTTCTTGAGCAGTAGCCTCTTGACCACAGTTCAACGCCTCCGTCAAAGTCTGCATCATCGCCGGTAATAGGTCTTGGAACCGATCACGATCCGATGCACTCGATAAGCACTGGATAAAATTAATCGCAGCCCCAAGTGCAGCGATCCGAACATCAGAATTCGACGAAGAAGCCAAACAGCGCAAAAACACCGAGTGGAGAGTATCGAGCTGAGGAAATAGGGTTTCCCCGACGTATTGCGACAACTGAGAAAACATCAACAGCGCCGATTCTTGAAGCCGAGGGGAATCGGAAGTGACACATTGAAACATAAAAGGGAGAAGCTCCGGCCATCCACCGTCAGGAAGAATACCGGAAGCAAGCTCGGAGACCGTATCGCATAACTTCTTAGATATCGTCTTCGCCTCTTCCCTTTGAACGCAAACCAGAAGCTGAGACTTGAGCGTTGATTGCGTTGACGGAGAGAGGCGAGGCCAGATGTAAGAGTCATCGCGAGTGAGCTGCTTCCGAAGGAGAATCGCAGACATAGCCCGGGCCTCGACGTGAGGAGAAGATTGAAGAACATGAGCCAATTTCAGAGACAACGCATCGGGACAGTTCTGCTTGCAGAGATTGAATAAGGCTTCGGCCTGCGATCGCTGTTCGTTCCCCGTTGACATCAGATGAGAGATGAGGGTCTCGAATGGAGTCGGATCAGGGCCGAGAATCGCGGCCAGTTGAGCTTGTTGGAGCTGAGACGACTCGGAATCCATGGGAGCAAGTTAGGGTTTTTCCTCAGGAAGAACTAGTGATACAGTGGAGAATAGATGGAGGCGTGCTCTCCCCCTCTCTCTCTCTCTCGCTATCGCTCTGCCTCTAAACGAAAGAGAAGGAGAAGAGGGATTTTGTTTGATTTAGGGATTGGGGGGTTTAAATTAAAACAGTGTTTGGGTGTTAATTAGGGTAAGAGATGCCAAATGGGTAGATTAGTTGGTGGCCAGATGGGCCGTTTTATGATAATCATCAGTTTTTGGAGGGAAATGGATGGCCACTCCCGATTTTCGAGGAACATGCCCTTGTAGGCCCAAGTGGGAGTCCTTGCTGGGTTCGAATCATCTCCGGTTTGAATGGAGAAGTACCACGCCAGTACATTCTCAGCAAGTGACACGATGCTTAACGAAAGGGTACTTTAATAAATACACATATTCTTGATATGGTCCTTTTAACTCAAACATAGTTACCCAAATACCCTTGATCAGGAACCGTATCACGTGTTGATTCTGACTGGTGTGATATGCACGTGACAGTCATATAAGTTCAGAAATGGTGATCTAATATCTATGCAATTAAATTATTATTACTAGTAGGGGTGGGCATGGCCCGGGCCGGCTCGAGCCCGGCCCTCAAATTGGCCCGAAAAAAGCCCGGCCCGAGCCCAGCCCGAGGCCTACACTTTTATTGAGGGTCGGGCTTAGGCTTACCTCAGCCCGGCCCGAGGCCCGCACTTTTATATATATAATATATATTTATTATATATAATATACTAATTATTTTAAAATTATCAATAGTATATAGCTTAGTT